>CM052293.1:1870348-2250412 GCA_028455765.1 Lasioglossum oenotherae | reverse complement strand
GCCAGTTGTACCTGAGTATCCACCATGAACTCCACCAGTCGTGCCTGTGTATCCTCCATGAACATCACCAGCTGATCCACTATAAATTCCGCCAGTTCCCGAATGCACGGTGCTTCCTGTTCCTGCGTAACCCGGACCAACAGATACTTGGCCAGTGCCAATAGCTCCTGTGTATTCTAAATCAGATCCAGTGTGTTCATTCGTAGATCCAGAATATCCGGTATATCCTGTGCCAGATGAACCTCCATAGTTTCCATCAGCTCCTACTTTACCAGAGCCACTATAACCACCCGTAGCAGTTCCAGAGTAGCCTCCAGTTCCAACGTGACTATCTTTGGACCCAGCATATCCGCTTCCAGTCGTTCCAGTGTACCCGGTTGCCCCTTGACCGAACGAAGATCCATGACCACCGTTCGATCCTGTATATCCCCCAGCTCCGGAGAATCCTGATTGTCCTGAGTATCCTCCGCTTGTTGTTGTTCCTGTATAACCAACTCCAGCTGCTCCAGAGTATCCTGACTGTCCTGAGTATCCTCCGCTTGTTGTTGTTCCTGAATAACCAACTCCAGCTGCTCCAGAGAATCCTGAATGTCCCGCCTGTCCTGAATGTCCTCCAACTCCTGCTGATCCTGAATAGCCAACACCAGCTGTTGTTCCCGTATACACTCCACCTTGGCTACCAAGTCCACCGGTGTAGTATCCACCACCAGCTTGTGTAGATCCTCTGTTATCGTAGACAGTACTCGCGTAAGCGCCGTCTGAGTATCCTGGTACCAACCATGGCCACTCGCAGACTAATTTGTGCTCATCGAAGATCAGTCCGAATGGACAACGGAACTCGTATGCCATCATTTCTGGACCTCCTAGAATTACAAGGTTTAAAGAATTAGTGTTTGCTCGGCGAAGCTTGAATGGATTAGCCAGCGAGAAATAACAACCTAAGTCCATGCATGCAAAGAACCAACGAGGATTTTGTGGGTCCGCATAATATCCTGGAGTGGAAGGACATTCGAATCTCACTCGAGCCACGGGAGCGATCTCGCTGCTTCCTGGACACGGAGATCCTTGAGGCAGGGATCCTGGCCACACACAGACTTCTGTGCGCTCGTCGAAAGCTAATCCTGCTGGACAGTCGAACTCGAAAACGGAGTAGTCTTCCACTTCTTGATTGAACTTGACACATCGGTAAAATCTGTAGAAACAAGTTCGTCGTTAATATAAAACACGTTCATCTACACCAGGGGTTGGCAAACTACGGCCCGCCGCCTGTTTTTAATCAGGCCTGTGAGGTTAATGAACACGAAAAAAATAAATAAAATTACGTAAAATAGAAAACATTTTGAATCGGTTTTTTTTTGTTGCTCTATGAGGAGAATTACCTAAATATTTTCGAGCTTGCTACCCGGTCCCCTAGCCTAGAAATTTTACGTTCTGGCCCTTTTCAAAAGAAGTTTGCTGATCTACACTACTGTAATATTTGTATGATCTCAAAAAACATAATAAAAGTTGGACATCATTAAATATAAGTGATATTTCCATTTCACTCTTTCAACATGAGGAAAATTTTTAGTCAGTGAAGAAATTTTATTCTTTATTCGAGTTTTATAAAGTAGTCTTTAAAAATGGGAATGTGCATAGAGGTCCACATTATGATGATGATTAGACTGCAGATTTTGTGCACTTGTGATGAGAATGAGAATTTAAAAATATTTTTGTATTGTTCCCAACACTAAAGCTATTCAGAGAATTTAGCCCGTACATCTTGCCATTAATACAGACAATTTTTGTTTTCAATAAAAATTCGCAGCTTGATGATATAGAAAATTTGCAAATTACCTGTTGCAACTCTTTGGATGCACAAAGTAGCCCTGTCGCGAGCAGGTGAATTCAGTCTGAGTGTTTTCACGAACTGCTCGAATGTGTCCTTCCGTGTCAACTACACGGACCACTCGAAATTCGGATGACTTAACTTTAGTAGAATAAGTTAGTTGAGTTTGCTGTAAATTGAAATTGTTTTTAATTAGTCACCAACATTTAATTACCAAAGGGAAAGGGATTTCAAACTTTCGATATGTCTTATAGTATGAAGTAAGTATGAAGTAAAAGTGACTTTATACATATTCATTAAGATTTTGATTATTATAATTTCGACAAAAATAGGATCAAGAACGTGTAGCCATCTAACGAGACATTGGTTAAACATGGAGCTTAGGTGAATGGTACTGTACCGACGGAGCTTCTAATTTTTATATCTGATAATATAAATATAATATAACACAATTACAAGTATAAAGTTTAATTGTAATTCCAAGCAATATTTCAGTGAAATAAATATTTTTGAATAAACAGACGCCTCTTCTGTCAAAGTACCATCTCTCAATAAAGAGGAAATCGTGTTTAACGACCGAATGTTGGTGTCCAAACAAGTTTCATCATATTCATAACAATTTTTATTTACATGTAAATCATCTTCCAAAGCATTCAAGACTGCAGCCCTCGATCTTCTCTTGAAGTCCGTGAACGAATGATGAATTTCATGAGTCAAAGGTTTCCCACAGTCTGTTTCGAAGTCGTTTTCGATGTTGTGTATGGCGAGTCCTGGCAGTTCCCGAAGTAGCGCATATTTTCCCTGAAAATGAATTTACTTATGTTACTCCAACAAAAGTTAAATGATCACAAAAATTCAATATGAAACACAGAACATTTCAAACCTTAATGGAAATTGAAATTTTGTCTTCAAGAGCAATCCACGTCTTATTCTTGAACGCGTAAGGTGCAGTGAGATCTTCATCTCGTTCGACTGTCCACTCGCCATTGTTCATCGAGTCGCATAACTTAAATATAAAATTAAGTAAAGTAAGAGAGGTGTTATAACATCGCACAACATTTTCTAATTATTGAATGATTGTCTCAAGACCTTCATTGAAGAAAAACTATGCAGTTTTTACAAAAAAAGGAATCCACCGACTTGTGAAATGTTGGTAGATAGTTGTAGAAAATGGTGGTGACTGTATAATATTTTTTAGAATAATGAAAATATTATTTTAAAATGCAAACACTCGTGTTTTATATTCAAATCAGGCTCGATCTACTCATTGATTTTCCACTGCAAAATAAACATAAAAATAAAAATTGTCTGCAATTAATTGAAAGATATAGGAGCTAGATAGATATTTATTTCGTTTTCCAATAATTTTAATGAGCTGGAATTAATACAGTAACATTTTTAGATGCTCTACTTTTTGTAATTGAAATTAAAAATTTTCTAATTATTGAATGACTGCAAAAGTTCTCAAAACTTCATTGGTCGTGACTATATATTTTTTAGGTTAATAAAAATATTATTTTAAAATGAAAACACTTGTGTTTCATGTTCAAATTAGGTTCAATCTAATCATCGATGTTCCACCGCAAAACAGAAATTAAATAAAGCAAGAAATCGATTATAACACCTACTCAAAATTGATAAAAGTTAATTTATAAATTTATAAATATAATTAAGGAAGCCTACAATAACATTGATTTCTCACCTGTTTCCGATCAATGATAGTAGGTTGCCTCTCTTCCGTTTCGGACCCGGGTGCATTGCTATCCTGATCCTTCAAAGTGAATTTGTAGGCGTTCGCAGGTACCGATACAAGGATTTTTCGCTTGGGTGCACCCAATCCAGTGATGAAGTCGATCAAGCTGTCCGCGTTGAACATGTCGAAGATGCCCATCAATCGTGACGGATGAAAGGAATGATAGTCGTCATCTTCTTCGGCCAAGTAATGCGTGCGGATTGTAAATAGATCCACATACCTGGCGACAAACACGAGAAACTAGAAACATTTGCATTAATGTCTGTGGTAGATGCGAGGAAGGATAGTCAACAGACTTGTCCGATCCGTGAATCACACCTGGAGGTACGCGAAACAATATAATCATTTTATGGAACGTGCTGCTCCTCGAAAAGAATGAGTCGTTCTAGATCCTTTTGATGTCGTACGCGACAATCCTGTGTGTTGCAGGCTCATTCATATTCGATGATACGCTCCGAATACAAGTTATACAAGATACGGGTATCGTGATTTGGATTTACTCTTGACCTACTTATCTCGTTGAGTGTCATGGCACAAATAGGTAAAGCGGTTCGCGATAGATTGTTTATATAATATTTTCTCGTTCTGTTCTCTTTGTGTAAGTAGGATTTCTGTTCGCCCACGCTCACGTCGCTTAATATACTCGTCTAGGACGCCCACCGACTATAAATTGCATGTAATGCTACGAGCACTTTCATATCTGACTCAATACGCAAAATCGTTGTCTGCCAATTGACTCAATTTATTAGTCTCGATATATCCGAATTTATCATTTATTTTCTGTCGACTGAGTTTTGATCAATTTCAGTGAGATTGAAAGAAGATGAGACTTCAAAAAACATTAAAAGTAACTGGCGAACGTAGCCGTATAAACAAACTGTGGATTTTATTTATTTATGGCAAAAATGGGTGTAATTTCAAATGATAAAAGGGTTGCAAGAATTTAAAAGTATCAACGCATTTCTTACAACTTGATACAACCCAGTCAATTGAGAAATACATTCCCCCTTTGTTTCCCGCGTCTTGCAATTAATCCAAACTTATAAAAATGATAATATCGAATTTATTTAGATTTTATATATTCCATCATTTTCCGTGAATTTTTATAGATTCGGTAATTATCAAATAAAAAAACCGGTCACGTATAAATGGAGAAAGCGATCAAAAATGTTCTTTAATTAGAGAAGTCTACGTTTTAATTTATTAACGATTCTATATGTCAACAAAAAATATAATTCGATAGCAAGTGTCACCGAACACTACAGGGTGTCCCAAAAATGTATTTCCTTGAAAGGGGCTCATTTGAAGTAACATTTTCGTTTGCGAAAATGTTCTCTGCCGGTTTGTTGACGAGTTATTAACGAAAAATACGGACCAATCATAGCGTACCTACAGCAGACGTATTCCGGCTGGACCAATGCCAATGTCACACTCTGTGGGACCTATCGCAGAGTCGGAATCTGTAGCCGCGCTCTAATTGGTCCCTGTTGTTCGTTAATAACTCCGGCAGAGAACATTTTCGCACATGAAAAAATTACTTCAAATGACCTCAGTTTTGGAACAGCCTGTATATCGCAAGTAAATTTGAAGCGTATCGTATCGAGCAACGTCCGTGCTCCTGTCATCCCGTCAGACGACAGATTTCGTTCTCATTCGAATTCAGGATAGTTCCCTGCCTCCGATGCTCATCCATATTCAATGGAAAATACCGAACGGTTCGACGACAGCGTTCGGCGAATGATCCACTAATTGAAAGGCGCGCGTCGATCCGCGGAGAATCGATCAGTCAACTGGTGCATCGGATCGTTGCAGCATTCTTGACTCGCTACCGAGTCCAGAACTGGCACAAGGTTAAGCAGATAGACCGTACATGGATGAGTAGTTTTTGCTGAATTGTCTGCTCGTCCCGTACTCAGTCCATAATTCATGGGACAATTCAGCTGACGGCTAGTTACGTGTCGCAGCATTCTCGAGGATAATCATCGGTTTCACACGTTTCTAGTGTGAACTAGGGCTGTAACTTTCCTTCGAAGGTCGAAGATTTCGAAGGAAAGTCACAGTCCTACTGAATACGTGAGTTTTTGTCAAGCGCCAAGCCTGTTTTGTCTTTCTTTTCATTTAGTCCGCGATATCCGATTTCATCGAATTTAATAAAACTCGTTAAAATTTTGTTTGCAAAGTATTATTTTTTAAGTACATTCGTTTTTAAGTACATTCGAAACTTATTAATAGAATGCACTCTTTTAAATTTAATTTAATTACGAAAAATCAAAACGGAAAGTTCAGTGTCAGTCACCGGTGACTGAAAGTTAATATTTTTATTTATCAAAAATCGTGACATGGTATGGAACTCATAAGTTACAACTTCATACGTTTCGAAGACTTTGAAATTTCGAGCACTTGGAAGACTTCGAAGCTTCGGAAAAGATACAGCCCTAGTGTGAACGAAATGGAACTTACTTCGAGAGCCCTTTCAGGTCGAACTGCTTCGCCAAATTTTCGGGTTCGGTTGGCAGAACCAGGAAGACTCTTCTGTCCAATGACTTTTTCGCTAGTCCATCCTTCAAGTCCTTTACGAAGTCTACTAATCGGTCCTTCGTGCCTGCTGTCATGTTCAATTCCACCCCGTCGACCTATTACATAGATTATTTAATTAAATAGATTATTGTATATTACCAGACTGCGGATTTTATGCATTTATAACGATAACTGGTAGGTACAATTTAAAGCAGTGGATATATTTAAACAATTTAAGAACCAACGTATTAGTTTCATTTACTAACGTAATTAAAAGAGGAAAGAAATTTTTATTTGGCTTCTGTGTTCTTGGGGTCGACGCAGACATTTTCTATTGTGCATAAAAATCCGCAGTCTATAAAATTAAGTTAAAATGAATTAAGTATTTAGTTCACTTTGTAAATCAAAAATGAAAGGAGGATGGCATTAGACTTTTTCGAGGATTATTCTATTCTAAAATGATAGTAATTGTAAATGCTATGAATAGGTAAAATCCTATTTCTATTGCAGTGAGTGATCAAATTATTAGAGCCACAGTACGACAGAGATATTTTTTAACCCTGTGATGATTAATGTTGTCTACGCAGCTGCTGAATGTGAACTTGTATTTTACAAACATAAATACTTCATAGAAAAATAATAAGAATGTAGCTAGACTTGCATGTATAAAAATTTATTATTTTAATGCGAGTGGTTACAATATTTTGATCACCCATTCCATAATAAGAGAAATATTTGAATTACATCTTTTAATATTCCAAGCAGACGTGCGGTGGTCTCCCGACGTACGGTGCCGGAAGTGTTCAACGTCATTGCGGGATCATCGATAGAAATCACGAATTGTAGGGGTGGCTTGATCTCTTTCAGTGACTTCCGGAAACTTGCAAAATCTGAAGAAAAAAATTTGCTTATGCAATAAAACTTACAACAATTTAGTATCTACTATTAAATAGATATAGACAGATACGTAATTTATTTTTCATCCTCCAGGTCGTACAAAAACTAGCTGATCATATAACTGAGAAATATTAATACATTAGTATTCAATGGAAAATATGATATTTTCAGCAATATTTCATTTTCTTATGCATTTAGCATGAATGGATACTTCTCTAAATCGAAAATAAGAAACAGTATCGGATTTATTGAAAGTTTTATATGGTGTATTCTTCACGTAGAACCTCAGAAGGTTGAAGTTTCTTAAATTTATCATTTCTGAAATCGCAAAAATACGATAAAATTAAAAGAAGCACATTCTTGGTTGTTCTAGTGGGTCCATTCATGATCATTGTTTCTACGTTTATGTAGAATAATTGCACGAGACTTTTTACTCATCACCTTCACTCGTTTTAATCCTATAATTAAGATTCTTGTTAGGTAACTATGATTGCATAATTACGTGCCAATTAATTGTATTCCACACATTAATGGTTACGATCTTCTCCTGACGTTACATCTTGGTTCATTCAGAACTTGGATAAAGATAAAAATGCGGACTTTCCTCTCATTGTTAATTTAAACGCGACATAAAATTCAGGATAGCAACGTTAAAACTAGCAGCGGGTAAAAAGTGCTTCCAACTATCTAGTTCCGCCTTCCTTTCCACATGATTGTCAATCTCGCAACGCCAGTCAACACGACACAAGAAGCTGTTTGGTGAAACGAAATCACAGTCTTCGAACAATTAATCATGAACTTTCACGCATTCGCGTAATTGGTCGCGACAGTGATCATTACGAAAAATTACAAAGCATTATTTCCCATTAGTGATCGTCTATCAACGGAACAACAATGGTTCCATCGAATTTATTTACTTTTTAATTGCTCGCTCGTTTGGTCGGATTAGACAGGAAATTGTATACGAGATCAACTTACTTTGCCAAGTAGGAACGACCTGATTCAAATACGGTCTAGCTAATTAAGTAATTGATCGGCCGTGTTTGACACACGCTTCAATTGCGAAGATTCACGCCTTGATTTTGTCAAATAATTCTTAACGTGAAATACTTGATACAGTACTTTTTAAAAATCCTTTTTATATAATATAATAATACAAAAGTACTACTACTGTAATTAGAAATGTGATATGTGTATATTACTCAAAATATACAGTATATGTACATGTGTGCAAAGGATACATAGTAATTAAACAGATACAGTTAACGTTAACAAAACTTATTTGTTAGAGTAATCTTTATTCTTTTTTTAACCATCGGAGACAGTCTTTTCGAGATCTCTCGTTCACTGGTTTGGATAATCGAGGTTCTACTGTAGTTCCCATTCAATTAATCATTCAAAACCAAGGATTGCATAATCAATTTTTTAATAACGAACACACTTTCATAGTTAAACCAATTCCTTGGAGATTAACAATAAAAATATAGGAAAAGATCAATTTCGCTTCATAAAATCCGAAGTCTAATGTGTGGTATTTCTAATTATTAAATATGATACTACTTCATAACAATTTGGTAATACTTGCAATAATAGTTTCATGAATTATTGGATCTGGACATGAATTACGAGATTGGTGCTGCATTTTCTAATATCGATGTCTTCAAACTTTGTCTGAATAATTTATTGATTTTTTATTAAGAGATTACGGATTTTATTCTCATTTATAATAAAAATGCGTACGTTTTTTCAGTAGAATATAAATATATACATATAAATAGTCTTCATTCATTTTAATTTTAGCTCAGTAAATCAAAGAGGAAATAAACTTGAACAGTCGATTCGATCATCGTCCCCAACTAATTACATACTTCATCTCGTTTAATTTCTTTGTGCTTTTAAGCACCGAGAAAGTATAATCGCGCGGCAAAACTGCATAATCCGACGATGCAGAGGATTGCAAGATACGCAACACGTTCTTCTGCTGTTACGTCTGTAAATGGCACGCAGCAGAACAGGTTTGCGCCAAATCTGTGTCTTCGACGATCATATCGGTGCATATTTTTCCACAAAACTTCGACTGCAGGCAATTATTTCTGTTTAAAGATACATCGCGTGGAATTCGACAACCGAAAACACCAGAGATCTCTCTCCCAGCCAGTGTATCGGTCGCAATTACTTCACCGATCCACTGACACTCATCGAGAACAGTTGACCAGCCTGTTCGCCAGTAGAAAAAAATGTGAAATCAGACCGTGGCATTTTTGTGAACGTTCACTGCCAATGGCGAGATTAAATCTCGACGTTGGGCGAGAAGAATGGCCACTATACAACTAAATACAATTTAGGCGCGAGCTGGGGAAAGTGATACATTTGCTACACTCTCGCATCTGGAGCATCTGTAGGAACCACTTTCGCCTGCGATGGCGTCCCATTAGCCGCACCCATGCTCGGATTTGGCTATGGAAGCGGGGCCATTTTTTCCAAACTACCTTATGAAAGTGAATGGAATAGAAAATCCATTTAAACCCTTGCGTTTCGCAACTGATACTATCGCAGATAACTTATCTTTCACAGAGAAATGGAGCTCCATCTTGAAAATTGGAAATCAGTGTATCATTTCGTTTGCGATTCAACAAAATTAATTTATTAACGCTAAAACTACCAGATGGGTCAAAATGTTTACGATTGCTTCTATAATTGACGAAATGGAAAATGTCTTCACAGGAAACTTTTCAATTTATTATTACTAGACTGCGCATCTTTTTGCAAAATAAAAATTGTCTGCGTCGATTGCAAGAAGTAGAAACCAAATAGAGTGCTATTTCCTCTTTTAATAATTTTAATAGATCAGATAACATATATTGACATTTTCAATTTTCAAAATTTTCCTACAATTTTCAATTTCGTCTACTTAATTTTCCTATAGTGATCTCAATCAAACAGTAAATTACAAAAGAGACTCGACAAAATGGGTTCTAGTAATAGTTATATCTTCAAGATGCAGTCAATCACTAAACTTGAATTATAAAGAATAATTTCCTGCACTTGCGTACAATAGATGGAAAAACCGTTCGAATCTCGGAGAAAAATATGTGAAATTCGAGCAAACCGATTTTTCGAACGAATCAGTTCAACGTACCCCCAGTGACTTACTTTTAATCAAGTATGTCAGCCTTCACGTCGAAGGAAGATTTTTTTCTCGAAAACTGGTGTCCGAGCCGCAGCCACCATTCACAGTCGCGAAACGAGGGCGGGAAAAAGAGGAATCGGGCTGGAGCTCGTTTTCGCGTGATAATGTCACAAACGCGACATACGTAGGCGCATCTGTCCTCGTCTCGGTGTGCATTTCTCTCGTCTTTTTTCACGTCTGGGCCTCCACGATCCGGTGATCCGACGCAAGTACGGTGGATATCGAATTTTACGCGTGACATACCGTAATCAGCCCGGGCCGGACCGGACCGCCTCTCTCTTATGCATAACGAATTGATTTCGGCCATGTTGCGCAATCGACCCCCACCCCACTCTGCCGGGAAAATTTTTTTCCTTGCAGAACCGGTTGTCTTTAATGACATACGTAATAACGATTACTTTTATTGCATTCGCGCGTATGACGAGGGGATAAGTGCTACGAAATCAGGACAGAAAAAAAACATGAATTAGTAAAATCTACCTCAATTTAAAATTTTATAAATTTTACAGTTTACGACGACGCACAATGCCAATGAACAAGGATCCAAAAACCTACTTTCGTGTTCGTATTTAGAACCTTCATAGAAGTGTTCCTAGAGATAACAAAGGTAATAAATTAAGGCCCAATTGATAATCGAGACCCGAGGGAAATAATTAAAATGTACATTATATTCCAAAATAAATTTTTTATTTTTGGTTTCCCTTCATAATATAATCATATTTAACCCTTTAACTACGGCTGTCGTCAATAGACGACGACGGTACGAAACATTCGTGAGATACGGCCGTCGTCAATAAGCGATTTAATGAATTATGTCAGGAACGCGGGTTTTCATATGTTTTGTTTTGCGTTTAGACAGACACATATGTGAATACATACCAGTAGTTAAAGGGTTAAACGCATATTTGTTTATAATCAGGATCCGGTTAATCGGAGGTCCGACTGTATTTTAGACCGCAATTCCGATACCGCACGGAGTAGCTGCACGTTAGAGAAACGGATGTGTGTACAGTGCTTCGATTGAACCCAACATTTTTTGTATGATGGATGGCCGCTAGAGGCGCTGCGCGGAAAAACAGTAACGTATCTACAAAAAGATCGACAAAAAGACTCCAGGACGTGTCCTACGAGTTAGAAAATATACACAAATATACTTGTTATGCATTCATTTTTCAGAATCAAATCATATAAATTTTTCATTTCATCTACCCGATAGTAGATACGTTACTGTCTTTCCGCGCGGCGCCTCTAGCGGCTATCCATCGTACGAAAAATGTTGGGTTCAATCGAAGCACTGTGTGTGTAGCGGGCCTAAGATCGCTGTTATGACGGCAACACGGAAGGTCAAGCGTACCTCACCGTTCCTCCAGCGGATTAGGCGATATACTTGAAAGGACGTCATAGTAGACAAAAAAACGCATGAGAATCGGCTCACAATAACTTACAACCACCGCGCTCTGACTTTAACACTGTCAGAGGACAACACGTGCGACACACCCGGCGAGGAGCGGTCATAAACTCATAAATCGTGTTATTAACGATCGAAGACAATACGGAAAAAACTTCCTTGACAGTTTCCCACTCCTCAGCCTAAAGTTCTTCCGACATACCGGCGTCCAATTAAACAACGGTACATTTCCCCACCTAAGTCCACCCTTAAAATTCGAGGTGACATTCGCAGTACTATTTTGATCGTGGTCCGAGTAAGTTCTTCTCGTTTGCTGTCTCAATTTCGGAAATTATGTTACGTAGTGTTTAGTGATTGTGTGGAAATTTGGTGTTTTATTAAGGCGTGTTCGCGTAAATGACACTGTCCCGTAGAACCAACGGAGGAACAGAAAATTCTGGAAAATTCGTGAGTACTTATACTTTACATTAATGTAGGATTAATATTCTTGTGGATAACAATGGATACATATAAGGTATTCTTTCATATTTTGCAATTTCAAATTTATGTTCATTGTCCATTTAAATTTCGTTTAATTTATTTCAATTGAATAGTATTTTAATGCAATTTCCAATCAGTCAGTGTGTTATATCTAAATTCAAATAGCCATATAAAATACGAAATAGTTATATTTAAATTCAAATTCAATCCTAGTTTTATTCAGTGTATAGTGACTCGGAAAAATATTCGGACGCTGTAAAAAAGACGATAACTTTTTTAATATTGTACTATACAATTTGAACTTTTTGGGAAGTTAGAGCTATTAGTTTACTATAAAATGTGAAAAGTTCTTTCAAAAATAGTAATTGATCGGAATTATAGAAAAAATACTAAAAGTTGCATTTTACAACTTCTTTATGTGGGCCTATATTGAAAATTTAACAAGTACGTTTTGTAAATTTGTGTCAATTAGTACGATTTTTATTTGTTTTGTCAATTAAATCAATAATATAAAAGATAAAATCAATTATTAATACTATTGGGTTGGCAAACAAGTTCGTTCGATTTTTGTGATTTATTCCACTGTAAATATTACAAAGAAATAACATTTTCGAAATATGTTGCCATTGAAAAATATATTCTTGTTGGATATCCAATTTTTGCTTTCCTACTGACTAAAATGCCGGAATGTTTTTAAATTTGTCTATAAACATCGGAAATTTCATAAACATTCGCAGTCTAATTATAATATAAAATCAAGAATATTGATATCGTAGTATAACATGGAATACTATTACAAAAAAAGAACACTTTGAAAATACGTTGCCATTGAAAAGTATGTTCTTGTTGGCTACTCAATTTTTGATTTTCTATTGAATAACGTGGGATGCCTGAATGTTTCGTATATAGTAAAAGTTAATAGATGTATTAAATGAATAATGTTGACATAACTAGCTTTTAATAGTCTGCAACTCCTTGTATTTTTTCTAGACCGTCATTTTTATAAATGATGAGATGTCCACAGGCTTTAGTGCTGTTCTATGAATTTGCAACCAACCATATTAAACCATTATTAAATCGTCTTACGATGACACGTAATATGAATTGTAAATGCTGTGTTGTTCTTGGTTTGCAGTTCAAATCGGCGTAATTGATAATCAATCTGTTTGCCACAATGTTGACACTAATTCTCAATTGACAGTCGCATCTACGGTCGTACAGCAGTTAACATTTCAAAATACTACTGAAACTGGTTTGATATCATTAATGAAGTCGGTGATGACGAATCATTAATCACCGTGATAAAGATAGTTTTCGTGACTGGTAGCTGATGACATAATTACGAGTAGTCATTGACACAGTCAAGCAATATAAAAGTACCTATAACACGCTTCAAGTAGTACGCCGTGAATTAATCAGTTACCGTTATAAAATGTTTATATTATCTCGAAATAAAATTGAATTTTAAAAATTCTACAGACTGCCAGGAAATATTTTTTCATACTTTGCCGAATGACTAAAATAGACCAGACACGCATAATAGACAGAAAGTGAGAGTGAGACTTCTTCAGTATAGTATAACAAATACCTGAACGTAACAACATACATTGTGGTTAGGTTCCGATATCCTGTTGCAAGTTCAAGGATGTGGTTGCATCTTTATGGATGCAGTGTTTATGCAATCACTCTTCATAGTACTAACTACGTCCACTATGGAAAAATTTAAATACTACATACTATCCTCGATTAGAGATAAGCAAAGCATAAACTCAAATTCGCAAAAAAATATTTGTATATTTTTGTTGTTTCGTAGTCACTTTACCAATTAAATTCATTTATTCGCCTATTATTTTTATAACGGAGCAAACCTCGTGACATTATTTTTATATTCTTAGTGTATTAATTTCTTCATTCTACTAAATTTAACCAGCTCTAATAAAAGCTGAAGAGTAGTATAAAATATATAAATACCCACACAAATTGCATCCGGTGTAAATGCAAATAGTAAAAGCTACATGAATTATTAAAATCATAATCCCATGACGAAACTTGATTGATGCTCCTCAATTTTGCATCATTATAGTTTTTCCATGAAGGCTCACTGTTGTTTCCCTGCAATCCAGTAATAATTTTCCCGCGCATCCGATCGCAACGAATAAGACATCGAATGACATAATCGTTTACCGTCGATTCTCGCGATTAGCGCGAATCGTCTGCTAAACGAGTATCGTTTTCTGTTAAAAGCAACCCGTCAGGCAGTGTTGCGTGCGATTATTGACAATTATTTCGAATTGAATATGCCGCAAGGACTTACCGGAAGTCGAGAGATTTCGCACGTCGTATCCTTGGTGTACAACCGTGGTGCACCTGCAGACAGCGTTGGTCAGTTGTTCGATGTCGGAAACGGAAGTGTAACAAACGACCTCCCTTCCTGGCGATGTCTTTTGTTTCGGGCAATCTGCGATAATTAAAGAGATCAATTATTATCTTAAATCTCATTTGAATTACCTGTTGGCAGATCTTATAATTAATATCTTAGACATGTTTATTATTAGCCCTTTGCTATCAAAATTACCTATCAAAATTATTCAAGACGAGACTTTTTATTTCTAATAAACGTACGTAGTTTAAGTTATGAAATTTTATTAAAGTCCTTAACACATTATTTACTGGCGGCTATTTAATAGATTTTAACATTTATGATATACAGCTAAGAATTGTTTCAAAAATTATTTGATAGCAATTAAAGTCTTGGTCGTGTGAATCAACAAGCCACCTTCTAAAACGTAATACAATAATTTTTTTGGATAATTTTATAAACGAAGATTTATATTTACAAATATATTAAAATTGCTGTTTTTGTATAACTATTTGTACTGAAATACGTCAAATTGATTCAATTGAAATTTGTTTTTAATTTTTGGGAAATTTTTTCGTAATATTTGATTTAAGAGACTTGTGTTAGTGGCAATTCATGTTTCATTAAAATTTAATTAATAATTGTTTAATTAATTATTAATTAATAATTGAAATAATGTTTGATTTTATAAGCATTCCTGCATCGAATAAAATAAATAAAGAATGTAGTGGGTATTCAAAATATTCGTTCACCTTTTAAAAACGAATACATTTTTTTAAATTGGAACGATTTGTTTTTTAGTTGTTAGAAGGATTAGTTTACTAGGTAATTTGCATGTAATATTTTTAAAAAATTGTTTTTTTTTTTTAAGTAAAGGTTTTTAATTTTTTTTATCTATTCCTGTAATGAAAATTTAAAAGAAGCCTTTCTAAATCTACATCGACGAAATTACTATTGCTATCAGAAAGTTTATTCAGAAATCCTTAACTGTAAATCCTAATTTTTCACATTGCTTTATTACAATGACTAGATTGCATTTATTCAGACATTGTCCAAATTTTAAAATAATATGTGCGCCATAGTTCATTCGAAAAGTTCTCATGGAAGTATTTTTAAAATTTCAATTCCTGTGAGAAAAAGTCAGTAAAAAGTAATTTTGACCTATCTGGTGCTTCTAACGTTAAATAGTCGTCAATAAATAATGTGGAATATAATTTAATGTACAACACAGTTTAGCTTTAGTGCGCGTAATTGCAAAATACACATACGTTTAGTCAGGTGTCAGGAAAATCGGGTCAAATACAATTGAATTGTGTGCATAAATAGTTCTGATAGTTGAAAAATAATAAAAGAAAACTAAAAATTCAATGAAAGCCATAAACGCATAAAGATCCGACCATTAATAATGTTGCAATACAGCATAAAGTAGCGATTGTATGCCAGTGTATTATAGTGCAGGATCGTTTCATAACTAAGTTTCCGCTTGATATTAATGCCTACTTGATAACCCGTTAATGGACACGTCTAACTAAGAAAATTGACCATTCAGAAACCGAGCAGACATAACGGTACAGGACAGCAATTTTTCACGGCCCTGAGCATGAAGTGTCATAAAAACAAACCAAAAATTAATGTCCTCGTGGATCCGTTTGAAATGCGCATTGATTGAACCTTGTCGTTGACATCATCGTCAGTACGCTATGCAACTGTTGCTATAATAATCGTTTACATACTCATGTGCAGCCTTTCTATTCCCCGACGAGAAATAGAAGAATCATGCAGCAAAGATGCTCTGAACGTGAAAATAAGACGCGGATTGGCCGCGACTTTTATTAACGATAAATTTTGTGTCTATTGTCAGACGCGTTAAAACCGTTTTAACATTTTATAGTGATGGACATACATGAATCATTCAGTGAGACGTAAGGCAAAAATTTTTTAATTTACGTACTGACATTAATCAAGCTTGCTCGTGCTAATTGAGTATGGAAAGTAAATTGTTGATAATAGGGTCTAGACTGTGGATCTTTGTGCATTTATAGCAAAATTGAGACGATGAAATTCAAATTTGTTGAAAAATTAAAGATGTCAATATATGATTTCTCCTCTATTAAAATCATTAAGGGAAGAAACAACATTCAATTTAGTTTCAATTTCTTGCAATCGATGCAGACAATTTTTATTTGACATAAAGAGATCTACTTGAGACTATTGAATTGTTGTAAACGGTATCACAGATGAGCTAATTGGCGAATTTTTTAATATTTATTTCAAAACGACTGAAATTATAAAAATTCTCCTATGGGACATTACTAAATAAAATATATTCGTGCACATATTACGACATAAACCTGATTGTGAGCTAAATAAAAATAAACATCCTCTGAAATAACTGTAAAACGTTAGAGATAAATAATTTTTGATGCTCGGAGATTTTAGTAGTATATCCAAAAAGGATCTAAACATTTCATTTCCGATTCTCGGAAAAAGGTTTTATATTTAAATTGCAATAGTTTCGTCAAAACAAGGAGTACAACCATAAGGCTCTTATCGCGCGATTTGATAAGAAACGGTACATCCGAGAAAGCGTGAACACAGCTCGAACACGTTTATTTTCTGAAATCGTGGGATCCTCGACTGCTGTTCGAAATGGAAAGTCTGTTTACCGATTGTCTGGCGAAACTCGCGGCAACTGATGTAGCGAAGCACCGGCCCGAGAATGGAATGTCTTCTTCAGGTTCTTGCACGCGTTCCGAGCCGAAGATCGACCGGGTTTCGTGTTTCGTGACGCAAATGGTACCGTCCTTGCTTGCGAGCGAGCGAGCAGGGACCGTTGCTCTAGTTGCCGATGGCGCAATCTAACCTTAGAGGACAGGACGCTCCCGATACCGGTGAAACGATCGTGAAAGCGTGCGGAGGGAAGAAGAAGACCGGGTGAGGTGATAATCGCGCTCGTAAACCCCTCCTTTCAATTGATCGTCATCTTAGAACTCACGTCATACGATCGACTGCGTTTTAAATTCGGTAAACATGCTTTACTCATTCAAATTTTCACGCGATCCTCGAGAGACTAAAGTGCTACGCCGTATTTTTAACTCTGTTAGCTAATTTAACGTAACTGGCTAATTGACGCCTTCGTTTCTTCTGAAAATCGCGGCGAGTGTATCTGGGAAGATAAGGAAACTGGCGGGTGCAAATTTTAGAAGTTAGAAACCAAAAGTGTTTTGACAGTGTTGTCATGAATTGATTTGTTTATCGTTGTAAAATAATGAAATGGAGCGTGGCAAATAGACTGCCGATTACTATGCCGAATTAAAATTTTCTTTTATTAATTTTAATTTGTAGATCCTATTAATTTTCTTCTACTAATTTTAATTTCAATGTTCTTGTATTGTGTTCTATTAATTTTAACTTCTATTTTCTTTTATTATTGTACCTTCAATCTTCTTTCTATTTCCTTCTACAAATTTTAACAATTTCAAGTTTTTAGTACTTTATTACATGCTTTTATTTTTAGACATAAATGCATGAAGTCCATAGTCTACAGTGAAAAAAATAAATGAATCATATTAATATTTTATTGATACAGTAACTACCTTGTTATTTATTGTTTAAGAAGCTTTAACAAAAAGTAGATACTGTGACAACTTTTGTCTACAATGAATTTTTGGTTTAACTTTACAATTCTATCATTATTATTTTTACTTTCATATTTGTTTTAGAATTTCAATTAAAATTCTAATTATATCTACTGAATTTTTGGTTTTGGATGAAGACGCTTGAAAATGTTGGAGGGAGAGTAAAAATTGAAATTTGGGATTTCAAATGATTTTGTTTAGCTAATGATTAGCTGAATTTTACGGAATATAATATTACTTTATAGACTATTATTATACAGAACAAAATATTATTTTACAGAAAATAAGAATGAGTTGAGTGAACCAGATTTAAATAATTCTAAGATGGAGAGTGCAATTACGTTGAAACTACGTACGTATATGGGAAGACGGTGGTTATTATCGTAAAATGGCGTGGCCTAGTAGCGTGCAGCACTTGTTTAGACTCTGTTCATTCATCACTCTCATTCATAAACTCTAACCTTGTTGTTTTGGACGTAATAGGAACGTGTTAAACATAGTGGAATGATACGGATTAATTAAAATGGTGTCTTTGATTGTCTATAAATATACAATGATTTCATTGAAATGATATAGTAAAAGTACAAATTCTCTGTTGCTTACTTCCAACGATTTACATAAACATGGTAGATGAAAGTTAGCTAATTGAAAGCGATTGATGAAAGTAATTAGCTCTCTTGAAATATTGCAGAAAGTCTAACGTTTGAACACAACAGAAATCTTCGGTTTTGACCTAGTGCACTATCAGAGCCAAGCAATCATTCACAATAATGAAACTTGTCGATATTGTTTTTAAACCATTTTTAAACCATGATTAAACTATCAATTTTCAATTATTTAACAAATACATGTCAAGTCAATTCGCCAAATATTTAGCACAAATAACTATAAAATCAAGACAACAGATCTCTATAGAAATTAATCCTAAATTGTCCCTAATTTTGCAACGTAAATTATTTTTGGATGTTAAAGTAACAAAACATTTGTTTTTACGTCTCATTAAATAATGTGAAGAGGACATGTAACAGAGTACTGCCTTTATTTTTAAAATTTTATGCAACTTTACAAAATGAAATCGAAAGTTTTATTCTGGTATGCGTCGCTAAAAAATCTTTCAATGCTGATTCCAACGCGTATTCTTTGGTCACTAGTTACAACAATTCAAACTTTATAAATGAAAACTCACATGAACAACTCGCAACACTGAAGCTTTAAATTTAATTCCACATTTTGATTGATTGCCTATGATATCAAATGGCGAAAATTTTCTGACAATATAAACTATACTGTACAAGCATCAATCACTCGCGCGTGTTAGACAAACAGGAGCCGTCAGTATGCGAACAATTTGTTTGTTGAATTCGGCGGCTAGTGTAACAAATCTGACCCAACTTACACGCTCAACAAAACTGATTGAATGAACAAAATTGTTAGCCAATGGAATAGAAATATTCAACATTCAAACAATTCTACAGCATGACTAGACTGCCAATTTTATGCATTTACAAAGTGAAAACATTTAATATCACTGGTGCATTTACTATTAAAATGATGAAAGGTAAAAATCAATTTCCATGTAAATGCAACAATTTTTATTTCGCAAAGATCCGCAGTCTACTAATGACTGAATTGAAAACGCGAAAAGTGAAAAACTTACATAAGCCATGCGCGAATCCTAGCAGTCCAAGAAGGACCGCGACGATCATCCTGTCGATCATGCTGCCGGCGATCGATCCTCCGGTGTTGTCAGGTGCGAAGCTCCGCTAGATGAGCAGCTGGTCCGCGCGTGCTGGCCGAAGAAGTGACACTCGAGCCCCGAGACCGGCGTTCATCGAGATTAAAGGAACGATCGACGAGTGCCGGATCGGTTGTTGTGCGACCGGTAGTAGCGAAGTTCGAGCGACTCGCAACACTAGGGAAAGTGTTTCTCTCTTTGTCTTTCGTTCACTGTTCTGCCGAGTGGGGGATCAAAGGAGGCGAAGGATCCTTCGAGTTCGAGAGCGCGTTTCGCACTGAACCTTCGGAGGATTCGTCGCTGTCTTAGTAAACCCTACCGATCAGATGGTAGCACGGCCGAGGAACAAGGTCCGAGGGAGATGGAGCTATGGGATAGGAGAGAGAGAAAGAGAAAGAGAGAGAGAGAGAGAGAGAGAGATTGGGCATCGCCGTGTTTCTCTGGGACCAGCGGATTACCGGATACCCGGGTGGGGTACCGGACTGGCCCAGATCGGGACACTTTCCGTGTTACACGTACGCCACCAAGTTAAAAATAGGATGACTCGCACTCCTTCGCGATTTCGTTGATGCATCAGGATATGCAGCTACGGGAGGGTTACGTAGACATGGTAACGATAAAGGTAGGGTTGCACTGACTCACTTGGCCCATAAAAGTGGTCGTACCAGGAATCGATATGAACATTCTCTGTGCAAACTTATACGTTTTATGCAATACTAGATCTATGAATCTCTAGAAATTATTATTTTTCCATTTATAAAAAACGCAGGGATCCCTAGTAGCACGAAATATTGCATAGACATTTATATGATGTTAAAAGGAGATCCAATCTGTTTTTAATATTCAAATATACGTACAATATTTATTTTACATTAAGTAAAAAATATTTTTTTTCAAGTATACAGTAAATATGTATTTCATGTTACGAGAAAAATATTTTTTTCCAAATGTAAAATGAATGTTTATGTAATATTGGGAATAGAATATTTTTTCCTAATGTACAGGTAATATTTATTTTATATTATTAGAAAAATATTTCTTTCTCAATATAAAATGAATCTTTATTTAAAATTAGAAACAGAATATTTTCTCCCTAATTTTCAAGAAATATTCTATGTTTATCATAAATAAAATATTTGTTCCATAATATGGACAAATACACATTTCATATTATGAATAATATATGGAATAAATCTCTATTTAATATATTAAACGTAAAATATTTACTTCGAATTTATTTTGATGTATGTTGTGCGTGTCACTTATTCAATATGAATTTACATTATAAGAATGTTGTTTAATTATTTAGGTTTTCTTATATTCAGCAATTTACAGCCTGTATAAAACACCCTGTATAGCGTTAATATGATTGTATACTATACAGAGTATAATTACATAATTATAAATTATCTTTAAATTAAACAATTCAAATGGAACGAATTAAGTAATGTTGGTTTGAAGATACTTGAAAAATATCGGGAACTTAATTTCAAATTGAATTTGATTTTTAGAACTCCAGAAAATAATCTAGAAAATTTTTGGAAATATTAGGCTGTGAAAGTATGGTCTCTTGGTTATGAGTCTATCTAGATGTACAAATTGTTTATCATTGCTCGAAATGAAAATTTTTTTTATGTAATACACATTATATGTCAGCTTGACAGATTAGTTTGCACATACTTTCAAAATTTCGTAATTAAATAGCAGTGAATATTTACTACAAGAAACATACGTGTGTTTTGTGACTCATACGTTATAATGTCTACAAGTGTTCTAATTACAGCTTGGAGACATATTGGAGCAATGATACTATGTGGTTTTCATAGTCATATTCGGACTGCTTGCAGCATGAATCACTTATCACACTACAACTGAATAGTAATATTGATTAGTGTGCTAATCTTCTATTTAACCCTTTACACTCGGAGCTATTTTAACTAAAAAATGAATATCAAATTGATATAACACCTTATTTTATATTCATTGTATACGATACTTAAATGTTTAGTAATTGATTAGATATCAACATATTAAATAAGCTAAACAATATTTTGAATAAAGGTATAGTAATCTTTAGTGGTGACTCCAAGTCACCATTCGAGTAAGGGTTAAACAATCTGAAATTCTATATTATCGAGGTATTCTTCAAATCCTTCACACTGCAAATGCATTTAATCATTAGATTGAAGCCTAGATTGTGGACATCGGTGGACACAATAAATTACGCAAGAATACGATTGATATACCCTATAAACATTAAAGAATTCATGAAATTCAGGAGATAAGCTTCTAAGATTTAGGTGAAGGCGAGTAAGAACTAAAAAGATCAAACTCGTTTCCAGACTGAATCCATCACAGCCAAGACAATGTCATATTTATCTGACGTTTAAAAAAGTGAATGTCTGCCATCTTAAGCCATCGTTTTCACTTTTAACGATCTAGCCACCTGGTTTGAACCTTTGGTCAACTCTCGACAAAATCATTCTGTCATAACTACCTTTTTGACCTATATTATTGCACATAGCTTGACGTCCGAGCTAAACTTTTTAAATGTGCTTCGATGTATTGAAAGATATTGGAAGACTCTTAAAACTGTTATGATCGCAAATGCAATAACTATATTAATTTATTATAATTTATACACGTAATGAAGATATTCGCTATTTAAACAAATACTACACAAACTATGTTATTACGATAACTACGTGTCTACATAGAATGTCATTACGTGTCTCTAATATTACAATTAATTTACCATAATGCAAGTATTCTTTACTTGACGTTAGGTCAGCCACCGCACGAGAATTCCCATTCCGTCGTGACGCTGGCAAGACATATTCAACACTTTCTCTGACACAGTGTTTATTTTGTCATTAATTTACTCGTTGTCTCGCAAGAAAAATGATCTCGTTAACATAGTCGACGCGGTATATGATGTACTATAAGCTGCCTGAGGAGTTCAGGGATCAAGCGGACTTCAAAGGACTACGGGCTGCAAACAGTTTGCGTCACGTACGTCGGAAGTGTTCGGAGATGTACAAAAGTGAATAAATTATTCGCACATTTCCCTACGGTTTCATTTTTTATAAACGTCGTCATATATTACCAAATCTTTTCTGATTCACCAATGTTGTTGTTTGGAGTTCTATAGCACGTTCACCCCTTGTGTTCTGTATTATGTTTTGTATCAGCTGAGTGGTATACATTGTTTTATTTTCTTGCAATTTTTATTGGAATACGAATGTAGAAATTTGTTTAATAATTTCTTGAACAAAGAGTAATTTAATAATTTGTTGAACGAATATAATTTAATAATTTCTTGAATGAAGAAAATTTAATAATTTCCTGAATGAAGAAAATTTAATGATTTCTTGAACGAAGAAGATTTAATAATTTCTTGAATGAAGAAAATTTAATAATTTCTTGAATGAAGTAAATTTAATAATTTCTTGAACGAAGAAAATCCAATAATTTCTTGAATGAAGAAAATTTAATCATTTCCGAAATCAAGAAGATTTAACAATGTCTTGAACGAAGAAAATTTAATAATTTCTTGAACAAAGATAATTTAATAATTTCTTCAATGAAGAAAATTTCATAATTTCCTGAATGAAGAAACTTTTATGATTTCTTGAATGAAGAAAATTTAATGATTTCTTGAACTAAGAAAATTTAATAATTTCTTGAACGAAGATAATTTAATAATTTCTTCAATGAAGAAAATTTCATAATTTCCTGAATGAAGAAACTTTTATGATTTCTTGAATGAAGAAAATTTAATGATTTCTTGAACTAAGAAAATTTAATAATTTCTTGAACGAAGAAAATCCAATAATTTCTTGAATGAAGAAAATTTAATAATTTCCGAAATCAAGAAGATTTAACAATGTCTTGAACGAAGAAAATTTAATAATTTCTTGAACGAAGAAAATGCAATAATTTCTAATCGAAGCATCGTTGTAATTTCAATAATTACGAAATAAATATGAAATTGGTCATTCAACCGGTCGTGGCACGATTAGTGATAAACAACAGGAAAAATGAAGAATATGAACTGATCTTTCCCAACGTGCATATTTAAATTATGTTTGCAACTTCAGGAACGGAATATACAATCCTGAGGTCGTTAAAATGTCGTCATTCGTTCTTACAGGGTTAAAAGTTGAAATACGTGTAACAGAATTAAATAAAATCTGATAATTCGGAAGATAAAGGGTTAAAAGGGTATGACAAAAGGCATACTGACAGTCAATGGCTTGGCGTAACTTTTTCGTTTGTTCGTTGGGGTTTTGTGTACAGAGGATCCACAAAAACGAAGGTGATGATCGTACCTGGATCACGACTGATCGGAACCACGCGCCACGACCGACTGATTCAAACTACCATAAGCAATTCGAATTCTCGTTCGCATGATACAGTACGTGTTTACCCGTTTGTCCGGTATCCAGGATAAACTCCACTGCCGCTAGATTAATCACCGACGTATGCTAATCGACAACGATCACCGTTGCACGATGCGACGTTACGTCACCGTGCGTTTCGCGTATTATTGTCACGGCGAAGATATTACGAATTTATACACGCCGCGCCGGTCTTTCGAATGGTCCGCACCCACCCTCGACTGAGTGCGATTGGTCATTGTTAATTATTGATCACGCAGGTGTTTGCGTTCGACGATCGACCCTGGAAGAAGCGGACTCGCCGTCGCCGACGTTCCTGAATTTTTGGTATTCGCGGAAGACATTTTTTCTTCTTCCTTCTGGGAATTCCGAGAGAACGTTGGAATTGATTAGAAGTGAGTGCAGCGGATTGCAAGGCGATTGCAACATTTTTTAGCTTCTTTGAACGTTCATTTTACTTTTAACACTTTTGTTGGGTTGGAACGAAAGTTCGTAGCGTTTGTAGATTAAAATTGAAAGCTCAAATTCAGATACTTTTTCGTAGATTTATTCAATAACACATTTTCCATTCTGTTTTATTACTTTTTGCCATTTTCGAGGTAACTCCTCGTGTTACCGAATAAACATATGGATAAATACCTTAATTGTATCTTTGATTCTTAATTTGAAAACGTTACGAACTTTCTTTCCAAGCCAATACATTCCGTTGAGGATAAGACTGCATATTTTTTGTGTAGGATCTTATTGTTTTATATTTTTATGTTCAGTCCTATTAACTTTATGTGTTCTATATTAATATTATAAATTTTCCATGATAATTTATATTGTTTTATACTTTTACATTCACCTAAAGACGCCCTCAGGAGGTGGAGGTGGGGCGTCAATTATGGTGTTATTGAATAGCATTTTTAAAAATATCAAATACGTCTACTTTTATTTTTCTGATCTGATGTGTATTTCTCGAGATATCCCCAATTTTTAACGATTTTTTACCCATTTTGATTTTTGTCCATTACAGCGCCATCTGTGAACCAAAATGCAAAAACTCCTAGGTTAAATTTGTGTATTTTTTTCTTTTCACCCCCAGGGGGTGGCGTTGGTGGGTCGAGTTTGATATCATTGGATGTCCCCTTCGCGACGAACAACTTTCATTACCCACTTGTTTTGATCTGATGCATAGTTCTCGAGATATTTCAATGTCTTCAGATAAAATGACCACCCTGTATACTATTTAATGAAAATAATCGAGTTTTATGTAACATACTGAAAGATTTTGTGGTAGTTGTGCATAGAGTGCATTTTGAGTATGTTGCAGAGGAGTAGGTGCTCTAAATTATTGTGTCTATATCAGCGAACGTAAAACCCTGCCGGCATTGTTTGGTAGTAACGTGAAGGAAACAGCGTTGGCTAGGTACTTATCAATACTGTAATACAATAGCGGTTTAAAGATCAAACGTTGCGATGGTTCAGAAATTCGCTAAATCGTGTTGATAGACTGATCAAGGTGATAACCAAAAAAAGGGTCGATGCCTGAGCACCTACATAGATATCGATGGTTCACTGGAAAGAGATCGTCATCAACGCCACTAAATGATCGTGAGAACAGTTCCTTAGTGAGAATAACTGGATATATTTTATTCTTAGAAGACGTGTTTCTCACAGTGACGGCGAAGAAATTACTGTTACGTTATCTGAAAGATTTAATTTCCTTTTGTCAATTCTATACTATTTGTTGACATCTCAGTTGACGTCTCAGGACCTTGACATTTTCTTATAAGAAGGGGACGCTGCAATCGAGTTATCAATTTCAATTTTTCTGACGGATTTGCAGCAAAAATAACTCTTTTTCATTTTCAATAATTTTGCACATATTTTTACATATAAATTGACAATCATTTTACGTAAAGTTTCTTGCTATTTTTCTGCTAAAAAATATCCACGTAGTACATTTTATTAACTTAATTTTTCAACATTTTTTCATTGCTAACAATATTATAAACTAGTCCATAGAGAGACTTGTATAAATTATTTAATAACTCGTTTGGTAATCAACAAATTTAGCTATTTTTGAATGATATAAAAGATACAACATTCAGAAGATATATTCAAATTACTTGTTGCATTTATTAATCGTAAACGACGTCCTTAGATTATTTTACATTCAATAACATATTTAAAAAATGGTTTAAAAACCACGCTTATATTAAAACGCACTAAAAAGGAGAAAATAATTTTTTTTCCTGGTTCTCCATAAAATACCGAATCCACTTAAATGATTAATAATATTTTTTCTCAAAGTTTTAAGCAATTAGTTTTCTAAAAATTTCTTCTGTTATAAAATTAGTGTCGAAATAGATAGAAAAATTTAATATAAATTTAAATAAAATCATGACATTAGCGACTATAAAAATAAAAGCGTGGAGCGCTAAACTATATTGACATAATCTCCGTGGGCGCTCCACGCTTTTATTTATAGTCACTGATGTCATGATTTTATTGAAATTTATATAAAATTTTTCTATCTATTCCGACACTAATTTTATAACAGAAGAAAATTTGCTTAAAATTTTGGGAAAAATCATTTAAATGGATTCAGTATTTTATGGAGAACCAGGAAAAAAATTATTTTCTCCTTTTCAGTGCATTTTAATATAAGCGTGGTTTTTAAAAAGTTTTTTTTTATATATTTTATTCTCTACTTTTATTGTTCATCGGAAGCAAGTGTGTATACAAAATTCCAGCAAAATTGGACTATGGGAAGAGGTTTAAAATTCGATTACAAGATTCGACGCATACAACAACACGGCAAGTTAATATAAGCGTGGAAAAAAATCCACAGTCTAGCGACGATAATCTCAGCCTATTTACGTTTCGCTGGAGTCATGTGGAACTGCTCCGTGCCAACAAATATCTCAGGGCCCACACTGAAAACAAGACGGATGATCAGGTGAATCATCGTCAATAAGGTCGTGGCGCGAATATCCAGGTCTGCGTATATATTTCACGCCGTTGCAGTTTCTTCCTACGAATTACGTCACTGTCGAGACGAACGACAAAGCAGTCGTCCTGTCGCGCGCGCAGCGATTTCCGTGGCAGTGTTCGTGATTGCCACATAGAATCGACACTCCTCATACGCAATAAATTTTGAATGAGATATTGCACTCTGTCGAAAGAATGCCCTCTCACAGTGCCCGCGACCTTTTTTCGCCGGCTTGTAGCTTTCAACAAGAATTCATTTCCACTCGTAATTACGTTTATTTATGACCCTCGAAAAGGGAGAAAGAAATATAAAAATTAGACAAAGAGAGCTGCAAAAAATATATTTAACTTGTCGTTAATCCGAGTTCGATGCGGACTACTCAATGATTCTGATTACATAAATCTCTGCTTCGCGGTTCAAATATTACATTCTGATGAAGAAGAAAATTAATCGGTCTTAATGAATGTGTAATATGATTGTAACTTCTTCGGCATTTACATCTGGTTCTTTTTATTAATTATTTGTAGACTGAGAAGATTGACTGCCACACCTACATATTTAATCCATTTTTTCATCAATAATTTATTATTTACTTTATAAATATTATTTGAAAGAGACAGGACTGTGTTGAGTAGTCTAAGAGATATTTAATTTTAACCTCTCGCCTTATGATTATGATTTCTGTCACAACTACTGCAATAATTTTGTTGTCTATAATGTTTTACAGTGGATCCAAAAAATGTGTAATTGTCGATATTTAAATTGTAATAGTTTCGCCAAAACAAAGAGTACAACTACAAACCTCGACTCATTTGAAAGCTTGAAGCCTCTACTTAGCAAAGTAGTGATCATTTTTCTTCAACATATTTTTACATGATGTAACAGTTGAGACACTAAATTTTTTCTCAAAATACTGCAAATTCAAGCGACTCCGGAAACCTCCAAAAATTGTTCTCGTAAATGAAACTGCAATAGATTTGAAGATTGAAGCCTCCTTTTGAGAATGACTCCTTAAAGATTGATGTACGATTTGTCTTTACTATTTTATGGAACAAAAATGGGGATCAAGTTTGATGGTGTAACTTATACTTATTTTATTTCCGAGTAAAATGAAATATGTTACATCAATTATATCAGCGAAATTATAGAACGTAGAAATTAATTTTTATTTACAAAATTGCGCAGTTTAATATGATTATGATCATCGAGTCTCAGTTACCTAAAAGCATAATAAAAGTCAAAGATACAATGTTTAATTGAATGCAAACTCTGGAGACTTCAAGCATCGTGTTAAATAAATAAAACAGTTTTCACAGGGACTTAAAATTTACAAGATCGTATTCTCTTTTTCCGATGTTTATTCTGTAACAAAGCAAAATTAATCATGTAAATTGTACAAGCATTAAATATCATTAAATATCAATTCGGATAATTTCAATATAGAATCTATCATTGATAATGTAACGAAAACAAAAATGTTCGGATGCATATTAATATCCCGAGTGTCCGAAGCTTCGAAATGTATAGGTTTCATCAGACGTGTCATACTTTCATCGGGTACAGTACAGGTCGAGACGCAATATAATTTCCCTCCTGGCAATAAAATCCCAATTACCAGACAGATATCGATCGTCGTTCGACCGTAGGCCACTCTAGATCCTCGGGGACGAGGAAAGAAAAGCTGCGCGTCCATCATTCGCACGCTCCGAGCGTTCTGGTGCAATTGCAACAATGCGCGCACAGACGCACCAAGGGAAAGGAACCTTTTAGAAAATTACCGCCGGTAAAAAGACCGCAGCCACTTGAAAAGGAGACACCGGTTGCCTCGTGGTAGGCGTCTAACTGGCCGAGTACGCCTTTTAAACTGTGCCGTGGGCTTCGTTGACGTGTGTGACGCACCGGTAGCATGTTCCGCGATGGAAAAGTCCGATTACGTGACTGGGAAAATATTTTTTCCGCTCTCTGGACCATCCACGATTTTCTCCCGCCTCGATGGACGTTCCAATCTCCCACGAGTTAATGAATTTCACCGGCAACGATTCACGGAAACATGAACCTGCAGACGCCTATTATTGATCCTAAGTCGCGGTACATTTTAAGGATGCACACAGGGCTGCTTAAAGCTTGTATAAATTTGTATAAAAAGGAGACGTTGAACGACAATGTAATGTATTTAGTTAGTTAATTTCAATTAACCCTTTGCGGTCGGAGCTATTTTAACTCGAAAACTAAACATTTCTTCCGACCTAAAATATTGCCATTTTTTATGAGATTTTAAATTTGGTGGATATGAAATTGATATTACAGTTTATGAAATAATTAAATGTTCAGTAATTGATTATATACCTACATATCTAATAATGTAAACAATATTTTCAATAATGGTACAGCGACTTTTAATGGCGCCTCAGAGGCGCCACTCGACCGCTAAGGGTTAACAATTAAACGATTACAATTATTTTCACTTGTAATCGTCAATCGGATGAAATTAATTAATGATCAACTGCTGAAATTTCGAAATGAAAAACGGAATCAAAACTGTATGCATACTGGAAAAATTGTAAACTGAGTTTTTGTTGAGATTTTTTTCTGTCAATTCTCCAGCTCCGTTCTCTCTCTCTCTCTCTCTCTCTCTCTCTCTCTCTCTCTCTCTGTTTTCCTCCTTATTAGAATTTATGGATAGACCGTGTGGCGATTAACTTCAACAATTGATTAAATCAGTCTCCGATTGTTCGATGATTTCTTTCTTTAATCAAAGATTGACGATTAACTTCATCAATCGATAGAATGAATCGTCCATTTTCCAATGATTACCTTTCTTAAGTGTACACATTAATCAATCAATCTTGGTTAGAATTTTAATTGATTAATGCCCAACTCTGGTTGGTTTAAAAAATATTTAAATATTGCTTTGTGACGAAGGGAAATTCTGACACCTTTTAATTAATATTAACTCCGAATGTTGACATAATATACGTGTATAGTACAACGTGACTTATGCAATTCTTTGATAGCTTGCATTTGCAACATGCTGAATATGCTGCATACGGAATATGTACACCGTATCGATCAATATGATATCTACATGGTAATAGCAAACTTACTATGCACACGTATCTGTATAGTAAAAGCGAAGATTCAAACTTGTCTCAATAAAATTAATAAATTAAAAATATTGGGTTGTAACATAAATTCCTTCGGTTGCAAATGTGGTCATGTTTTAATTTCAATGATTTAGTTATGACTCATTGCAAATGATGATATAGTATACTAAAAAATGGTTCACCTCTTTCAACAACTTTCTTTTTCAAAGTAGTTTCTAAAGTAATATTTTAATAAAGAAGACCCGTGACGCTGGGATAGTAGGCCGTTCGAGAGAGGTAATTTCATCTTTTTCAGAAGGTCAGAAGGTCTCCGAAGACCTACGTCTTCATTAAATATGCTCATCTTAAGGAGTGAAGCTGCAACTTCTTTTTAAAAATTGGAGTTGTAATACTAGCTAATCAACTAAAATATTTAAAATCTCACCCTTAGGGTATGTTTCTGTTTTCAACGTATTACCTTCATATTTATATGACAATGATGTAATCTGTCTATCAATTGAATTTAATGAGAATAGAATTGAAATTAAAATTTAATATAATATTTTTAATGAGAACACCATTCACGTGCACGATAAAATTGACATTGCATGCCAGAAGCGAATAATCTTAACAATCAATTCCATTTAACAAGAATTGAATTGAATTGAAACCTTCAGTTTGATTTAATTGTTCTAATGAGAACACTATCCATGTGCACGATAAAATTGATATTAAATATGAAAAAGCAATTCTCAATATTAAATATAAGACATTCCTCAATATTCTTAACACAAAGCATTAAAAGGAGAAGCTAATAATCATCAAAATTCAATTCAATTTAATTCACAATTAATTTAATCATCTCAATACGAACACCATCTGCACGCTTGATAAAATAAACATCGTACATGTATTGAAGAGCTGTACCACATTAAATGTTTTTGAATTTTTTTATTGCAAAAAGTATTAAAGTGAGAATCTAGTTATTTATTATCTACCTGATAGTGTACAGGAAGTACAATTCGAAACGATGTATATGAAGTGTCTGAACAATCGCCGAAGAACAATTTGTCAATCGAGACTTAAATTGACAGTTCACAGGACGGGTTAGTGGGTCATAGGAAATTTTCAGTCATCGCGCAAATTTATTCCATCGCAAGAGGTTGTACTTGCAAATAAAGGGAAGACCGTTCTTATCATACCAATGATCTGTCAAAACACAAAGCGCGACAATGGATCCCCGGTTTCGTATCGCGGTCGTAACCACGTCTTCGTAATTTACACGTCGGGCCGACCTTCGTGCACCACCGAGTCACTTGCCAAAATATCATACGCGAACAATAAAAGGATTTCTGAGACACGCAAGGCCAGGAAAGCGGACGTACGGCTGGTTAAATTACAGGAATACGTGCAACGCGCATCGCATTCCATTACCACGCACGTAAAGGAACATGAACACAATTTTTATCGTCCATACTGATCTCATCTTTTCTGACAGGAAAGCGGACATGTTTTTATCAAACTCCATCGACATCGGAGATGGTGACAATTAGACGGCGGACGTTATGGGTTTCTGACAAAAATGAGTAGGTGCAATTTGAAACGGTAAGATTCTTAAAGTATTTAAAAATACATTGAACATATTAAGTAAGAAAATGAATCTCACTCTATTTCACTCCAGTTTGTTGAAATTTAGGTAGAAAATTTTTATTTTGCACGTAAAGAAACATGAACACAATTTTTATCGCCCATACTGATCTCATCTCATCTTTTCTAGCAGGAAAGCGGACATGTTTTTATCAAACTCCATCGACATCGGAAATGGTTACAATTATGTAGACGGCGGACAGTATGGGTTTGTGACAAAAATGAGTATGTGCAATTTGAAACGGTAAGATCCTTAAAGTATTTAAAAATACATTGAACATATTAAGTAAGAAAATGAATCTCACTCTATTTCACTCCAGTTTGTTGAAATTTAGGTAGAAAATTTTTATTTTGCACGTAAAGAAACATGAACACAATTTTTATCGCCCATATTGATCTCATCTCATCTTTTCTAGCAAGAAAGCGGACATGTTTTTATCAAACTCCATCGACATCGGAGATGGTTACAATTAGACGGCGGACGTCGTTATGGGTTTGTGACAAAAATGAGTATGTGCAATTTGAAACGGTAAGGATATTAAAGTATTTAAAAATACATTGAATATATTAAGTAAGAAAATGAATTTCTATTCCACTGCAGTTTGTTGCAATTCAGGTAGAAAATTTGTATTTTCCTTGAATATTCGCCGTCTATTGATATTCCTAATTTCTTAATTAAACTTTCGAACTATTAATCATCTATTAATTATTAAAATTTTTATAGGATTTAGAAACCCTTCATTAATTATTAGACTGCAGAACTTTATGCAAAATAAAACTTGCATGCATCAACTGCAACAAACAAAGTCTAACTAATAATTTCTTTCATTCTTTAATAATGTGTATAAGCTGCAACTTTGATGTTCATGATGATGATGAACATTGATGTTCTCAAATCTTTGAAATCTGTCTCCTGTTTTAAATTGCAGCTACTAATTTTTATCATAAATGCATAAAATACGCAGTCTATTAATTATTATCTATGCCTTGATTTATGAACGTACATCTTATTAGTTGTCATTAAAAAGTTTGCTGAATATTTTAATTAAAATGACGGATGTCGGATTCATTATTTTATAATTATTCTAATAGTAATCTTCGTGGGCGATTACTAGACATATTTATTTATTCCAACGTATTTTATAAAAATGATCGTGTAATGTCTCGATGAATTCAGTCTCATTATTTCTAAAAGGCAATGCATATTAATTACTTCTAGTGCTTCGTTGTTCGAATATTAAATTATCAGACACTCTGATGTCGACAGAAAAATATAAAAATCAATATTAGGATTATCAAGTAATAAATAGGAAAATGTAAAATTTAAAAGAAATGTAAACTGGTATACAAATATTAATTATAGCAATTCTTTTTATAATTTTTGCACAAATTATTTGTGAATATCTTGACATACACTCTCACACTGTCAGACACATTCTTGACACTTAAAAGTAGAAAACATGTTTTATCGTTGATGAATGTGCTGGTCTGAAATCAGCTATTTCCTTGGGAATAGAAACAAATATGTGTGCTGTTTGAAAAACATTCCACGGAGAGCGTTACGTATCAAGCTAAACGGAATATTTATTTGGAGCGTGCAACGCGAGTATCGAAAGGGCATAAATATTCAATTTATCGCATTGTCTGTGGATTAAAATCTGTAAAGGAAACGACAAGTGCTTGTTCCTGTTCCGTTTCGCGAAGAAATACGTCTATATATGTACGGCGGGACGTGTAGACCGATCGATCAGCAACGATCATTCGATAAATGAAACTTATGTGGAAAAAGGACCACGCCCAAGTACCTGAGGGCCATGCCAGCCATGTATAAAGTTACCGCAGTTACGTAAGGCGCGACAAAGGCACACCATAAACCATATTTTAAACCGTACTTCAACCGAGCGCAACATGAACGATTGTCCACGTTACTTCTGATTTTGTATTCACTTCATTCATTTACATATTCACACAATTTTAATAACAAACACTTCGTTTGCAGGTCATTTTTAATCATTTTGATTTATCAACTCGATTGTCGTTTATATTCTGTCGAAAATATAAAAATTCTGAAGTTGTTACATTTTACTTTACTTCTTTATAATTTTAGGGATTTTAAGTCTTCGTGTATTCTTTACTCTCTGCATACAATTTTTATTTTGCATAAAGATCCGCAGTCTATTAATAATGATTGATTCGACACGGAAGTAAGAAAAAGCAATAATCGTGTCGCGAGATAACCCGCTCCCAGCTTTTTATTTAGCAGAACAATAAAGCCATAAGGAAAAGTGCAAGCCATAAAGAAAGAACTATCCAGCCTGACAATCTCATATTGGTGCTATTATTTCAACGCGATAATTTTAACGTGATCATTAGCGGAATATTTTCCTTAGCCTTGAACCTTACAATCTCCTCAGATCCTTTCTTTAAATGGAAAGTTCAGAATTGTTGTGTAAATAGAGAATAATATCTTCACGGAGAATCTAGAAAAGTGAATTTTCCTGTAAATAAGGAAGTGAGCAGCGAATTTATATTAACCATTTAAAAGCATGACTGTTTTATATCTCTAGTCTAAATATCCAATTTAGAGTTCTTAGCTGGAAACAGCGAGATAGACTTGAGATGACGACAAAGGCAAGTGAGAGATAACCCCGAGGGCTTCGAACTACTTATTTCAGGCAAGTGGATTCCTGACGTGTCGATATCTCGATGATATGAAAGTTCTCGCCAGGAGAGAGCTTATTTACATTCGATAGCAGCTCGATTAAATAGCTGAAACGAGATCAGATCTTTGCGAAACGTTGGATAGCCCTCTCATGACCATTCCAGTGACCCTGCTTGGTTTCTACCACCATACTTTCCATTTTGTATTTGTATACAGAGTCGCTAGATGAGGGAGCACGAACTAACAATAAGATGAAAAAGTTACCCTGTCTCTGCCAGTGCTAGATTAGTCACGTGACCGGCACGCGGTGGAAGCGTGGGGGAATACTGTCGTAGAGGGGGAAGTAGAGTGGGGACACAAGTCTTAATCTGGCGACTCTGTTCATACACTATTTTCAACACTGGAACTACCGAGTAATTAATGAAACTGATGTGCAGTGGATCCGAAAGGTATCTGAAAAAATTTTGGACATTTAACTTGTGGTAATTTCGTAAACACGAATAGTACAACCATAAGTCTGGACTTATTTTAACACTAAACCTGCTACGACGAGTCAAATGACCCATTTTAGTTTTTTTATTTGACAATTATTGAAATTGTAATGGTGTTTTCATGGGAATTTATTGAATATATATTTTGACTCCAGTATATATTGGATTGGCAAGAAAGTAATTTCGGTATTTTAAGGTGAAATTAGACCGAATTTCTTTATTCAAGCGATGAACTTTAATCAATAAAATATTTTCTTAGTTATTCTTTTTGGCAAAAGATCATCGAACAGAAGGGAAAATATCTTATTCATTAAAGTTCATTGCCTGAATAATAAAGCTTGGACTGTATTTCACCTTAAAATACCGAAATTATACTTTCTTGCCAGTCCAATATTATAGTAAAAATCGCACAAAACATAAATAAATTTAATCTTGTTATTGTTATAATACTGTACAAATCGGTCACTTAATATAACCTAACCATTATTAATATATATATATTAAAATATTAAATATATATTAAAATAATATATATATTAAATTCTTCTAATTTATTTACTGTTTTAAATTACACCTACTCATTTTTGTTGTAAATGCATAAAATCCGCTGTCTAGTAATTAATAATTACCCACATTCACTACTTATCTAAATAAATAGAGCCTTGTCATCTTTGTAAAGTAAAACATTTAATAAATAAGTTAATAAATAAGGTGCTATTCTCATACATATATGTATATTTAATCATCGTATTTATTATTACGATATTCAATAATTGCACTATTAAGTAAACGAGTCAACCTTTCAAACTAGCAGCACCCTCGACGACCCCGCATTGTCAAGGTCCAGACAGCTCCTTCGGTGATGCGATCAGAGAAGAATTTCACAGGATAATTTACTCGCCGCGCAATGCACGCAACGATTATGCACGCTCGATCCTATGCACGAGACCATATCAGGCGCCGCGTGATCCTTGTTTTCAAAGTCTAGATATGGTTGCAAATTATTTTACAACTGGATCATTGAGCAATGAATGAAATAACTAGGTAAAGTGAATCTGGTTAAGCGGGGATCATTATTCAACCGTTTACGTGCAGCACATTCATTAAACCGCGGCGCCAAACGCGATTACGCAACGCGTTTTAATTAATCGTTTAACGCGTTCACTGTCCGACCTCCTAAGCTCCAATATACATATAGAAAGATACAGTAACATCTCCGTAATTGTCGCAGTGGTGTCTACCGTAACTGTTGAAATTTTATCCCCGCCCCTGGGGGGATTCCCCTTGGAACCAGTTAAGCATCGCTGACATTTATACTAATGCTAGGAAAATTCTAAATGAAACTTTTACTATCGTATTCGATTCGTGTTTCTCATTAAAAGGTTACCAAATATGATATAATTACGATTATAATTACTCGTTTTATATTTACCGTAAGTGTCAAGTCCGTAACTTCTGCTTTGTTACACAAGTAATTATGATCGTAACTATATCGCATTTGGTGTCATTTTAATTAGACAAAAACTTTATCTAAAAACCACACTTATATTAGAATGCACTTAAAAGGAGAAAATCATTTTTTTCCTGGTTCTCCATAAAATACTGTAAATATAAATTCTGTTATGAAATTAGTGTCGGAATAGACAGAAAAATTTAATATAAATTTAAATAAAATCATGACATCAGTGACTATAAATAAAAGCGTGGAGCGCCCACGGAGATGACGTCAATATAGTTTAACGCTCCACGCTTTTATTTTTACAGTCACTAATGTCATGATTTTATTTAAAATATTAAATTTTTCTTTCTGTTCCAACACTAATTTTATAATGGAAGAAATTTTGATGTAATTGCTTAAAATTTTGGGGAAATGTATTGTTAATCATTTAACTGGATTCGGTATTTTATGGAGAACCAGGAAAAAATTATTTTCTCCTTTTTAGTGCATTAATGAAAAACTGAAAATAAGGAATTTTTATTTGTGAATCTGTAAGGCTGCGCTATCCTTTGATGTTTGCCGAACGGCAGAGCCTCACTCTTTATTTCTCTTTCTATCGCTATCTTTTTCTACGTTCGACACACTACAATGACTGTAGCATATTTACTAGAACTGTTACGGAGACATTACCGTAATGACGTTCCTATGGCCAGCAATTTTCTGATGTTCTACAAATTTTAAACAGGGATTAATCTTATTTGCAGTGCATGTTGTCCATAACTATTTACCTTACAATTTATTTCTAGATTTATTAGATAAACAAAATATAATTATTTATATACGCTCTACAATCAATGTAAACTGGTTAACATATTGCACATGTTAGTTTATAATGGAAAGTTAAACATAATCAAGTTACTTGAGGTCTGAACACCACGAGGTCTCTGAAACGTAATTTTAAGGCGAGGGATTAATTACGTGAAATGTAAAATACTCATGAATGTATGTGTTTATGTCGGCAGGTGCAAAAGGACTCCAAAGAGTATAGTCGGATAAGGAGATCAAATGGCCAACCAAAGCAAACCTTCTGTAGCAAGTTTCAAGTCGGTATTCAAGTCGGAAGCCCCACCACAAGGGTAGTTATAGGGTGAGTGACTATTCTGCTTATCAAAAAATTACAAAGAAATTCGTGAACACTGAAATTCATTTCACCTGATAATTCACACGATTGTGAATTTTGTCCGAATTGTCGACTGCAAAATCGATTTTAAAAAGATTCTAGAAACTCAAACTTGTTGATTTTATGTTGAATTTATCAGATGAGCACGTTTATATTGTTACGGAAGTTGTGTCTTATCATTTTTGGATTTGACAAACATGTTTAAACCAATTTAGAATCTCCAACAATCTGGTAAAATGAATATCTCTCGTCAAAGTTTCAGTGGTACCAGTTTTATATAAATTCAATAGTGAATTGTCGATGGCAATGTCCTCACTTTGTTTATAAAGTTCATCGTAGTGTGAATAAAATAAAATCTCTCTCTCTCTCTCTCGATTTCTTATTTTCGATGTTTCTTTACTTTTCTGCTGATACATTATGGAATATCGAACACTTCTACAGAGAACTGTGCCTAATTAAACATCCAATTAAAAATCACAGAATTTTGGAACACGCGTTAAATTCGAATGTACATCATCTTTCGGGCACAATTGGTATGGGAATTTCTGAAATGTCACGTATTACGTACCACTTTGCGGAACGTGTATGAAGGTTAATTGCATTCACCAGAGAAAACTGAAAAGGAATACTTTGAAATTAAACTCCTCCGAGAGCCTGCGGCACGTTTACCTAATCACCGATCGAAGATGATCCATCAGTATCTTGGTAAGCTAACACGGTGCTCGAACGGGAAATCTAATTAGTCAAATCGAGAAGAAGAGGGGGGGGGCCTCCTGTACTCGCACTTACAGATGATTGCGAATTCGTACACAGGTACGCATTAAAAGCAACCTCGCGGTTTCGCAATTCGAACAGGTCGTCTCGTTGCAATTTCATTTGTGCAAGGTCGCCGGCTAAAAGGAAGCAATTAGATTTGAAGAGGAAGGACAACGGTATTTTTAATCAGTCATTTTTTTTCATAACGGTGCTCCGGTACTCGAAGGACGATGTTGCGAAATTATTGGGTCTCATCATCGCAGAATGTCCTGATGTAACGCCGAGAATTTCTTCTTTCATTGCCTCTGCGCGAAGAAGGAAGAAGAAAACGCGGCAACGCTTTCACAATTATTATAGTAATGCCATTCGATATTATCGCGCGAATTTCAAGCATTTAATGCAGCAAAAACGCTTGGTGAGAAATGTACATTTTTCTATTGTCAAGTTTTTCTATGGGGACTCGATAATTGTGAGTCATTCCATTGTAGTTCAAGAAGATCGAGAATACTGATACATATTCACTTTATTCACGTGTGTAGACTTGACAATGAAATTGTGGTTCATGGCACGTGACCGATAATGTGTCTATTAAATAGAATGACGCAGAAATAGAAATTTGTTCGTTCAAAATGAAATATTTAACATTCTCTATTGATCTATAATTTTATTAAACAAAATGTTAGAGGATCATTGCTGTAAACCACTTTATTATGACGATATTGCAGATTTTATATATTTATAACAAAACTGAGCAGATCAAGTGTAAAATAGTAAAAACATTCAAGAAATTTATAATTATATTAAACAATTTACATCAAAGAAATAAATACCAATATAATGGTTACAAAAAAATAATATAATGTAGATAGAAAATTGTGTCTATGACTCAAAATGGACCTAACACCATCGGAAGGTTAATTGTTTTAGCTAAAATAAAATTGTACTAACACTAGATGTATTAAGTTGGTTTAATATACAATTTATCAAAAAATTCATAAAAGTATATTTGTTGACTTGTAATGTAATTTTTATTCAACAGAGACAATTGAAGGAATTCATTTTATAATTTACCACTGCAGCAGTATTATCGTATCATTCATTATAAATATAATAATGTAGCACTGATGATCACGAGGTTTCTAGGGAGGCTATAATAAATAGTGAGCTGTAAGCTACCGATTTGTGCAGATTTAATAAACAGTGCTCTGTCGATTTGTGCAGATTTAATAAATATTACGCTGCCGATTTGTGCAACTTTAATATTGGGTTGGCAAGAATTTGCCAATTTCGGCATTTCGGTATTTTAAAATGGAATAAAACCGAATTTCTTTATTCAAACGATGAACTTTAATCATTAAAATATTTTCTAATTTATTCTTGTTTGCAATAGATCGTCGAACAAAAGGGAAAATATCTTATTCATTAAAGATAATTGCGTGAAAAAAATTTCACTACTACTTTCATGCCAACCTAATAAATAGTAAACTGCAGATTTAATAAACAGTGTGCTGCCGATTTGTGCAGATTTAATAAATAGTAAGCTGCCGATTTGTGCAGATTTAATAAATAGTAAGCTGCCGATTTGTGCAGATTTAATAAATAGTATGCTACCGATTTGTGCAGATTTAATAAATAGTAAGCTACCGATTTGTGCAGATTGAAGAAATATTACGCTGCCGATTTGTGCAGTCTTAATAAATAGTAAGCTGCCGATTTGTGCAGATTTAATAAATAGTATGCTACCGATTTGTGCAGATTTAATAAATAGTAAACTACCGATTTGTGCAGATTTAATAAATAGTAAACTACCGATTTGTGCAGTCTTAATAAATAGTAAGCTGCCGATTTGTGTGCAGATTTAAGAAATATTACGCTGCCGATTTGTGCAGATTTAAGAAATAGTATGCTACCGATTTGCACAGACTTAATAAATAGTAAGCTACCGATTTGTGTAACTTGAATAAATAAATAACCTGCCGATTTGTGCAACTACGAAAAATACAAAGCTGCCCATGTCTGCAGCTTGTAGTTGAGAGGAGGCACGTAACACTTACAGGTTATCGGACCACTCAGGAAAGCACGTATACATAATATCTGTATCATTTTCTGTATGCTTTCGGGGTTCAATTACTCGTCAGGACAGCTCCATTTACGATCCGGCATAACTCCGCCTTATTATAAATCGTTGTCCGCCGCAGTTCGTTTGAAACCGTTTTACGTAATCGATTCGTGATCCACCTTCGAACACAGCTCGCCTTTTTTTCGCGTTTCAATACCAGGCCGGGCTGGTAGCACCCGAGCAGGTCGGTTCGTAGGACCATGTTCTGCCCGTACTTTCTCCAGAATTGCGTCACACGTGCGCCACGACACCCCATTTTTACAGCTGCGGGATGGTTTCGGCGGTGCCACGAGCACGCGCATAAATTTCACAGCAACGTTCTCACCATATCCGAATCCACGGGTCCCCATCGCGCCGCGAATGGGATTTTCTTTCTTTTTTTATGAAATATTCCATTCCAATGTGCTACGTATACAGGATTTTTCAATGGATAATTAATCGGTGAAAAATTCCGGTTCTTTACAGTGATATTAATATAACTCTTAACTTTATGCTCTATTTTTTTTCGGAGCAAAATATTAAAAATTGGAAGAGCTATTCACTATTTTTGGAACTGTCTTCTATTGGCACATCGATGGATATGGTCGCCATTGCTGACAAAAATTGAAACGCCTGAAATGAGAACTTTTTTTTATTCTCAAACTAAAAGATATTATCTGCACTGTGGCAGACTATTTTTTTGGTATCTCAAATATTTTTTCAGTTAGAAGAGATTGAAGTCGATTTTTCAACGTAAAATGCCCCATCTTTTCGATGTGCAAACTGTTACCATTTCTGCAAATAATTTAATTTATTAAAAATTCTCTCTTAATATTTTGAGTGAGAATAGTGAAATAATTATAACTTCGTTATTTTTGTGAATTTAAACAAATCCATTTTTAAAAACACATGCTTCAAAGTCTTAGAAAAGTGAAATTTTTACCATATTTAATCGTTTGCAAATCACAGATACATTAAGATACAAAGATGAAGTTTCTTATATTATAATATGCAATATTCAATGTCGCTACCGGAACCAGTACTGAATGTTGACTAATCATTGCTGAGATATTCTTTAATTGATTTTTAATTTCAATGACGCGTTGTATGCAATACAAGTCTGTTAAGAATCGATCAGAACTAGTGACGCAAATTCAAGTATTTCCGGAGTTGTATCATTGCAGATTCTAACAATACGATTCCTTATGTCTTCAGATATTGCAGATGGTATGCATAATACATAAATTTTTTATTCAACGTTGTTTTCTTTTAATTTCCGATTCAAACTATTCTACGAAATGATACGGGAACTCGCGATCACCTTCGTATCTCGAAAGAAAATATTAAATAATTACCAAATAATCTTACCTACTATTTTTCACATAACTTATGTGAACAATGCACAGGTTTGCTTTAAAGGTTCTTTCTTCAATAATTTCTACAATAGATTCGTAATTGAACGTAATTGAAATAAAAAATTAATCAAATAAACTATTATTTGAAAATAGTGTGTTTGATTTAAACGTCAATTTAAAACAAATTTGTTGTTTGTAAAATACAAATAATATATAATATCTAAACTAATTCATTTTAGTACTGAAATGCTTTTATAATTGATTGTTATTTGTTAGCTATAAATGATTAGGTGTTAGCTATAAATGATTGGATGTTAGCTATAAATGATTAGATGTTAATTATAAATGATTAGATGTTAGTTATAAATGATTGGATGTTAGCTATAAATGATTAGATGTTAGTTATAAATGATTAGATGTTAGTTATAAATGATTATTTCTTAGTTATAAATGATTGGATGTTAGTTATAAATGATTAGATGTTAGTTATAAATGATTAGATGTTAGTTATAATTATATAAATGATTATTTGTTAGCCATAAATGATTATTTATTATCTTATTTCAAGTGATCATTTGTCACCTTACTTGTGACCAAATAAGATGTGTTAAGCCCGTGTTAAATGTGCTCAACCCTGATCTAAAGTATTTAATGTATCGAAGATAAACGCAAAGTTCAACAGCATCTCTTGGAACTGAATGAGTACTTGCGTTTTATCTTATGTGTCATATTTCAAAGCGGTCGTGGCCCGATACGATCTATCACGAGCAATTCTTTCACCACTGCCTGATGCCGCTTTTTCTTCGCGCGATCAGTTTCAATTCTGACTACTTTTATAAATCACCTGGTTCGCCAGGCATTACGTGAAAGACATCCGAGTGGGAAGCCCAAGAGCGCGCGCTCCCGCGCACTTAATTGACGTCAGCCCGAGCCGAGTCGGCGTGGTCCGGGTTCGAGTCCGGCACAAAGGAAATGAAAACAAAATAAAGCAACGCGGAAAGAGTCCAGTTTTCAATGAGCGAAATAGGCAGGAAAGAAAGTTGGCTCGCGTCACCCGTTCGCCTTTGGTCCGCTTAGAAAGAATGAACGTCCTGGAACGAGATTGAACTTGTAGCCAACGGTCAAAATGACGCAGTGCCGTGTCTGGTTGATGTATCGGAGGAGGGTCTCTCTTGGACTTTCCAGGATCCGGCGGTGACAAGTAATTGATAATGTAATCGTGTTCGAAATTATTATACGAGCGAATAGCAATTTCTACCCTTTATGAGTTCTTCCTTAAGGAAACTGGTTCGGCTGGACTTACACTTGTTTCTACCGTTTTGCAACCTGCATCGAATCATGGTTTTGATCATTCACGTTCCAGAGATTGTTTCAACATACTTATCACGGTCAATAAATTTTTCTTTGCAACTATTGAAATTGTCAAGACACTTCCATGGGAAACAAGCGGATTTTATGCATTTGTAACAGAAATAAATAAGTAGATCAAATACAAAACAGTCAAAATATTGAAAGCAAAATTATGCAGCTAGGAGCATAACTGATCACACACTTTACATAACTTTTTTATGAATGAACCAAACGATTTCAATTTCTCTGTAAGGCTAGAAGAATTAGTTTAGTGAATGACGTCTAATAAATATGTTGAAAAAATGAATTGAAAATTTCATTGAAATTGGTTAACTGGTTTACGAGTTATGAACGATCAAAAGTGGTAAAAATTGCAATTTTTCATGATTTCCAGCATTTTTACCACTCTTGATCGTTTATAACTCGTAAACCACTTAACCAATTTCGATGAAATTTTCAGAGCGTATATAATTTATACGAGTTGACCAAACACATCTTTAAAATTTTCGTTATCGATCCAGCTAAAAAAGTTGTAACAATAAATTTTGACTATTGTTTTTCGCAATTCCGAGCAAATGCATTTTTTCAACATATTTTTTAGACGTCATTTACTAATCTAATTCTTCCAGCTTTACAGAGAAATTCAAGTCGTTTAGCCCATTCATAAAATAGTTATTCTGATTTAAAGTGTGTGTGATCAGTTATGCTCCTAACTGTATACTGTACATACATTTTTAGACAGCAAATCTTTATACGAAATAAAAACTTTGCACCTGAATTGCAACAAACTCGAGTGAAGTTGAAGTATATTTTCTTTCTTAATATGTTTAATAGATTGAAAGTAATGTAACAGTATATTTTATAATTTTATGTAATTTTTGTCATAAATGCGTAAAATCCGCTGTCTATATTATTATTAACGAAAAACACAGACCAATCATAGCGTGGCTACGTCAACTCGTGCTGAGCTTGGCGTTGGCATTGGCCGAGCTGGAATTCGTCTGCTGCAGTCGCGCTCTGATTGGTCCGTGTTTTTCGTTGATAACTCTTTCACAAAGCTGTGCAGAACATTTTCGTAAAAGAAATAGTTACTTCAAATAACATCAGGAATCGCCCCTTTCAAGGAAATACATTTTTGGGACTCCCTGTATACTGAATAGTACTACTAAAATTGTACTTGTAACAAACAAAATCAAATTTTAGTACAGAAGCAAAGAAGGAAAAGGGAGTAACAATTAGTGGTAGTTATGAAGCTTGAGGAAGTAAAACGAAACCCGCACAAATCGTTTCGCAAACTGTTAAAACACGTGTCGATCCCGCAACGCAACCTCTACATTACGAACTCACGTTCTATGTATACGTACCTGTATTGCGAACTTGCGCGCAACAAGCACGTCGGTACATGCCATTTACAAATCAGTGTATCAGCTGAGACACTCGGCGAGTTCGCTGTCCTTATCCGTAAACTTGTCCAAAGTCTAGTGCAAACGGTGTTGTGAATCATTCCCTAGTAAGTCACAAGTATCTCTTCGTGAATCGATCGTCTGGAAATCCTGTTCTTTCTCTTCCACGCCGTCGGAATTTATCTTCACCCCAAAATGGAACCTTGTGAAACAATGTTGCTCGAAATCAATTTGCATCTTACTTCTTGGCAATATTCTATACACTTCATATGGAGTTTCTGTATAATAACGATTTTGTTGACTATATTAGTAATATCATAGATTAGGAAGCAGGAAAAGCAAAATGTATTTTTGATGAAGGTAATTTATTTTTGTTAAACAAATTATTAGAACTACAATACGACAAATATATTTATTGTACTGTAAATTACAACTTTTAGAAAATCCAGCAAAATCGAGGTAATTTGATTAATTAAACCAAAATTTGAAAAATAAAGTTTATCGTAGTGATTATTGCTTTAACTTTTTTGCATGCCACAAACTAGGGATGCCGATTATTTTCAAAAAGATCGATTTTTCTGAATTAATTAATCATTTGGAATATATAAAAAATACATATAAAACAATTCAGTACACAGAGGGTTAATGGAATAATTTATACTTGTGGGGGATAATTAATCAAACAGTTCCCTTGAAACGGTACACAGCAAGATTTGTGGATTTGCATAATTCATGAGGTGGATGCACAAGTAAAGTATCGATTATTTCACAGAGGCGTCACCGAGGAGAATGTTTGCGGGAAACTGGAGAAAGCCGGATAACGAATTGCGAAGATACTTGTGAGCACTTACGAGAACAATGTTGAACCTGTATATACAGACCATTATTTCCTTAGTTAATTAGATTAATGTTTTGAAAAAGTTTAATGGCATTTTTGTCTTACCTTAAACGAAATCTTGTAGACTTCACTCTGTTGTAAAACCTAATCTTGAATTTAAAAGTGAAGAAAGCGTGAAATTTAACACTACAAATTATTACAATATTTATATTTGCACTAAATCACCCGAACATATTCGTAAAATTACCTTAAAAACTAACGCAGTTGGGAAACATTAAAATTAATTAATTTTGATAGAATTCCAATGACAATAGTTTAAAGTCAACTTTAATTATATAAAGTCTATTATGATATACATAACTAATATTATTATAATGTATAACTAAACTGTGAGATTGTTAATAGAAATTAAGGATATTCTCACACATTCTTAGCAATTCATTAAAATGATTACAAAAGAAACACAATATTGATTTCATTTTTGTTTCTTATAATGGATATCAATTATTAAATATATCATATAAATAATTAGATGACGCGTAATTAAGGGTGCTCTGATTTTCGATTAAGATAGAAAAATTGATTCAGAAATCCTTAGTTCTGCCATCCAGATTTTTAAAAACAAATACAACACTCGTGAATAGTCAATGTAGATTTCCATGACAATGAACGATTCATGGTGAACGAATGCTGGATCAAATGGATCATTAGGTTACAGTCGTCTACGATCTGCATTTCCCTGATCCAGTGCGGTACACTTGATCGTCATGGTTCAACCATCACCACGGTCAAGCTACATGCTTGGCAGAACACCGCCGTCAACTATGCGCCAGTCGTTATGGATCCGACCAGCATGCGATTCAGGTGACTTATTCAATAGATACCTTAGGTGCATTTAGTCCGGATTGTATAGTATTTCCTGGTACAATTTCAGATTTCTTTTGCATCTCTGTTCTGCGAAATAATAAAAATTGAGCAAATGGCCTCCGTGGAGGGCAAGTCGCCATGATCTGCACCGTCATCTTACAATGAGTTTATTCAGTCGAGGTGATCTTGCTTCTGCTGTGTAAGCAATAAGGATGTCCGCTCTCGAGTATCTTTAACCCTCATACATTGTGCATAAGATCTTTAATTTCTTCCTGTTTACGTGCTATATTATACTCACTTCAATCGTACATAACAACACTATAATTTTATTCGTTGTGCATATAAGCGTGTTATCGCTAGTTTAATCTTCGTCAATTTTTCAGAGTGAAAATTCGCTCATTTTCTTGTTTTAGATATTGCAAAATGAACAATGCCTTTCTGCTTGTATTGTAGGTAGGGTTATCAACCTTTTCTGATAGATCCGGGATATACTGCTCAGAACTGGAAGATGTGTATGTAATTTTACAATATTCTCCACTGAGAACCCCATGCTCTTCTGAGGAACGTATGGGAGCTAAATATTTTACAGAAACAATGTTGAAGTCCACCAGAGTGAGACTTAACAAAAAAATAGGTGACTAGAACAGTTTAGCGCTGAGTCAACAAGCATGAGCTAGTGGTAGCAATTTCCTAGAGCGACTTTCCAGATTACATAAAAATAATCAACATCGCCGACGCAGAAAGTTGTTTATTACACTTAGGAGAGTTAAAATTAGTCTTGCTTAAGCGGTCGTTAATTTCTTGGCCCAAGACACAGTTTCGAGCGGGAACGTTGGCACGTTAGACGTGTGTACACGTCGATTCTCTTTATCCTGTTATAACACGAATTGGCCTAACAGTGCCGCTGGCCACCGTAGCGAAAGTAAAGCTTGCCTGGGGGCAGTTCAAGACGTTACACCCCCGCCTTTCGACGTTTCTCAGCTGATTTTCCAACGACGGAAATTTGTTTTGGTACCTATAACTGCGTAAGTAAAGTAAAACCGATATTAAACTCGATTGGACAAATTCTATGTTGTAATTGCACCGTAAGATTGAAAATAATTTCTTACTAAATAATTGTAATTATTCGAACAATAGGTCGAATCATTTAATTTGCATAAATATCCGCGGTCTACTTATCACACAACAAATACAAATGTCACTGATTCTCAATGGAAACGATTAAAATACTGATTTTCTTCAACAAAAATAATATATTAAAATAGCTGATTCTTTTATGCATCAATTAAATTAAGACACTATTAGGTGATGCAAAAGTTTTAGTCTGTTTTTAATTTCCTTCAATTTATACACGACATACGTAACCAGTCGATAATGAAGTTGGTTATTAGCAAACTGTAATATTAATTATAATATTATAAATTCATATGTTTATATTTAATAATATTATAAGTTACCTCAAACTGGCAAAAAGTAATAGAAAAGAATTGAAAATATGTTATTGAATGAATCTATGAATAAATATCTTAATTTTATTTTTGAATTTTAATTTAAACACGCTACAGACTTTTGTTGCAACCCATTATTATAATTACAAATTAATTAGTGGTATTTACACTTTTAAATAAGTTTATTGTTGTTATAAATATCTATTTGGTAACTTTATTAATTCAGGTGGTATCATCAAATGTTCAATAACAGAGTAATTCCTTATGAATAAAATTATTCATATAATTCATATAAAATGATGAATAAAATTTTCAAAAAATGCTAGGATATTAAATACAACAGAATTTAGTACAATTTTAATTTATTTCAGATCTAAAATTGTATAACTACCACGGAAAATAACATTCTATTCGTTTCGAGTTTCTTAAAATTCGTTTACAAAAATTGCAAATTGCATAAACATCTGCAGTCTAATGATAAATATTATTATTCCTTCAATTGTACGAATGGAGTCGTGGCTATAGGTAAATTGGCTTCCTTGCACGCTATTTTTCAAGCTTTTAATTACCGTTCGAGTTCGGCGATGCTGCGGGCAACGAATGTAACAAAACAGCCGGAGGTAATAGTCGGCGTATCGCAAAAAGTGGAAGCAATAAAGCGAAATGACATATGAAAGGAGAATGCGTACTATAGTTCGAAAATTACCATTCCTGTCGTTTACCGGAGCGGGACAGTTTAGTACGAAAAATTTGTATGACGTGAAGCATAAAATTATAGGTAACAGACAGTGTCTAGACTCTTTAATCGCTGTTCCATAATACCACAACCAATTAATATTCTTTTAACACGTTCATCAAAGTGAAAAGAAAAATTCGTTTAGAATTTCTAGGCCTGTGTCCAGAACTTTGTAATTTTAACTATACAGTAACTGTGTTGGGTCATAATTAGACTGCAGATCTTAATGCAATTGTTCATTTGTATATTCGATCTCGTGAAGATTAGGGAAAAATTGCTTTCTCTCACCAGAATATATTTTGTGGTAGATGTAATATAAATATGTAGATTAAGAATTTTTACTCATGTTTTCTTGTACTTTGAAAATTAGCATGTGCCGTAAGTAAATAAATAGGTGATGTATTGAAATGATACATTCACTCATTACTAGACTGCGGATCTTTATGCAAAATAAAGACTGTCTGTATCGATTAGAAGGAATAGAAACCAAACAGGATGTTATTTCTTCCCTCAATAATTTTCACAGACGAGAAATCATATATTGACATCTTCAATTTTTAAAATTTTCCTGCAATTTTCAATTTCATCTATTTAATTTTGCTATAAATGCATAAAGATCCGCAGTCTAGTCATTACCATCAGTAATGATCGGGAGCACAAGGGATGTTTTTCGATGAAAGTAACATCATTATCACTAGACTGCGGATGCATTTATAGCAAAATTGAGTAGATGAAATTCAAAATTGTTGGGAAATTAAACAAATTGAAAATACCAATATGTATATGATTTCCCCTCTATTAAAATCATTAAGGGGAGAAATAATATTCAATTTTGTTTCTATTTCTTGTGCAATCGATGCAGACAAATTTATTTTGCATCAAGATCCGCAGTCTAATTATTATCACATTAGTAACAAATCTATTGCTATGTGTATACCTGGTTATCAACATGTTTAGTAATAATTTGAATGACTATTCAAATTTATACCTATTCTATTTCAACCAATACAATATACTATGTACCAATGTAAGAGAGATTATCTAAATCATGCATGTGTTACATCATAATACAGTATTATAACAGATGGAAAGAAAAAAGCAGCGGTGAGATGATTTTGGTAACGCAACAGTAACAATGCGATCATCGATCGTAACGAACTCTAAATCTCCGACTGAATAGCGCGATTGAACCGAACAATAGATCGGTCGGGACCAATCGATTAGGATTAGTATTTCGGAACTATTGTAGCGGAATTGAAGCTGTCTACTCAGCGTCCGACTACATGCAAAGCCGGAACGGGCGTCTGGTGATGCAATGCTCGCCTGGCGCCAGATTCTTAAATGTGTCCTCGTTTCAGTAACCCGATTGATCGCATTGTATCGACATTGTCAAATCAGCAAGGCCGCCCTCTCGGTGAGACCTAACCCAGACCTTCGACAGATAAGTTGAAACCCGTTTGCTCCCTCCAAGAAAGTTCTACGGGCCTCGCGTCGCGTCGCCTACGGCTGGGCGAACCGTGAGAATCGCAGCAACACACTTTTCACCGTGAGGATCAGTGTTATTCAGAAATTCGAAGGCTCTTCTTCGCTTCCGGTACCTCGAACGGTGGCGAACGAAACACGCAAGTCATAATGGCCGACAGCTTCCGTTTCTACTTTTTTAATCAGCGCGTTTCCTTTGATTGTCGAAGGACGCGCTGTGGAAGCTAATTAAACGCGAATTGCCGCACTCCCACACGAGTAGAAATCGATGTTTATTCCTTTCGTTAACTGCAGGAAGAATGATATAGATTGAGATAGATCCTTGACTTTATAGTAGGCCTTTCGTTCATTAATTATTAATCTTGGTATTCCTGCACGGCAATCCTTGTTGTGCGAGTGAGTCTTCAACTTTGAATTACTCGCATGAAGTATTTACAATGTCAAAACTTTGAGATTAGTGTTTTAAGCATAAACGAAGGTGTGGGCTACACTAGCAAATATTTATTTTGCATTAAGATAGCTGTTTCATTCAATAAAAATATTTAATGCTACTAACTGAAAGTTAAAGACGAATTGTAAAAGGAAATTTTAATAAATTGAGATACATTATTTTACTATACAGAATTCTAAAAAATATTACGAGTATAAACTGTTCATAGAGCATGCTATTTTATTTATTTTGCATAATTGGAAATGTTCGTGTCTATATTGTTCAGAGACTTCAAGAGCTTGAAGAACAGGTACGCAGTTTTTATGAAAACGAATTCACCGACTTTCAACGACTATGTAATTAATTAATGAAGATGTTCATTTAACCAGTTATGTAGAAAGTTATGCGACTAACTGAAGGTTGAAAACGGCCATTGTAAAAGAAAATTTGACTAAATTGAGATACATTTTACTGCACAGAGTTCTAAAAAATATTACATGTATAAATTGTTCATATAGTCGCCACATTCTTTTTTATTTATTTTGTTATATGTATTGGATAATTTTCACGTTCGTGTCTAATTTTCAGAGTCATGAAGAGCTTGAAGAACAGACTTGAAGAACAGACTTGAAGAACAGACTTGAAGAACAGACTTGAAGAACAGTTTTTATGAAAACGAATCCATCAGCTTGTGGAACGTTGGGTGACACAAAAATTGAGTAGTATTTTCGGAAAGAAGATCTGGACCATTATAGTAAGACGTTGATGTTGACACGGTGCTCTGAAAACAGTAAAATTCATTGAATTTGAAGCATCTAATATGTACGACTGTAATTACTCACCGTCGAGTCCCTTTTCGGGCGTCGGTGACACCCACTTCCATCTGTGGAAGAAACGAAGTTTATTCCCACCCTTGAAACCACGCATTTCGCAATTTTCTATTGCAAGTAACTGGCCATTCAGCGAAAGTCCTTCGGACGTTGGGAATTCTTCCTATCCATTAATCGTTGGGGAATGATACGACCGAGCTGTTATTTCGATGACAAGGAACCTAGAAGGAAAACTAAGAAAACATTATACTTTCTAATGGAAACGACCAACCAAATAGAGAATACTGACTCGTACAGTTCTTGAAATTCACAAAAATGTTGGTGCATGGTTAATAACAGTGTCTTTTGAATGACTAACATTTTTGGAAAAAGTCTCTATTTCGAATATGTGAAACAATCCTAATAAATAATTCTACCGTTGTTGCTAATTTTGGGGCCCTGGTCTAACACTGTTTTAGGGCCATTACAATTAACCCACATTAACGTAAGTACCAAAAATTTTAATGTGACTTGTTTTGTCTCAAGTTTTTAATTTAAATTCTTAACAGTAAAGAAGGACCTTTGACTGAACAGGGCCCTGGGCTAACACTGTTTGGGGGTCTACTCAATTAACCCAAATTAACTTAAGTACCAAAAATGTTTCTATCATTTTTATTCTGTCTTAAGTTTTTAATTTAAATTGTTCTTATTTTGTTGACTGTAAAGGGGGGTCCTTTGACTGAACAGGGCCCTGGGCTACACTGTTTAAGGGCCATACCAATTAACCGAAATTAACTGAAGTACCAAAAGTGTATCATTTATTCTGTGCGTGTCTCAAGTTTTTAATTTAACTTGTTTTTATTTTTTTGACCGCGAAGGAGTCCCTTTGACTAAACGGAGCACTGGGCTAACACTGTTAGCTACTAAATTGTATTTATTTATTAATATAGATATAATTATAATATAATATATCATCATATATATAACCATAATGTATTATTAATTATATTTACAAATATTTATTAATATTTATTATAATTACAAATATATAATTATCTATAAATATATTATAGATTATAATTATAATCATATTATATTATAATTATTTATTTATATTATATATTTGTATGTATAAATACGCGAAATTGTATTTATCTTGTGCTGGTTCGAAGCGAAGTATCATTTACTTTTTGGCCGTATTCTTTCCACCGTATACTAACGATCACGACTCTGAAAAATATATAGATCAGGGCAGGATCGGACGCGAAAGGACACGTGCGTGAGACAATAAACAGGACTGTGACCGTGTCGAAACATGGTCCACCTACAACTTGAGTTAATTATGTCAAGGACACAACGAGCCTTCTCTCTGGCCCGTATGATACCCTCTTAACCCTACGTATATACAAGCGAATCAATGTTATTCACTTCTCGATCATTCGTTTGATGACAAAGCGTGTACAGGAATCCAGACCGGCGTTCCAACACCAGTAGTCATATTTCGAAGCTTCAAGGTTTTAGAGAGTGACCTTCGACCCTCGACTTCATTTGAAGTATGACGAATTTAATCCCTAGGCTGTTCATAACTCTTTCGCAATATCTAGATTGTTATTTATAGTGATTAGATACGCGACAGCGTGACATTTTAACCCTCCATTGGTCTCTGGTGATGTTCATTTATCACTCTAAATTTTTTTAACCACTGTATGATCCTCAACAATGATTGCATAAAAATCTTAGTATAATACTTCACCCATTTTTGTTTTACAATTTACTTGAACAATTTGTATTTCATTTAATTCATATTTTAATGGTCTATAGTGAATTGTTGCAGCTATTACTGTAATACAACTATTAGAGAACATATAGGATTACGATTTATATCAATATTCTCCTTTTTTTAGGAAATTAAGATCTACAAAAAGAGTTCTAATTACTGAAACCGCAAAATAAATCGTAGCGCAAGGGGTTAATAGGCTACCAGTAGCTAATCAACTAATGGTTAAGAACATAGCAAACTTTTTTTATGATCAACGTCGCCAGTTGCATTCAACAAGAATGACATCTACTTGTTGCATGCGAAATTGATTATCGAAGCGTAATTCCATTTTGATTCTACAGCATGTAATTTGTCTTCAAAGAATATGGAACAATCGACAGCGTTCGTGATTCAGATTATTGACTTCATCGTACCTGGAACAGTATTCTTTATTGTCCCACGCATTCCCGGAAAACAATTACATTCTCCAATATGAGACGCCTGTACCGCTGCCAACTTCGATATTTAGATCATCGGTTATAATCGAATCGCCTATGGAACAAGTACCGCGCCAATGAAGTATCACCCGATTCTCTCGGATCGCGTAATGGGGTAGAAATAATCGGCGATCGACAGTCGATTAGCTCAGTTCGGTCGTAACGTTATTTCACCCGTGACAGTGTAATGTGAAACAGTGACCATGTCTCTTAGCTCAGTTCGTAAGACTTTGATTAAGAAACTCGAGCATCATCGTAATTTTCCAGAGATCCAAGAGGACGAAACTTTTTCATCGATCCTTCCACCGACGATGAATCACCCGGTAATCTCTCTCGAAGAGAAACAATTAACCTCGCTTCATTAAAGTAATTAAACACGCACGCGAGACGACTTTTTAATCGCCTGTTTCTGTATAACGAGACACCTTCACCTGTTTGATCCATTTTCCGGCGGGTTTCCCAGTTTTCCTCAAGGTAGGAGACACTCGATGATTGCGCAGTTTCAGCGGCGGACCGCTCATTTTGGGGCCTTAGGCTAACACTGTTGGGGGGGTCCTAATTAACGCAAATTAACTGAAGTTTCAACCATTTTTGTGTAATTTATTTTGTCCCAAGTTTTTAATTTAAAATTGTTTTTATTTTGTTGACAGCGAAGGGGCCCTTTGACTGAACGGGGCCCTGAGCTAACACTGTCTGCCTAATTAACCAAAATTAACTCAAGTACCCCAAATTTTTGTATAATTTATTTTTTCTTCAGTTCTCACTTTAATTGTTTCTATTTTTTTTGACCGCGAAGGGGGCCCTGGGCTAATACTTTTTGGGGGTCTACCCAATTAACCCAAATTAACTCAAGTTCCTAAAATGTTTCTGTAATTTTTTTTGTTTCAAGTTTTTAATTTAAAATTGTTCTTCTTTTGTTGACAGCGAAGGGGCCCTTTCACTGAAAGGGGCCCTGAGCTAACACTGTTTGGGGGCCTGCCCAATTAACCTTTTTATTTATTTAACTTAACTTAACCCAATTTTCTTAAGTTTTCATTTGAATTGTTTTTATTTCGTTGACAGCGAAGGGAGCCCCTTGACTGAACAGGGCTTTGGGCTAACACTGTTTGTAGGTTATATCAATTAACCCAAATTAACGCAGGTATCAAAAATTTTGATGTAACTTATTTTGTCTCGAGTTTTTAATTTAAATTGTTCTTATTTTGTTGACAGTGAAGGGGGGCCGTTTGACTGAATAGAGCCCTGGGCTAACCTAACCTAACACTGCTTGGGGTTCTCTCGAATTAACCCAAATTAACTTAAGTTCCAACCTTTTTTGTTTAATTTATTTTGTCTCCAGTTTTTAATTGAAATAGTTTTTATATTGTATTTAGTTTTTGACCGCGAAGAGGGCCCATAAAGTCCTTGCTTAGATCTGCCATTGCGCATTTTTATGCAATATAAACATTGTCTATATTAAGTGCAAAAAAACAGTAGCTACATAGACACTTGTTTTTTCGCTTAATGATTTTATTAAATTGAGAGCAGTACCATAGTATTTTTAATTTTATTTTATATTCGATGACATTTTGCTACTCACGCTTCCAAAGAATGGAAAACAAAAAACAGAAATTTTTAATTAAAACCAGCTGTCAAAAATATTATGTATTATATTGTTTAGAAGTTCGAGGTTCTGTCCTACGATTTCAAAACGATCAAAGTAGACGTTCTAATTCAGAGCTGATTTTTACTTGAAGAACAGCATCGGTTAATTTTATTCAATCCGGATTCGCGTTATGGGAATAATAAAACTCCAACAGGAACAGGATATCATCTAACGATATCAACTAACGAGAACGTTAACAAGTACGTCGATAAATTGCGCCAGTAAAAATACTCCAGTCGGCCGTACACAGTGATCGAATTCATATTAAATGCAATCAACATCAGGATGTGTCGAAAGGATGCAAGGATCAATGCTCAGACCTTCGACGCTCATTTTTACCGCGTGCGTTACGAAGGTAGTCGGATATAACTCACTGAAAAGGAAAACGGAGCTAACTACGCACCGATTCTTATATTCACAGTCTAAATTCATGCTGCCACGGGTTACACAATGTAAATGAATCATTGGGGCTTTCAAAAGATCGCGAAGAGAGTTATTTGATCAAACTTTCATCATCGGAGGTCGCCAACAGCTCGCACCGAGGGATCTCGTTCGTCGCGAATGAGACCTCCTCGATGATACAAGGCTCGACGTAATCGCTTTACGGTATCGTTGTCGAGATAATGCGGCTTATGGCAAACGCCGGCTGGTTATCGGGACGATCGACAGCGCGAAATTCCGCAGCGACGATTTGCAAACTTTATTCCTCGAGATCGGCGTGCGAAGCTGCTGCTGTGCCAGTGGTGGGCAAAAGTATTGGCACAGTAGGAAATTCCATATACGTATAAACAGTTAAATTATACTGCGAATTTTTATGCGAAATAATAATTGTCCAAGTCAATTTTAATACACAGATAGGTAAAAATTCATAACTTCCTCTTTTATTCATTTTAGTAAGTTGGGAACACTATAACAACATTATTCAATTCTTATAGTCTTTACAGGATTGTAATTAAGAAATTCATTTTTATCATAAATGTATGAAAATTCTCGTACAAAGACTTTAACTAGGCTGTGGACGTTTATGCAAAATAAAAATTGTGTCCAAGTCAATTTTAAAACACAGATAGGTAAAAATACATAATTTCCTCTTTTATTAATTTTAGCAAGTTGAGAAGACTATAAAAACATCATTCAATTGTTATAGTCTTTACAAGTTTGTATTTAACAAATTCATTTTTGTCTGAAATGTATGAAAGTTTCACATACAAACACTTAAACAAGACCGTGGATTTTTATGCGAAATAAAAATTGTCCGAGTCAATTTTAAAACACAGATAGATAAAAGTATGAAATTCCTCTTTTAATAATTTTAATAATTTGAGAACACTATAATAACATTATTCAATTCTTATAGTCTTTACAGTTTGTATTTAACAAATTCATTTTTGTCTGAAATGTACGAAAGTTTCACATACAAACACTTAAACTAGACCGTGGATTTTTATACGAAATAAAAATTGTCCAAGCCAATTTTAAAACACAGATAGGTAAAAGTACGAAATTCCTCTTTTAATGATTTTAATAATTTTAATAATTTTAATAATTTGAGAACAGTATCACAACATTTGTCAATTCTTATAGTCTTTACAAGTTTGTATTCAACCTATTAATTTTTGTCATTTAGTTGTCATCTAGTTCAAACATTTGAACTAGACTGTGGATTTTTATGCAAAATAAAAATTGTCCAAATCAATTTTAAAACACAGATAGGTAACAATGCATAATTTCCTCTTATATTAATTTTAGTAGGTTCAGAACACTATAATAACATTATTCAATTCTCAAATTTGTATTTAACCAATTCATTTTTGTTATAAATGCATAAAATCCGCAGCCTAAACATCTTACGCCTGGACAAAAATATTCGCATACTTGTAATAATTGTAAGTTCAATTAAAATGTAAATACTGCATTTATTAGAAACATCTGAAATATGTTTATTTTCTCACTCACGTAAAAACAACAAACGACGATCACGTCGACTGATATTGAAATTAACTTTATTTTAAAGTACAAAGATGATTTATTTGGAAGATCGGCTTTGTACCTTCAAATGACATATAATAACCTGTAAATTATAATAGTATTTGTTGATTAAAACAGTTCATAATTTGCATTCAGAAACTGGACATTTCATATAGAACAAGCCGATAAATGTTGTTACGTAGAATTTCGTACTGTGCGAACACACTACCGCCACTGTGTGCGACCAGCATACTCCACTTTCATTTTTATTCCTTTATCTCGCAGATTCGGTTTCAGCCAGTGTAGACAGGCGTGTTCAGTGACTTGGAGTCAGAGGTCACGAAGGTCGAAAACGCGGCCATTTTCGAACCTATCGTGGCTGCCGATCAGATTAGACAGAAATCGCAGATCAGCGTTTCACGAAGGAAATACTGTCACGTAATTCGCGGCAAATAATTATCTATCTGATTAAACCATTGGGAAACATTACTGTTACCTGTTCTCGACTATAAAAATATCTACTCTGTCCCAAATATACACCACAGATAAGCCTAATCTGGTGATATAGTCGACTGCGCAGTTTTCTGATAATTGATACGCACCATTTGATGCGCGTAACGTTCTCGTAAGATGATGTAACCTCTTCGTCCATTCAGGAAGACTTATCGAATATTTTTTGTAGGTTTTGAGAAATGTTACACTGTATGTATGTTTGACCCAGGTCCGTTTTCTTAAAGCTGTCTTGTACGAATTTCTTATCGCAGTTTTGGAAGACTAGGTATAAAAATATAATTTTAATCTATTCCTCTATTTATAGCACTTTGTATTTCATGGAAAATAAGGGAAGACGTATAAAATACTGGAAATTGTCATTATGTTTTCATATTTTACCTCGCAAGAATATGAAGGGACGGCATTTCTTAGAAAAAACTTAGGTTTTCAAGAAATACACTACGAAGTTTTAATGCAACAACTATTTAACTTCAATGCAACATTAACTTTAACGCAACAAGTTTTAATAGTTTATGAAATTTCTCGGGAGACAGTGAAATTGAATGTTTAATCTAGACTTGTATTACTGTAATTATTTATTTGTAAATTACGGAAATATTTACTGCAGAAAATAAGAGTCTATATATATATAACTTATTTTTTCCATTTTTCGAAAAGTACTTGTGAATTTATAAAAATCAGTAAATTCGTTCGAACAATATCCACTGTCACAAGAGAGTGTTCATTGTTCATACACTCCACACCACATCAAGGTACTTCATTCAATAATATAAAAATAGCTATTACTTTTTTGTGACATTCTTACACCACGTAAATGCTAAATAAGGTTACCTTACTTAATAAATAGCAATAAAAATTTATTTTCAAGTTTGATAAAAAATGATGTCTCCCATATACGGCTGGTGTGGCAGTGAAAGTGTTAATATACATGATTTTTCATTCACTTTATGCATTTACGGTTTATGAAAATGTTCAATAATAGTAGAATATCAAATTCGATAGAATACAGTACAATTTTTATTTATTTGTAGATACGAAGGATCTATAAAAATATAAACTTCCCACCAGTAGACAGCTAGTTAGCAAAGTAGAAACGTCGAACGTACCATAGCCACCGTGCCGGCAAGATCAATAGAATCCGGCAAGTATGATGATGCCCCCTTCAGACCGCTCATCGAATCTGCTCGCGGTTAGTTGCTCACTTGCTCACCTGTAGATTTCTCTGTCTACGGTTCTGAATTACCGACTCTGTAGGAAATGCCCTGGTACGACAGCGGATTCTATAGGAGTGGTAGGAGCACAGACACGGTATAAGAGTAGAAATAGATCAATCACCATATGGAGTACAGACGACGTCTTATACCTCGTCACCGACGAGATTCTGTTAACCCTTTGGTCACCGACGAGATACTATTAATGACTGGCAGCCTTATGGGAGTTCGTGTCTCACGAATATGTCGGTATTTTGTACGCCCTCTAGGATATATTCTGGCTCCATCCAGAGAAACCAGAAGGCCATCGACGGCATTTTGTCGGTGAAGAAGACCATTGAGGAGATTCTCGTCGCGATTTATCGGTGAGAATGCGAATTATCACGAAACCATATCGATTATTATTAAATGTTACATTCTTCGCCATATTTCAGACGATGTTTTGGCATTATTGTGGCACTATTTAGAATTTTTAGCGATGTGGTATATCAGATCACTGTAACTTTCACGTTATCCCCGCGCCCGGTTACCCGTCCCGCAGTTTAACACAGGGGCTGGCAGTCTCGTCGGTGCTTTGGTAACCCCGGACGAGATATCTCGCGCCCTGATACTTCCCGATAAACGCTTTTGACGGCTGCCCAATATTAATTTAGTAAGTATCCAATCGCGCGAACAAACGCTATTTGTATCACGAAATTCTGATCAACGCCATATGTTATGGTTATGATTATGAATTTTCTCGAATTTATCATGCGACGCAGTGGAATAGGCCTACAGGGGATACCACTGACCAAAAAAAAAAAACGCATTGACAATAGTACCTCATGGGTGATGTGGAAACCTATTGAACAGTCGCTCTGGTACGCCACACGCAATTCATATTGTACGCGTCTGAGCTAGCTCGAGAACTACACAGTTACGATGCAGTATAGCAGTGAACTGACCATCTAACATAATTGTCTGTACCTCGCCTGTGAACGAAGTCCGCAGGAGCATTGCAGTAGAAGTCCGACGGAGTGCCGAGTCTACTTCAGCAGGCCTGAACTTCTGGATGACCAAAAAATCTAAATAGGTGTTCTTCTTATGAATGCTTAGAATAAAGTTTATGCACATACAAAATATGTACCAACGTTTTATGTATGGATCTACGATGAATAAATAAAGACAATGTAATAAAAACCTGAATCTGCGTATATGTTTATTGAACCTCCAATTTTTCGTGCCACCTCCTTCGATATCATGTTCTCCTAATACAAAGTTCAATTTTCGCGGTTTTCGAAAATTTTTCGACCGTCTGGCTTGTCGTCGAGTTGTACTACTGAATTTTCGAAAATTTTCGGGCGTCTGGCTTGACGTTGACTTGTACTACTGAAATTTCGGATACCTCCTTCGATATCATGTTCTCCTAATACAAAGTCCAATTTTCGAGATTTTCGAAAATTTTCGCCAATTTTCGACTGTCTGACTTGTGGTTGAGTTGTACTACTGAATTTTCGAAATTTTTCGGGCGTCTGGCTTGACGTTGACTTGTACTACTGAATTTTCGGATACCTCCTTGAATATCATGTTCTCCTAATACGAAGTTCAATTTTCGAGATTTTCCGAATATTTTTCGAAAAATCGAACATTGTATTAGGAGAACATGATATTGAAGGAGGTATCCGAAATTTCAGTAGTACAAGTCAACCACAAGCCAGACGCCCGAAAATTTTCGAAAATTCAGTAGTCAACTCAACCACAAGTCAGACAGTCGAAAATTGGCGAAAATTTTCGAAAATCTCGAAAATTGAACTTTGTATTAGGAGAACATGATATCGAAGGAGGTATCCGAAATTTCAGTAGTACAAGTCAACCACAAGCCAGACGCCCGAAAATTTCCAAAAATTCAGTAGTACAACTCAACCACAAGTCAGACGATCGAAAATTGGTAAAAATTTCCGAAAATCTAGATAATTGAGTTTTGTATTAGGAGAACATGATAGCGAAGGAGGTGGCACGAATTTCAGTAGTGTACCTCGACGACAAGCCAGACGATCGATATGTTCCGAAAATCGAAAACGCATATTCTTCTAATACAAAACTTCATTTTTGTGTAATTTGAGCAAGTTCTTTCTATCCATATCGTATCCATATTTGAGGCAGAGGGTGTGACAATAAGAACGCATTAACTGTGGTAACTAATACTCTTTATTTTTCACTAAAATGATTACAATAAATAAACGTGTATTGTGAAGAGCTGAGAAGATGGTCCCTGACAAGAGTGCGGTGACGTGGTCCGATTGTAAAGCCGATTGGATCATAGTGGCATCGAGACACCTCACTCCATACGAATTATCGCCTTTAACCGAGATATTGTCAAACGCTCACACATACTGTGTAGCGTGTGATGTCATCCGTAAGCATGGGGACTACAGGAGCATTAGTAGTGGGGGTAGGTGGACCTCGTGTTAGCCTCTTCTTGTTCCTCTGCCTTCGCGTGGTTAATCTTCCCATCACCACGTCACATATGCAACATAGAACAAAATAGAAAATTCTTAGTTAGTTCTTGCTAATACACCTAAATCCGCGAACTATCGGATTTAGTATTGTCATTTTTATATGTCATTTTTTCTTCGTGCTAATAATGCTCAGAAATCGTGTTTTATCGGTAACGTTGCGTGTTAACACTGAATGGTAATGGGTTCACTCGGGGGGCGCTAGCGCCCCAAAACCGACGTTTTGGGTGTAATGGACGTTTTGGGTGTAGTCACAAGGTCATTGGTTGTCAGATCAATTCCTATATCTCGTCTCTGTGGCCTAACCTACAAATCATATTAAGTACCCGTAGCTAAAATGAAGTATATAGAATATTCAGTTCTTGCTAATACGCCTAAGTCCGCGATTTGTTGGTAACATGGGGCGCAACGCCGAAACGGCGCGGCCACCTGCGACCTAAATAAAAAAGCCTATAAGCTGCAATGTTTGTACTGATCTTAAGTTTGTGACAAAACAAAAAAAAACAAGTCAAAAACGCTAGGTAAAAGATAGGCCGTTATCGCCCTGAAAGATCCTATATTTCGTTTACGAGGCGTAATTTGCATTATTCGGAAGCATACAACTGCGATGTAGCTATTTTCATAAAGCTGTGACATCTACATACTGCCGAATAAGATAAATAACGCCTCACAAACGTAAAAATAGAGCTTTCAAGGGCGAGCACGGCCTAGATTGATCTTTTATCTAACGCTATTGACTACTAAAATATCCCATCTTTGTATTATCGAGAAATGAGAACGCGCATCCCGCACCCTTGCAACTCTGGAAACCAGTTTCCCACCTTATCGGCGATCGCTGCGCAACGCCACTTTGCAGAGCCCTGCTATCACAACTGCGGAACTCTCTGGCAGACTTAGCAACGACCGCCGCCGCCGTCGAGGCTCTCCTCAGGAAATAACTAACGAGGGGGCGCCATTACAACGATCCCGCTAAAGTCTCGTTGAATCGTTTCAACGACCGATGGGGCGCATGCGTGTCCCTTCAGCATTGACACGAGGAAGACAAGCCGAATATCCCTCAGTTCTCGAGTGGCCGGTTTGAGAAGGGCTGCCACAAGAGAAAAATTTCCTTCTCTCACCTTTTGGTCACGCGCCTGCGCTTCCCCTCGGCCGTAAAACCCAATTCGGCACCGATCAGAACGTCACGGGAGGCTTCGTTCGTCGACAATGTTGTACTGCACTCGAATTCTTAGCGGCCAGGTATGCACGCGATTTTCGAATCATTTTTAAAACGAGCCTGTCTCGCCGACGAGTCCGTTAATTTACGAACCGGTGCTCCGTCCGCTCCGCTCCAATTTAAATTCGACCTCTTGACCCCGTTATCAAGGTCAACCGTGTTATTTGAATGTTAAAACGCTGTCTCAACTAATTCGTATCATTCCAGTGGATTATTGATTTTCCTATAACTAGCCTCGTGGCGACGAACTCGTCGAATCCACTTGTTTGAGATAAAACGGGCATTTTCGAGCACAGCAAGTGCCGTTTCGCATGTTACGTTGATTAAATGTTCTGTTACGTCTTTTGTTTGTCAGACGAGCACTGTCAGAATGGATTCCGAGTGCTCGGTGTCCGAGCGAACACCTGATTCTCATATGGTGTCTATTTTCGAGTAGAATAAAGACGTCAATGGCGTTCCAGCGAACGACACGGCACGTCGCGTACGATTAGTCATTTAGGAACGTTTCGGCGAGCATAGGAATTTGTCATAAGCTTTTTTGCTCGTTACATAATCAGTATTCGAGCATCCGTGGTATATATCGTGTTCATTTTTGGAATACTTCGAGGTTATGTGGTCGAGCATTGCGCAGGAGTGGAACGCGAAACGTACAGCTGCTCGCATCCTGCCTTCTGCTAGCCGATTGACACTGAGAAAACAAACGATAACAGCGTCGATTAGGCGAGATAACGAGTGAACATTTCAACGAACATGATAATCGAAATTTATGAATAACCTAGTGGAATTCTCTTTTTCCTTGAACGCACGCGCCAGTTTAGTCTCCTTTTCGCCAGAGATCTTACTCTTGATCTTGCTGAGAAATTGGAGCAGCTTGATATTTTCATGCTCGCGAATTATCGAATTACATAACTGTCGATGTGTACAGATGAGCCAGCATTATTTCGTAATGCGAACGCGCAACACGCACACAAGCGTGTTCAGCACTTGATAGAATGTAGATACAGCCGTGTCTATTTTCCTCCGCGCGATGTTGATAATTGATTTTTCTAACTGTTTCTTTCCTACGCCCTCGATTGTCTTATGTAACTATAAATAAAATGACAGTCTCAATTCGGATTTATTTGTGGCCGATGTTTGTATACACGAATTTCTCGGTCTCGCTGCGATTAAACTTAATCGGGACGGCGCGACGCTCGTTCCAGATAAGCTGACTCCAAAATGCAAGTTCATTGATTAATTTACGAATCTTTCGCGTTGGTTTTATTTAGAGATCCGTTCATTTAGGAAAGGAATTACTGATTATTATAATTGTGTTTACATTTTTGCTCGCCGCAGATTCTCGTAGATTATTCTGCTCTTAAGATATTTCTATTTGCGTTTCGTATATTCACTTGTCACTTGCAACGCGATACATGAGTGCCAAAATAGAGTCAGGTTAAACATCGCCGGAGATAAGCGATTTTGAAAAACAGCTTCATAAATAATTAACTTCATAAATAATGCTCGATGCACGGACAATGTTTATCCAAGTACGCTTTCCACAAACGAAAATTTATTACAGTCTTTCTAATTTTCACTCGGCTTTTCCACTGCCGTTGTTTCATTTGTTACGGGATTTGAAAATAATATTTTAAGTTCGACAATGTCAGATAGAATTGCAATTATATTCCAATATAAATAATTATATTTCAACATAAATTGAAAATACTATTTCACGTTGAATAGTACCAAATAAAATTATTATAATTGCTCCAAATCTATATAATCAATTAAAACTCTATTATGATTGTCTCAAAAGTTATACAAATTGAAATTCAAGCTCCAAATTCATAATCAATTAATATTCTTAAATATCATTTTACATTGGATAATGTCAAATAAAATTGCAATTGTTCCAAATTGATAATCAATTAATTCTTCAATTACAATTGTCTCAAAAGTTATAAAAATTAAAAATCATATTTAACAGTGTCATATACTATTGTAATTGCTCCAAATATAATCGTCCATTAATTCGTCAATTATAATTGTTTTAAAATAATTAATCATTTTCCTTAACATATCTTAGATTTTCTTCTAACATTTTTCTAAATTGAATACTCTTAATGTATTCGATAATTCCGTATGCTAAAACTATCCAATATAACTTTAAAGTACATATGTACACACGAAATATTTATACACTATGTAAACAGCAAATACAGTTGTTCACAAACTCTGATTTTCTAGAAGATGAATTAGCGAATGCTCGCGGTCGTCGGAATTTTATCTTCGCGCTTACTTAATGACCGAATTAATTAATAATAATTGGTATATATTTTCAGAGGCTCGCTGTCTGCGCAGCAGACATCCAGCAAAGATGCTTCAGTGTAAGTCCGCTGAGCTTCGCCGCCGCGAAGGTGGCGATGTCCAAATTTGACAAAACTGCTTACCTACCCTACGACAAATTGGAGCAGAACCTGAAGGTTGTGAAAAAAAGGTAGCTACAATAAACACCTGTCTTCCTTCTTCACTGAAAATTTACTAGAGAAACATCTCTGGAAGCATTAAATTATAATTCAATGGTATAATAAAATAGAGATTCACAATGTGTCTTGAATTGTTCCAGGTTAACCCGACCATTAACGCTCTCCGAAAAAGTTTTGTACTCCCATCTCGATGAACCCGGCAAACAAGAAATTGTCAGAGGCACAAGCTATCTCAGATTACGGCCAGACCGTGTGGCTATGCAAGATGCCACAGCTCAGATGGCCATGTTGCAGTTTATCAGCTCAGGCACGTTATCTTCTATTGTTTCGCTTAACTCGCATACATTCTTCAGGCGAAAATTCACCTATTGTCTATATTAACACTAGGTTTACGGACCTCTAGAAATAACTATTTCCCATAATTTTATAAACATAACAAGCATGTGTCTATCCAAATTTTTGGTCATTTTTCAATAATATGTTCCCAAAGAAATAAAGGTAAATAATTCCTCAGGGAAGCATGTTTACAATCTTAATAACCGCAAATTAAGAATATTAGAACCCGTCATTTTGACGGGCCCCGTAAACCTAGTGTTAAACACTACAGAATCTTTTATTTCGGTATTATTATGTTGCAACTTCCTATATTTGAACACCTTGAACAATTGGTCGAGATAACACTAAACCTACCACCACCAGTCAAAATAACCGGTTACAGATTTATTATTTTACAATTATTGAAATATTAAAAATGATTTTATAAAAATCGATTGTGTAAATATCTTTAGTAGAGCACGTGTTATAATAGTAGCCGCACAAAGTCTAAATAAAATCAACATTGTCATTTTTATAACGAAACACGTACCAGTTCCTTTTAAGGCTCGGTCGGTTTAGTGTTGAAGCGTAAAACGAAAATCGATAAAAACTAGAAGGTCTCTTATGCAACTGTATCCGAATAATTGAAAAATATCTGAACCAATTTCCCTAATAAGCAAATAACGTCCACAGGACTGCCAAAGGTCGCCGTACCCTCCACCATCCACTGCGATCACTTGATCGAAGCACAGGTGGGCGGAGAAGCGGACTTGAAGCGTGCGAAGGACATCAACAAGGAAGTCTACAACTTCTTGAAGACCGCAGGCGCGAAATATGGCGTCGGTTTCTGGAATCCCGGCTCCGGTATCATTCATCAGATCATCCTCGAAAACTACGCATTCCCTGGTCTTCTAATGATCGGTACCGACTCCCACACGCCTAATGGCGGTGGTTTGGGCTGTCTGTGTATCGGTGTTGGTGGTGCTGACGCTGTCGACGTGATGGCCAACATCCCATGGGAATTGAAGTGCCCGAAGGTGATCGGAGTCAAGCTCACGGGCGAGTTGAAGGGCTGGACCAGCCCCAAGGACATCATCCTGAAGGTAGCTGGCATCCTCACTGTCAAGGGAGGTACCGGAGCCATCGTCGAATACTTCGGGCCTGGTGTCGACAGCATCAGCTGTACCGGCATGGCTACCATCTGCAACATGGGTGCTGAAATCGGCGCTACCACCTCCATCTTCCCCTACAACTTCCGTATGCAAGACTATCTGAGAGCTACCGGTCGTGTTGACATCGCTGCCGCTGCCGACCTCCACAGAACTAGTCTCTTGACAGCGGACAAAAATGCTAAATATGACCAGGTCATCGAACTGGACCTCTCCACCCTCGAACCTCACGTCAACGGACCGTTCACTCCCGATCTCGCGCATCCGATCTCGAAATTAGGTGAGTGATCAAGGACTGTCTTTCGGCGTGCACTCGAAAATTATATTTGTGACGTCGCGTCGCGTCGGTGTTGTTTGCTTGCACCGCACAGTGTTGCGATCAGCACAGACATCTATTGAGCAAACACCGTGTATTCTTGAACGACTAAGATAATCAGTTATTCGTAACCAATCGAGGAAGGAAAGGTGAAAGACGTGATTCCTTTGTTAATATTGCTAAACAGCATGCATGACTTGCGACAGAACGGTATCTTGGAATTGGTTGACAACCGGTTTCTCTGCGACGGTGCATTTGCATTTCGAAACGGGCACAAGGAAAATATGAAACTAGCACTGACTTTGATACTATACTTTACATTTGGTTCGGCATTGTCTGTCAAGTTGTAGGCATCTAAACAAACTATTTGATCTTCCTTCAATTCAGAGATATTCTCGAATATAAGTATTTTTTAAAGAAGAGTTAAATAAGTATTTTTTGTAGGAAATGAAATCCTGTCGATGACAATTATTTGAAGGAAAAGAGACTTTTAGAAAAATGTAAGCCGTATTGAGGCAACATTAATTTGCCTAGCCTTGCTGGCAAACTTGAACACGCGGCCTTCATGTAGAAAATTCAACTCTAGTAATTTATAACTAGACAGCGGATTTTATGCATTTATGTCGAAAACGAAGAGGTGCAATTCAAAACAGTTAAAACATTAGAGGAATTTAAAAATACTGTTGTATAATTTTCAGCCTATTAAACATAATCCGCACCCTATTTATAACTAATTGAGAAGCCGAAGACTACTTCGAATTAATGTTTGAAACGTGCAATCAAGCAAATTTACGCTTATAGAACAGCAAAAGTAATTTAAGAAAAATATATAACTGATCTTGAAGTGACCTTCTGCTTCAAGCCAAAGAAGATGCAGTAAGTACTTCATGCAAGAAATTAAATCTTCTCAATGGACATTGTTTGGCGAACTGAATACAATTATAAATTAACGTTGGAAGCAATTAATCAAGTAGAACTTGGAACACTTCTTTCTATACAAAATTAATTGGAACGTTTAAAACAAGAAAATTAAAGTGATCTTGAAATAACCTTAGCTAGCCGGGTCTTGAAACAAAAATGAAAGACACCTAACTTATATGAAAGTATAGTATTCGAGTGCAGACTTGGTTGCAGTTGCTCACACTTTCTTAGTAGAAATTGTAATGTCTAAGACAAAAGAATTGAGGTGATCTTGAAATAACCTTGGCTAGCCAGATCTTGAAATAACCTTGGCTAGCCAGATCTTGAAACAAAAATGAAAGACGCCTAACTGATGTGAAAGTATACTATTCGAGTGCAGACATAGTTGCAGCTGCTTACACTCTCCTAATAAAAATTCATGAATTACTAAGAAGATTTGTGGAAGCGATACAATTAGTTCATTAATGATTACGTGTAGGTGCAAATGCCAAACAGCATGGTTGGCCCAACGAGATCAAGGTCGGTCTAATCGGTTCCTGCACGAACAGCTCGTACGAAGACATGGGTCGCTGCGCAAACATCGCGAAGCAAGCTCTGGAACACGGATTGAAGGCGAAATCGACGTTCAACGTTACACCGGGATCCGAACAGATCCGCGCTACCATCGAACGTGACGGAATCGTGAGTTCCTTTTTAGTATGCCAATAGGTAGCTGTGTTAGAAAGCTCGTAGACAATTCGAGTGTTCGCCACTGTGCCTGATTCGCTGCCAAGCGTTGGTACATGCTCCTTTGCAGCCACCGGCCGACCCACGCCAAATTCTTAATTTGGATCGGATCGATGTATTTTGACAATGTGAAATGGAAAAATAGACGCTCGAGAAATTGCACGGAACCATCTCGAGAAAACTACTCGCGCTATATTGTTCTGTTTACTTTCACGAATTGTAATTGCGCCGCGAGCTGCCGCTTTTATGTACGTACTCGATAGAAATTGCTCGGAGGATTATTAGATCTATTGTTTTCTTCGGTGATATAACTCTTGGGAAGTTTCTTTTGTTACTTTATACGACATTGACGATTGTTGTCAGTCTCAAAATGCGTTAGTATATATGTATCTTTTATCGGGACAATGCTATTTGGATTAATTTAAAGACTCGTGTAGATAGACGATTTAATTTTTAATGTCGTCGTGTATTATTTTATTATGACAAAGTTTCACGAAGTGTTTAAAGATTTCTGCCGATAATTAAACCTCTTTTGAATACGGTGAACATAAATTATTCGAGAGTATTTTTTCATTAGCTTTTTCTTGTGTTATTCTCTCAGATAATATAGTATTGAGGAATTTTCTTACGTCACTTTTTACGATATTAAGAATTAGTTTTAGCAACAGACTATTGTTTTATATCTTTTCTTGCGATACATCTTTGATTAGGAAAACATGATCGATTGTGAATTTTGTGATGAAATACCTCCAGTATTTGTATAATTTTCAATGACCAAGGCCGAAGTCTAATCTGAATATGTGTCAATTGCAATCTATAACGAGTCAGCTTCGAATCTCTTATCAAAGTCATGATTATGATAAATACTTTTAGTGACAAAGGCGATAAATGTTTTAGTGCGTCAGTAATTTATGTATGACGCAATAAATGACAGTGATGAGTTTGAAATTGAAATTGTTTTAGAAGATAAGCACTAGAAACCTCAAGGACTTCAATGTTTATACGGACAACAATAATATTTCTTTCTAGATAAAGCAATTCTTATATCAATTAATTTTATAAATTAATTCTGGAACTTTTTATAATGACTCAAAAATAATTTTATTCTCTTGTACCATTTGGAAAATTAATTTTTAATTACAGTCTTTTTTTGTTACTGGCTGACAAATATTAAAACCGAAAGGCATATTCCGTTTATTGAATGTCAATTTTGGTTCAATTTACAATTAAAAATTGTAGCATACTAACTTAAGGTTGCTTATCGTTTGCATAATAACTCACATATTTCTTTTCGATCAAAATGTCAATATTTATAGAAACAAATATCAAAGCATCGTAAAACCTGCAAAGTGTTAACGCAATTTCTTGAACAGGCAGTAGGCGAAACTATTAATGACTTAACGAGCGTAAATGCAACCGTAAATTTATGTAATAGTGTTTCTAACATTACAAAAGAAAATTTGTTCTGATCTGTAAATTCATTAAACAAGTCAAGCGAGTTGTTATACTTTTACGATTCAATTTGAAAGTCCATTTAAAAATTGGAAACTCTTGTTAACCCCTTGCCGTACCATTTTGTTCACAGTTACAGTGATTAAAACTTCTTTATCCCCAAAAATATCGTATAAGGGAAAAGAAAATTTATTTAAATGCTTAAATATTAAAGAAGCACATAACATTGATATTTGTTAGACTTTGTTAAAATACGGCAAGGGGTTAAATATATTTGAATTATCTGAACTATCTCCGATTGCAAACGATTAAAACATGTTTCTATATTGTCCAGGCGAAAATCCTGAGAGATTTTGGAGGTACCGTATTGGCAAACGCGTGCGGACCTTGCATCGGTCAATGGGATCGTCAGGACATCAAGAAAGGCGACAAGAACACGATCGTGACATCATACAACCGAAACTTCACTGGACGTAACGACGCGAACCCAGCGACCCACGCTTTCGTCACAAGCCCCGAACTGGTCACAGCTCTTTCAATCGCTGGCCGATTAGACTTCAATCCAGTCACCGATAAACTAAAAGGCAAAGATGGCAAGGAGTTCCAACTGAAAGATCCCTTCGGTGAGTCCGATAACGTCACTAATTGTCGTGGGAATTCAGATAGTAATTCGATGCAAAACGCCGGGGAACGATAACTGTGTAATGGCTCCCGCCGCTATGTTAATTTGTGAATAATTATGGATGAGTCATAGTTCACATCACACACACACACACACACACACACGCGCGACTCCTCTTTCGTAACACGTCTGCGTCGTCTACGCGCTGTTCTACGAGTCTTCGGGACGTCAAAAATAAAACTGAATACTCTGTTGGAAGGCTAATCAGCTGTTTCTATTTCGAGGTGCTCGTCAACGACTCAACTTGTAATACTCGGCAGCCTATTTGCAGTTTTTTTTTAAATTTTTGTCGTTCTGATACTGAATATGTAGTACTTTGATTTGAAGTTAGTTACTATGCATAACACGTCACTCATAAAGTCTCCGGTCTAACTAAGAAAAACAAATTTTTTTTTAGAAATTCCATTTTACTCATCAACATACTCTCCTTCAAGAGTGATGCATTCATTCCAACGCTCCTCTAACTTTTCGATGCCCTTTATGTAAAACGATTTGTCTTTGCTCTCAAAATAAGCCTCAGTTTCGGCAATCACTTCTTCATTTAAGCCAAATTTCTTTCCCTCGAGCATCTCTTTCATGTCTGCAAAAAGCCAGTAGTCGCTGGGGGCCAAATCTGGAGAGTACAGTGGGTGGGGAAGCAATTCAAGCGTAATTCGTCCAATTTAACCATTGTTTTCATCGCGCTCTGATTCGTCGACGCGTTGTTGTTTCTGGTCCGGTGTGAGCAAACGCGGCACCCACTTCGAAAGCAACTTGCGCATGCCCAAATGTTCATGTAAAATTGTAAAGACACTGCCTTCTGATATCTTCAAGGTGTCAGCTATCTCACGCAACTTCATTTTACGGTCTTTCAAAACTATTTTGTGGACATTTTTTATGTTTTTCGGAACAACTGCCGATTTTGGGCGACTAGAGCTTTCAGCATTATCGGTGCTTGTACAACCGCGTTTAAATTCAGCATACCAGTCAATAATAGTTGGTTTCCCTGATGCAGAGTCCCCATAATGCTTCTCAAGCCACTGTTTGGCTTCAACAGTATTTTTCCCCATCAAAAAATAGTGTTTAATCAACGCACGAAATTCCTTTCTATCCATTGTCTTGAAAATTACAAAACTGGGTTAACTAGAACGACCTCTAAACTAACGGTCAGAATGCCATAAAATTTTGACACGTACTGTTTGAAGGTTAATACTACCCGGAAATCACGTGGGTCTGTCAACAATATTGCCATATATGTGTCAGACCGGGGACTTATTTAGTGGTGTTACGTGAAGACACAAATGAACTTGTAGTTCCACGCTTTTTACGTTAATAAAAAATTTCCGAGACACGGTCTCCTCTTGAATTCGTTACCATAAAATTACATTAGCGACTTCTCATTTGTATAGCTAACTACTTGTTTGTTCTTTTTTTATGTAAATATCAGTTTTACGTTCTCGCGTTGAGGCGTAATAAATCTTTGTTGAAGCTAGTAAACTACAGATGATGACAATTTACATACGGCTGCAATTTACCTTTAATTTATCAAAAAGGTATTTACGCTACCGTCCATAAGTATTTGACTACTTGGCGCAATCGAATCTAAATTTTATATCAACGTTATAACTTAAATTACTTTGAAGTAGAATGAATATTTTATATGATTGACAGAGAAGCATTATAATGCTTTACATGTTAAGGATTTTACCAGTAAATAGATGAAAGTTATTAAATGTTCATCAATATATCCACCTCGCTGGACTATGACGGCGTTTTTAATGTTTCTTCCTGGAAATAGTAGAGATAGAGCGGAGAGACACTTGACATTACCATACTCGACCAGCTTCCGTTCAATTTTTCTTCTTACCTTTTTATTCACAGTAATTAATGTTGAATATTATCTGTATTATTTATGATTACTTTTATATGAGTATAAAAAAGAAATACCATGGCAAAAGTTACATCAGGATGCCTGGTTTTAAATATACAGTAAATCCTCTATCGACGCAAAAAGGTGCTACACGATGGACGCGAAAAAGCTCTCTATCGGTGTGAACCACAAATTCGACACGGAAAGTTGCAGTCGTCGGCACAGTTCAAAGGCCTATGCGATTAATTCACGATGAACGTTTCGGGCGCAAGGAAGGACAGCGTATGGGAAAGAAAGAGACGCAGAGAGTCGCAGTCGCTTCGGCCGCGCGCGGTCTCTCTTTACAAGCGCTGTCCTTCTCTACGTTCGGCTCGGCCTTTGAAGCTCAAAAAATAGTGTCCCTCTACGATCGATGCAAACGAATCTCCCCGAGGCTTTTGCGTCGATAGAGGATTTACTGTATTCTGTATATTTTCGATAAACTGAAGCTGGTCAAATACTTATGGACGGTAGTGTATGTAAAACATTAAGTTTTATCTGCAACGTTTGGACATAATTGTTTATAAAACTTGTGATTTTAAAGAAGTTCGAATAAATCGTATGAATATTACAGGCGATGAGCTTCCAAACCGCGGCTTCGACGCTGGCATGGAGACCTACGACGCTCCGCCATCCGATGGTTCCAAAGTCAAGGTCGACGTGGACCCGAAAAGCCAGAGATTACAACTCCTGGAAGCGTTCGATAAATGGGACGGCAAAGATCTGGCCGAGATGACAGTTCTAATCAAAGTCAAGGGCAAGTGCACAACTGATCACATCTCTGCTGCTGGCCCATGGCTTAAGTATCGTGGCCACTTGGACAACATCTCCAACAACATGTTCATTGGGTAAGTCTGGCAAATTATACAATTTCAAAGACCAAAAATAAGACCCTTGTCCTACGATTTATTTTACGGTTTCAATGACTAGAACATTCGAGTAGATCGTAATTTTCTAAAAAAAGGAGGACATTTATATCTATTATACATAGAAAATTATAAATCTAATTTTCAAAGTAAATAAAGGACAGGATAGAATTTCAGAAAAGAGGGGAAAATTGAAAGTGTACAATTTGACAAAAGAAAAGAGAACACGTTTTACAAATTTGTTCTTGTTCATTATGATGTTCAAGATTTCTACTAGAGGATTTTAAACCTGATTTTGAAAATAAACGTGGAAAAGAAAAACCAGAGGAGAACATATTTAGAAAATTATTGTTGCATACGTATTCAAGATTTTTACTTACATAAAATCATAAAAATAAATACTTCCGTAGATAAGTAGACAGGAAAGTACTTCAGGAGAAAGGAGAAAGTTGAAACTATGAAATTTAACAACAAAAAGAACGTACATTAACGATTACATCAGGAATATGGTTGCTCTGATAACAGTAACCTACCACACAACTTTCTATCATTTAAAAGCTAGTTTTCTTGTAGACTTATTTAATTTCGTACAATTTCCCGTTTCTTTCACCATAGATCTTATCCGTAGATAATGTTCGGTCTGTGATTATTTATAGCCATGTTTTGTGCTGCATTACAAGAAAGATATATACAAAATGTTCTCGCAACTTTTCAGTGCCGTCAACTCTGAAAATAGTGAGGTGAACAAGATCAAGAACCAACTCACTGGTGAATGGGGAGCAGTACCGGACGTAGCCCGACACTACAAGAAGAATGGCGTCAGATGGGTAGCTGTTGGTGACGAGAACTACGGAGAGGGTTCGTCTCGGGAGCATGCCGCCTTGGAACCGAGACATCTTGGTGGCCGTGCCATTATTGTAAAGAGTTTCGCCCGTATCCACGAAACCAATCTGAAAAAGCAAGGTTTGCTGCCCCTGACCTTCGCCAATGCCAGCGACTATGACAAAATCCAGCCCACTGATAAGATCACCCTTTTGGGACTGAAGGATCTTGCACCTGGCCAGGTACGTGTCCTTTAAATTAAACCATCGCTTCGATCTATCCCTCAATTGGCTAAAGTCATGCGAGGAGGTCGAGGTCATTCAATGACACGGGAAGTGGAATGTCTACATTCCTATACAGGGTGTCCCAAAACTCCTGCAGAACTCGGAAATGGATACAGCTAAGATACAGCTAATTGTTAATCTAAATACATTGCAAATATTGTTGGGAATTTTCGCTATACAGGCAATGCTTGAGTAACATTGTCAATCTACTCCATGTTGAATATTATCCAAAATAAAAGCACGGAACGTAACAACAGATTGTGCATCGTAAAATCACATTCTGTTTTATGTTCTCCAAAAAATCATTGTAAGTACTAGGTTGTTAAGTATGAAACTTGACAATTAAAACACAAACACAATTGTCAAGTTTCATACTTAACGACCTGACATAAGATGAACTTTCTAACAGAAGTATAAAATAAACCTTGCCACCTATCTTACAACAGCTACATGACACTCAATAATTCTAGAAAGGCAATTTTATAGACACAATGTCATCAAGTGGTAGCTTAAATTGATCCTCGTTTGCGTCTCAATTATAGCTTTGTTTCGCAAGCCCGTAAAATTGTACCGCAAGACAGAGTCAAGGCACGCACTCTGTCCCGCCAAAAATAGAGATAAAAGTATTCGGACCAGCCAAGCAATCTAACCCGACTATTCGTTTCATTTGCAGCCGGTGAAGGCGGAGATCAAGCACAAGGACGGCAAGGTCGACTCGATCACTCTGAACCACACCATGAACGAGCAGCAGATCACGTGGTTCAAGGCGGGTTCCGCTCTGAACCGAATGAAGGAGATCGCGGCGAGTACAAAATAAGCGCGCGTGTCGACGCAACAGAACACCGTCATCGTTCGAAAAAGAAGATAAACGCGCGACTGTAGCAAGCTAGCGTGTACACTAGGGAAATGCGAATGGGGAATGTGATCAACATTGCGCCCCGATTTTCCAGTTAGATACTCGTTAAGTAACTCGTGAAGGGTGCGAACTGGCCAGGAAAATGTTGCGATTGGTGATAATAACTGATAGAGAGCGTCCGATCTGCCCGCTGATCGACGATAGCTCCATGTTCATTTCACGAAAATACTCGCCAACATTTACACCATCCATATCGTCGAACAATAATGAGCCATACCGGGTGCAGATTGTAATTTAACAAAGATTCTAGTATACGTTAACCGTAGGATGGATTAATTAAATAATCGAATGTAGATGTCGCGATTGGCTATTGGTCTGTTCGAATAAAATTCGATGATACAGACCGGAAATTTCCATTGAATAAGCGGGAGGGGGGAGGACCGGATGTGCGGACTTGACGTGCCAAACGTGTTCATTTTTAAAGCATGTGTCACAACCCGCCGATGGCACGTCGAGACTGTACAACGTACACATACACACACACACACACACACTTGCCCGCACCTCTACACACCATCGTACCTCACTTCCGATCGATTCAATCTTGTGTATATATATATATATATTATATCGTTTGCAGAGTAGAACGAAGTTCTGACAATGCGATTTTCTAGATACGACTGATGAAATACATTGTAAGATCGTTGTTGTTACTCGAAGAACAAATAAAAGGTTGAGCAGCGAGCTAATCGTTCCTGGTTGTTGCTTATTTGCTTAATAATGCAAAATAAAAATATTCTAAACATTTAACGAGCTAAATGAATGGGAGAGCACTAATTAAAAATGAACTTCTTCTCTTAGACGTTTTAGTAAGTGGAAAATAACGTTTTCTCAAGTTCTTCGAATCTCTTCGTAGCTTTGCATGCCATTTACCCATTTTTGTTGTGAATTCATACAATCAATAAAATCTTTGAGAGTTGTGCAATACAATTTTTTTATCGTAATCGATGAAGTTACGCTTATCCTCGTTTATGGAGTACCATTTATGATCACGATAAGATAAGTGGAAATTCTTTTCTGCGATGAGTGGGTTGTTTACGTGTTATTGGCTGATGTTAAGGCAGAACGCTGTACGTTTAGTCGCAGGAAATTGCGACGCTGTTATTGTTTGTTTATTTAACGAAGTGGAATTTATTGGTCTGGATTATTTTCGGAAAAGAAATTATTATTATATGGTAACCAGAAACGATACTTGATTATAAAAATAAACGGGAAATTATGGTTTCGTAACCTGTGGCATTATATCTACCAATCTTAAAATGGCTTTATCATTTCGCGATGATCAGAAAAGAAACTATAAGTTATTATTTAGTACGAATAATTAAATTTACAATAAAGTATATGATTACATCGATCTAAATTCTTCGGTATGCAAACGGATATGAACTTTGAAAATAAATGTTTCTTCTTTTCTTAATTTGTAGAGCAAGTTATTTTGATTGTATTTGTTTTAGTTATAAAAAAAACTGTGATAATAAATTATTAATGACAGTGTGGCGCGATCATCAAGTTACAAATTATTGTTTTTCAGTGATTTATTTAAAATATTCGAATTAACTATTTATATACTTGCTTTTCGTTTGAAATGGAAGACTGTGGCATATAAGCTAAGTTTTATTTATTATAATAGTAGCAGTTCTTTCATTAGAACACGTAATCTAATATTAATTCTAAACATTTGACGAATTATGAATTAAACGAAATGAAAAATTTCGTTTTTAAACAATTTATTGAGAAATTCTTAACCGTTCGATTTTAAATTGTTAGAAAACTGTCGCAAAATAAACTGTTAATATGGAACCGTAGTAAAATTATTATTAAACATACAGTAAACGAGTAACTAACAATAAGATAAATATAATATTTTCTAAAAATACACCTATCTAAAAGAAGAGGTAAAATACTCTTTTTGAGGTATTTCATCCTCCTTTCCATTCAAGCCACCACCATATGTTCCATAAAACTGGGGGGCGCATGCTTCGTTACCTGGACAACGTATATTCGCGTAAACGTACACAAAGCGACCCGACAGTCTGAACAAATGTATGGCTCAAGAACCTCCATTTCGAAATAGGATTGTCCCTTTCTTCTTCGACATTTCAGTTCGCGTGCTTTTCGAAATACCGCGATGGCGGTCGACGGTGAATTCTTCCTCTCGATCACAGGCTCCATCGAGCACGCAGAATTTTACGACGCGAATAACGTCTACTGCAAGTATGGATTTCATTTCGGACCGGAATGGACCGTAGTCGCTGTGAGTTGTTCATTCTTTTTTTTTTTGTACATTTTGCAAGCCAATGTGCTGTTAACGTTGCATCCAATGCATGTACGCTGTCCACCGTGAATTTTAACCTCACGTCGACCGGTATCGGCTTATAAAATTCTATCAGGGCATCGAAGAGGGCTTGACGCAGATGTGCAAGTGCAGCAGTGACCCGCGAAACCTTGCCGTTTGGAATTTCCCTCTAGAAATCACGTTTAAAAGCACCAATCCGCACGGATGTAAGTGGAACAATTCTGTTATCGCTTTTAAGAGAACCAGCTTTTTCATGCGAGTCTTTTTCACTGGTACTCGGTAAATGATGATTACCGGAGGACGGATGAATAATATTGACATTTTGCAGATTTTATTCGGAAGTAGAACGAGTTTACTTTACGTTTTTTTTTCAAGTGTTTCGAAATTTAACCCTTCGCAATCTCGAAGAAGCTGTTTTAACTCCAAAATTTCTTCTGGCCTAGAATATTTCCATTTCTACATAATTTATTTCCTTTTATACATATGGAGTTTATTACAACACGTTAAATTTTTATCAGTTTCTTTGATACAAGCATAGTAAACATTGTTTTATCCCTTAGCATTCGAATGGTGACTCTAAGGCGTCACTAAAAATTGCTGTGACATTATTCAAAATATTGTTTACGTTATTATATACGTCGGAATCAAATTACTAAACATTTAGGTATTGTATGAGGTATTATACCAATTTCATATCCATACAATTGAAAATATCATAAGGAATGGAAATATTCTAGGTCGGAAGAAATGTTTAATTTTCGAGTTAAAATAGCTCCGAGTGCAAAGGGTTAAATAATAGCGTGACAATTTTTAGTGACGCCATACTAAAAAGTGCCGAGGAATTTTCCTAATTTATTTTCAACGACAATGTTTTGTGGAAAAATTAAAAAATGTTAATAGTCATAACTTTTTCAACAAAGTAAAAATTAAAATTCCGTTTGTTCTGTATCTTGTATTTGAGTACATATTATTCGTTCTTTGATAAAGAGAAATATTTATCAATATTGGATTAGCAAAAATTACGAAGATTTAAAATAAATAAAATTATTCCTGATAATAAATACACAATTTTGCAATTTGAAGCATTTAACTAACTCCAATAATTTCCAAGATATTCGATAAATTATGTTTCTTACTTTAATCTAAATCAATTTTTTTATTATGTATTCCTTAATATCGAAAGCGTAATTTGTGATTTAACTTTTAACAAGAGAGACTAAATATTGAAATTATTTTTTCAATAGAAATTTTTCTTGTTGTGAGATATATTCTTGGATTGTTTACCATACGTTATAAAAAAAATTAATATCGCAGGGCCGCAACTGATAATGTCAATTTACGGTTTGGACATCTTCGGCCATGACGTTATCCAGGGTTATGGAGTATGTCATTTACCTTTGAAAACAGGTTACCACGAAAAGAGGTATCTATCTTTACTACAATTTCAACTTTAATAAGTGAATTTAACACTAGGTTTACGGACGTTTTTGTATACCTATCTTTACGGACACCCGTTAAATTGACGAGTAAAGGAAACCACGTATTTTCTTTTAAAAGAACCGATTAATTTAATTTAAAAACAATTACAATCTTAACAGACTTAAATAATGAAAAATGAATTAATTGTCAGAAGTTTTGAAGAAGCTGTCCTTTTCTACGTTCGGCAAAAGTCAAAGAATAGTATCCCTGGCGGATAATTGTCCCTGGGCAAAACCGTATTGATTTTTTAGTACCTACGTTCTAACTTTTACGTTCGTACGCGATAAACGCAAAAAAATATCCCGACAAAATAAATGAAAAAATATAAAAAACCTATTACAATATTTTAATTTTAAGGGGACATTGAGTTTTCTCGATCGAAAATTTAAATAATTTTTATGGGACCTATAAAGTAATGAAAAAATATTTGTTGAGTTCGTAATTTATTTGACATATATCTTAAGTCCTCAAATACAAGAAGAAATTTTTATCGAATTTCGTAAATGATTTTTTATGGGGCTTTCCTGCAGTCTCATGGAAGTCATTTTAAAAATTTTGATCTGCTGGCAGGCATGATTACGGCTCAGTGAAACGTTTGAAAAAAAAGAATTATTCTTAGAAAAAGTGTTCGATATTTTGTTCGAGCAAAAATTCACAAAATGGTGGACCTCCAAAGTTGGTGGCCTCAAAAATAGCATTTTCTTCATAAAAAGAATAGATATTAGGTTGGAAAGAAAGTTCTTGCAGTTTTTAACTATTAAATTCAAATGCGAAAACGTAAGAACTATCTTTCCGACCTAATACATACATTCTAAAAAGTCGATTTTGCCGTCCCGAGAAAGTGCCCTTAAGGTTAGAATTTTAAAAGTATTGTTTCTTCAAAATCGGAACTTTCAGCCTCGGTCTTCTCTAATCATAGAGATCTTCAAATTTAAAGGTTCAAATTATCGAGATTTGACTGTATAAAATTCTCCAATGCTTGGAGAAGAATTAATAAACAAATCACGGTGATTGCGTAGGGTAGCGGTGTACATGCTAGAATCCTCATCGACATTGCAACGGTTTACAGCCTGGTTGACCGGTCGAAGACCAGAACTGATTGATCCAGCGATACTGGCCTCAAACGGCGGAAGAGAACGTAAGGCAATACTTGGAACGATTTCACGTGGGCCTGTGGTGACGTACTACTGACATTAAATTAATTGAACTCGCGGGGATTTCACCGTATTTAGGACGCCTGATATGTCGGCTCTATTAACATGCACATTCCGTATGCTCGACTAACCGAATTAAACAATTCTGCCTGTCAAAATCGCGAGCACAAATCAATTGATACGTTTCATGTAGCCTGTTAGCAACCACGCAGACCAGTTTAGAAATCTGCTATTTTCTTAATAAAACTACAAGAGAATTTCTTGATCTTCAAAATCTTATCACATCATAATGCAAAATAATCATGATTAGACTGCGGAGATCTTTATGCATTTTGCATATTCTGGCTTATAAAAATTTTTTAAAAATGCTGGAGTATTAATAAATTCGACAGAATTTAGCACGATTTTTATTTATTTTAGATCTACAGACACTATTACCAATGAAAATAGGATTTTATTTGGTCCCACTTTCTTGAAGTTTATCTACAAAACTTGAAAATTGCATAAACATTCGCAGTCTAATCATGATGATTAAAATAGCATATGATCTCGATTTCTATTAAGTTTGTTACTTCTTAAAGCTTTTATAATTCTATTTTATTTTGCAATGCTACGCAAAACTTAGAAGTAGGCTATGAATCTATACGCAAAATGAAAATTTTCTACCTCAATGACAATATAGACAGGTTTAAAATAGTTTATTCACCTTCTTAATAATTTTAACGGGCAAAAATTACTGTTATAGCATTTGTAACTTCTGTTCAGATTTTACCTTTCGTTAATGTTTATGAATCATTTTAATCCATCTCGAATTAAATGAACGAGAGTCATTTATTTACTGCAAATTATTTCCAAGCCTGTTTTCAAAAAGAAGATTCACGCGACTTCAAATAAATGAACAAAAAGAAGAAAAGATTTTTGGGCCAACCGCGCGCGCGCGAATATATTATTATATTCTGAGATTGTGGAATTATTAGGTTGGAACGGAAGTTCGTAGGGTTTTAAATCAAAATTCAAAGATAAAATTTTTATATTACTATTTATATTTATTATACAAAAATTAATAGAAGAGAATGGAAAATAGGTTATTGACCAAATCTATGTATAAATATCCTAATTTTATCTTTGAGTTTTAATTGAAAAACGCTACGAACTTTCGTTCCAATCCAATATTTAATTTAAATTATTTTTAATACCTTTTTGTAATTGCAGTGACGCGCATGAGAGTGGAGGGTACAGTCACCGTAACGTTCAACGTGGTTCTAAAGGATTTCTTCAAGTTGGGCTACAAGAACGGCGAATAACCGGACAAGTAGTTGGATTTGCCTGTAACAATTGTTATTATTAATACCCATACGACCGACAAAGACAGAGTGCTTCGATAAATGAGTGCCTTGCATTTATAATCAGTAAATGAGTGCCTTGCATTTATAATCAGTAAATGAGTGCCTTGCATTTATAAATAATCAGAAACTGTATGCCTTAATCTATTATTGTATAACAGTACGAAACACAGGCAGGCTGGATTGCGAACGAATCTGTAAATATAATATAAATATCTGAATAAAAGTCAATCACTTTTACGTTGTATGTCTATTTTATTTTTAATTGTCCTTAGGAACATTTTTATATGGATTTTTATTGTAATAACTACCCCTTCAGTCGAGATATAAAAATTGATTGTATATTATTAAAATTGAACACGATCTGTTAATTTGATTCAAAGTCACTTTTGACATTCATTCGACTATACTTTTTCATAAAAACTGAGATCTTACAATTTTTGGAAAATGCGTCAAAGAGAGTAATATAAAGTGATTTCTCTAAATTAAAAGTTTGACAGTTCTGCAACGTTATCTTTCTGTAAAAGGGGACTGAAACATGGGAACCCACTTGCAGGAAGAATAAATGAAAAATTCAACTGATATTATGCTTAAGACCTTCACCCTCTTATATTAAAAAATTTCTGTGCAGGCCGTACAGATTTTATGACATCGTTTGTATCAACTGTTCCCGGTAATCATCCATTTCCTACACAGCTATCGTGACTACGGCGGATGCTGCGCGAGCAGTTTCATATTTTCGGAGCAAATAGTTACATTTAAAGATGTTGTGGCAACGGTGACTTACGATAACCTCGTGTAATATTGAAAGTAAGGGCAATATACATTCAGAATAACATAAAGGTAATTCTGCTAAATGTTTTCTCTCAGAATTTACATTACACTACTGCACCACTTTTACGTTAAATACAAAAACATAATTCAGGTCCAATTTATTAAAACCATTTATTAAAACTATTTATAAGGTCTAATTTATTAAGACTAGACTGCGGATGATCATGAATCTGATTTCCGGTGGTAATAGCCTTTGCGGATCTGAAATAAATAAAAATTCTACCAACTTCTGTCGAATTTTACAATCTATGCTTTTTTTGAAAATTTTCAGAAGACATTATTAAGTGCATAAAGATCTGCAGTCTAATTAAGATCATTAAAATATTTTGTTAGGCTATTTCTATTTCCTGTATCTTTTGCTATTATTTCCAAGAATTCACTAAATAAGTTTTACTACATTTATGATGAGGTAGTATGACATTTTCTATGTTAACAGTTCCTTGCTTCTTCGTGCAATGTAGTAGCTGAATGTTTCAAAACAAGTTGTTTGCTCACTTTTGTTTTGTATTAGAATATAAAAATGCATAAACGGTCTCGTCAATTTTTGTTTCAGTACGTATGAAAAACATAGAAATATGGTTGAGTTTATAATTATTCACAGCACAGTATGTTAGTTTATGATAGAAAGATAAAATTAATCAAGTTTGGCGTCCGAAACCCGTGACATTTCGGAGAGATCATTTTAAGGTAAAGTGTTAATATATGTATGTCCTTTACCATAAATAGACGCTAACACCATATGCAATATTTTTAAAAGGTTGCAACAGTAATAAAAGTAGTATTGCAGAGCAATTCGTTGTTTATGCGCGTGTACGCAAACAGGAGTTTTACTTGTCCCCGGTGTCATAGGTGGATGCCGACGAGCGAATTGGAAGTTATTCGCGCGTTTCGCAATTTCACTTCGATCCTTAAGTGCGTAATAAAATCCGTGGAACGACGTGCTTGCTGGAACGCGCCGATTGAACAAAGACAAGTTTAAATAGCGATATGGAAGCGGAACCGATAAGGGCTGGTAATTTAATGTTCGATTCAAGTCGCGGCGTCGCGGGACGCGTTTCGTGTCGATCGGAGAGAGAAAAATTGTCGAGGATATTGGCGTCTGCACGGAATTTGTTGTCGAGAGTCTCTCCTTTCGTTTTTGTCCGACTGAAAAGGGAACAGCCGGTATTCGTTACGTCGTTACGTTTTATTTGCCCCCGGATGGATCCAACTGTTTCGTCACATAAGTCGATGTTTGATGAAATACTGACGTAATCCGTACTTGTGGCGAGAATTATTTGATACCGTTGAGCATACAATGGACTGCAGCGTCATTGTACGTACATACAATTTCGATTTATTGGGAATTTCAAACTGTACTAGTAAGCGCACCGTTCTAATGAATTATTAGAAATATTGTTAGGTCTTTTTAGATTTCGTCCAGTAGATTGATTTTATTCAATATTTTATACAATAAATTACCATCATTCGTTCATCGTATTAATTTTTATTTTATAGAATACATTGCTTGGTAATAACAAATAATGATAGACAGGTACGCGTCTATAAAAATCGCAGCTAATTAATAAAAACTGCAAATATTTACTATTCAAAATACGTTTCAAAATTTGAATGAATTTTCAGCAAAAACATGGAATGTTTTTTATTTGTTTTTCATGTGTTACTTTCATACGTCATAAATTTAAATTTTACTTTGAATTCAATCTTCTTACAAACATGTATATTTTTTAATGAATTTCAAAACATTTTTCAAAATCGAAATTCTAATTGGGAATGAGAGATATGTATGCAATAAAAAAACAAAGGTGACGAATGTGTGGATATGTGTGGTAAGAATAAGAAAGAAACGCAATGAATGAGAGACAAAAACGTATGAAGGAGCGCTTGTTTGAAAATTTGTCTGTCATTGATCAATCATTGTTCGTGTTGCATGTATTATGTTATGTTCAATGCATGGTTCGTTTATTAACAATTATAATATGTATAGTTATAGTCGCATGGCGACGCAACGCGACGCGGCGTTTTCTTATGATTTCGACCATCAGCCGAGATTTTCCCGAGTATTAAATTGTACAGGATATAACCGCAGTTGCTGAAGGGATTATAGCGAACGCGAAAATTCTATTACGCTCAATATTCGCAAAGCCTTCCCGTGACGTAAAACTCATATCGGATCAAATTTTTTTGTAATTGTCCTCAAACCCAAATACTTTTCCAGACGTTAATAATTTCGCCGGATGTAGACTCTGTGACTGAAAGTTATTAGTAAACTGTCGATCTTTACGTAAAATATAAATAATAATTTATTTCGACTCCTAATACGTTGATTAAAGTAAATAATATATAACAATGAAATAATGCAATAATATACAGTGTTAATTTTAACTCGAGCACCTAAATTATTTTCGCTACTATTGTATACTACGAGTTCAATTTGTAAAATTTTTCAACAATTTTGAATTTCAGCTACTCGATTTTGTTATAAATTTATAAACATCCGCTGTCTACATTATATACCAACTATGAAAATTGAGTATAATTAAAAAGTTACAAAAACTGTCGTCCAGCAAAATTGAAACAAAAAATTTGATTAAAACTGTGCAATATTGTAATATTTAGTAAAATAACAAACGTTGCTGCAAATGAAGTGAATGTTGGCAGCATCTATATATGGTAAAACTTGCAAGTTTTTGGCTATTCAACTTCCAGTCCTTGTTAGAAGATGGCGTCATACTCTATTTTTACTTTTCTGTCTAGAGTTCTGAATTACCAACACTGTAGAAAATGCTCTTGTACGGTAGTGCACTCTATCAAAATGCAACGGTCAGCTAGTCAACTACGTGAAGTTACAACACAAAAGGTGTGTGTCTGAGGAAGCTAGATTTTAAAAGACACGGACAATTATTATACCTCATAGAGACACTCAATCTTGGAAAGAAATATTAGATTGAACTGAAAAATCGAAAAAGCCCAATCTGCACCAATCAAAAAGTTCGCACGAACTTGAGACGAATTTTTGGATCTTACAATGGTATTCCCGTGATAAATTTTAAACGTTTGAGGACTCAAATTACAGGTAGAGGATGATGTTTTGTCATAGGGACACTTAGATTTAAAAGGAACACGAGAGCACATGTACAAAACAATAGAATGCCATTATCAGCTCGAACAATATTGACTTGATAAAATTTTTAACTGTGAAATAGAGTAGGTGTACAAAGTATTCGTACACCTTTTAAAATCTAATAACTTTTTTATGACTGTACCAATCAACCTGATTCTTTATAATCAATTGAAGCATTGGTATACGAAATGATATGCGAAAAAGATTTTCCAAATAATTGTAATTTATAAGGTTACATGCAAAAATAAAAAAGGCATTTTTTAAAACTTTTTTCATTGGGCCCTTAATAAAAATTTAAAATATATATTTTGCAGATCTATCTTACTTATACACATACTGAAAATTTCATCGACATCGGTTGACGCAGGAAAAATGACATGTATCGAAAGATGGACGATTCTGTTTATTTTAAGCAGAAACTGATCAAAAGTCGTGTAAAACTTCGATTTTCACCGAGAGAATTAATTCCTACCGAGAGAATGAAACATGAAAACAATACTCACCACGTAACGCTCATCGTGTTGGGTCGTACACTTGTATAATTCCTGCGTCTTGATAATAAATGACGCGGTCGACACGATTACACTTGGAAACAACAAAACTCACATGTGTTCACTTTCACTCTCATTATACTAATGACACCACGGCCGCATATTGGGTCTACGAGGGTCGCAGGTATGGCGCGGTGGTGGGGTGGCTACCCTCGCGAATATATATTTTTCATTGGTGGAGAGAGGGGCGAGGGACCCGAACAGAGCCCCACCGATCGGCGATTGCATCCGAATTGGGACGGGAGCGGAGGGGGAAGGCTTGGCGATTGGTCCAACGCCCCATCGATTAAATATGGCGGGGACCTTGCGCACGATCGAAAATGCAGGTATGGAAACAATACGTGACGTCGCGTTCCGAGAACTGTCACTTTCATGTAATTTTCAAGTAAATTTTAGTGTGCATTCTTATTGGAATTTTCGAACGTTTGAGGGCTCATATTAGAGGTGGGAATCGCACTTTTGTGATAGAAGCATTTGCATGGAAGCATATAAACAAAAGAGCCAGAGTTGGAGTCGGAGTCGATATATTTTTTTCCGACTCTGACTCCGACTCCAGGTATCGATATATAGCGTTTTCTTACTCCGGCTCCGACTCCAGTGATCAGCAATTACTCCCAAACTCCGACTCCGACTGCACGACTCCAACTCCGACTCTGAAGCCCTGGTTTTCACTACTTCTTCTATATTTGGATAAAACATTTCTGGCAACCCTATCTCTAATACTTACAGAAATAATCAAATGCGAACATTTCGAACGGACATACTGTATAATGTATGTATTAGGTCAGTGCAAAAGTTTGTGCCCAATTTCGTATTGAAATATGTTGAAACATTCAAAATAAATCTCCCAATCTGCAAGTTTAGCTAGACTGGCGGAAGTGGACATACTCACGTGACAGCTCGGCCTCTCTTGGAGATGCGTATGTGAATCCTCTTCATACTGTGAGTTCGTTCTGAGTAATCTCCATGCGAGTTACGCAGTGTGCATTACCATTTACTATACTGAAATTTAAGATACTGGTTATTATTATTCTATCACATAATTAATAAAGAATTAAATTTATTGAATTAAAAATACAGTGGATGTGAAAGGTATTTCAATACTAAATTTCGAATTTTTTGAAAGTCCTCTGGAGGGACAATTTCGTTAAGTATCTCGAAAAGTAGAGGCTTCAAGCTATAAGCTGAGTCCAGGTTTATAATAGAACGATTTTTTAACGAAATTGTCCCTCCAGAGGACTTTCGAAAAATTCGAGATTTAGTATTGAAATACCTTTCACATCCACTGTATTTTTAATTCCTCGAAATTAATATACTTGTCGTTTTAATCTTCATGAATGACAACCAGCTCTTAATGTTTTAAGCACAATATACTCTAAACCGATCACGTGACGAGTCTTTGAATTTGCAGCATAAAGGCATAGTTCCTCTGCAATTTGCCGGAGGTTGGGAAAAGAAAGTAAACAATAGAGGAGGCTATTAAAATTCATCTTCTCTGAAAAGCACGTATATCAGTTAGTAACAGCGACGAAGTTCCTTTGACACAGCTCGGATACTGACTTAACATCCCTTCTTCATAAAGTGACGTTGCCAATCTTCTTTATGCAAGCAACGTGTAAGGACCTCGACTTTGTTCATCCTCGTGTTTCGTATCTTCCATTCTCATTAAAAGATGTTGATCGATACCATTCTAGAACATGCATTAACACTTAATTAGTGACGAAGTTTGTCAAAGTTTTTTCAAACAGTTCGTCGATTTCGAGTAGCTCGAAAAATTCAAACGCTCGACTCGGCTCGACAGACCGAGCAATGACTTGACTGGAAATTCGAGTACTCGCACACCCCTAGTAAAAATGTATACACATATATGCTTCTAGTCTAAATACATATTGCAATAATTAACCCTTAAATGACGACTCTTAAAATATTGTTTACATTATGAAATATATCGGTATCGAATCAATTACTAAACATTTAGGTAATGTATGAGTTATTATATCAATTTCATCTCCATAAAATTTAAAAAATCATCGGGGTCGGAAGAAAAATTTAAAAAATCATCGGGGTCGGAAGAAATGTTTAATTTTCGAGTTAAAATAGCTCCGAGTGCAAAGGGTTAAAGCATAACTACGTGCACTACTATATAAAATGAAATAACATTACTGATAAAGTTTTAAACACATGTGGCTTGTCCAATCTATGTAACGTGGTCAGCAGCATGTTCACGAAAGTTGTAAATAGTTTAAACAGATTCCAGAATTTAATCCTCTACAGTTCCGTGTAATTTTGAAATCACGTACTGATATATTATTAATTTATTACTTTAAACTATATAAAGTTTATATGTAACGTACTGATATGTATATCAATTTTGTCCAAACTGTGAATTCATTATAAATTATTATCCAATAAATGGTGTTTGCTCTTTCATAAGCTACACAAATGTTTTCACATTCATAACAAAAAGTCGACACCTGATACATAAAATTGATTAACACAATACGAGACGCAGGAGAAAGCCCCCATTTCCTCGGTGATTTTCGGATTGTCGAAGTTGAATGTACAACTGTTTTGAGTGTAGATGCGCATACAATTTCGGTGCACCGTAAGAAAGTTCAATTTTAACGCCACTATGCATTGAAACTTCTCTCTGTTCGGATGCGGTAGGAACTTTGGAAAACGGAGCTCTTTAGGGGTTGAAGTGGAAGAGAGGCCAGAATCGAAGTTTTCGGCGTCGTTCTGTTCCGCCACTCTAAACTCATAAGTATCATTGTTGTTCAGAACTGGCGCAATTTTATTCGAGTGATAAATACTCTAAATAAATTCGTGCTGCTTCTGATAAACATCTTGTTGCTCTTCAAAGATTTCTGAAAAAATGTCTAGGCATTGAAGATTCAATTTGTTGTATACATACCAAATAAATATATTTATTATTAGGTACACTACAATATCAGAAGCGAATTTGTTTATAATCTTCATTCTACTAATATTTCCATCACATTGCCATATGTTATAGTTAATTTTTCACTGCGCTCGCAAGAGCAGCATAAACGTTCTGAATATTGTACATTAACAGCCAATTATATTATAAATTATTCGCAAAGCTTTTATTCGATATTTTGGTTAAAAGAAGATGGTCCAATAATACTCCTCTTTCGTCAATTCAAGCTGTTTTTCACACAGAATAATTAAAAAGTTTTGGTTATGATGAAATCGTTCTAATCGTTTCTTCTAATTCCTCAAAGCACACTCGACGTGTTCATACGTCATGAACATGCACCGAAACTTTTCGACGCATCAAAATTTGCATTTGCAAACATCATTGCGAATGCCCCCGGGACGGGGTTTAATTAAAATTAATTAAACTGTCCGACATTTAATCAAAGGCAACCTAAAATTATTTCCGAGCAGCAACGTCAGGTTATCTGGAACAACATTTAGGAGAATGTCATTATATCAAAAGAAACAGGATAGCGGTAATGATTCATTTTTAATGGACATTCTTTTGGGCACGAAAACAGAAACTTTTCTAATCTGATAAAATACATTCTTGTTTATTGTAATAAACACATGGTTTTTTTAAATTATCCTTTTTAAATTCACTTTAACAGTATAATAAAAATATACGTACAATATTTATATATATATATCAATTTGTTTACAATAGTTTTTTCCCAAATCGTTTCCATTTTGAATCACTGGTTGGTTTCGATGATACTCGACAACAACGTTTCCTTGAGAACGCACGTGATGACGGATAAACAAAGAATGAGGTTGTTGCATTATTTTAATCGTATGAAATTAAACCCAGCATGGAATAAATTAATATTAAATTTACTCTTGTTGACTTAATAGCTAGATTAAGTGGACTTTGCTTTCCAATATAGGAGACCTAGTGACATAATAAAAGCTAATTTCAATTTAAACGGTTACATTAACGCACATTAAACAATTATTTATAATAATTGGCTGCATTAATTACGAGGTACAGAAGGTACATGGACATATTTACTTTTTAAATAGTTTCAGCGTTTCAAGATTTGTCTGTTCGGTTTTGTCATGAATGCATAAAATTCGCAGTCTAATCATTAGACTACATTCGAACAGGGTTTGGCGACCCTAATATACTTAAGTGTTGAATGCATAGTACACGTAGGTGTCCTTACAAGCTCACGTACTGTAGAAATTTCTATATATGTTTGTTTAAATATGTGTTAGATTAAAATATATGAATTGTGACGAAGCATACGACAGAAATTACGCAACAGCCTAATCGGAGGTTCGTCGCCAGCGTCATTCTTCCCACGAAATGACCGAAAACGTATGCTAGTCTCTCCCTTAGTCGCACTAACACACCGTTAAAAACTAGCATTAAAATTAGAATACTGACGAGTTACACGCAAAATTATACTTTGTGCTCGCTGTTCGTACACGAACGTGTACGACCGAACGACAGAACGTCGTTGAACATCGTTCCGATCCATACACGCATCTCGATCCGATTATTCCTCGACTATGCTAAAGAAGTACTCCAAATATTCTGCTAGAGGGGGACTCGAAAGTGGATTATACATAGAATCGACGACTATGGACTGCTTACGCTACTATGGCAAACACAGACTGACAGCGATTCAATATTTCAACATATTAATACCTCCACAAATTACGATGTATAAGAAAGTTCTGCTGGATCCGATCACATAACGAAATAACTGCTATAAACCTTGCACACTTTTCGGTATAGCATTTCACATCGAATGCGAAGCGCGTTTTCGTTAACCCGGCGTTAGTTAGGTGGGGTCTCACAGACAACAACGCGCGACAGTTGTTAAGTATTTTTGAATAATAAAAATTTAATTTCGTGGATCTGTGTTTTTACTCTGATAAATTACAAGCCTCTTAAGCAATACCTAATCTTATATTTATGAAAAAGGTATTTATTTCTTTAATACAATATATTATTTCGGTGGGTCTGAGAGACCCCACCTTACCACTTACGATACATTTTCCCACCTTACCAACGCCGGGTTGAAATGAAATTTTAAAAATAAATTTTATACAGTCACTTTTAGTAGAATTTGAGCCGTTTAATGCAAAAGTGGCCCATGGATTTGTCTGTTTTGATTTAACACCACATCTCAAGGATTGAATCGCCATTTAAAAAAAGGTAATTGTTATATAATTTTGTCGCGCATAAAACAAACGTAACATCCTTCGATATTATTTTGGTTTATGTTTATTTAATTCCTCGTGATCCTATTAGAGTCGCCAGATCAGGAGAATTGACTCGAATTAACTCGAATTGAAGGGAGAAAGTTACCCTCTCTCTCTCTCTCTCTACCAGTACTAGATTAGTCACGTGACATTGTGACACATGCACGACAGAGATGAAAGAGTAGAGTGGGAGACAAGTCTTAATCCGGCGGCTCAGGATCCAATGATTAGTTTGACTTGCACCATTTTTGCATTAAACGATTAAATGGATCATTTGAATATTTTGGTAGCAAATAGAGTGGAACGTCGATTATCCGAACTAAAAGATACCTAAGTGTTAATTATATTATACAGTAACTTAATTGAATTGCTAGCATTAATCTGTATTGATTTTTACAATTAGCACTGTTGCTGGGACAAAGGAGAGTTCAGATAATCGAGGTTTTCCTTTAAATACAATTTACCCACTGGTTTGCATTCTGACGCATTTCATAAGAAAAGTGTGAATGTGAATAGAACATCAGGATTGAATTTAGTATAAATTAATTGTTGCATTAATATTTTGGGAAATTGAACAGGATCGACGTGGATATCCAATCAAAATGAAAACTTTTCTGTAACTATATTCCAATGTACACAGAAATAATATTATTGTGCCAATTTAAAAAATGTCATCATGCTTTTTAATTATCTCAGAGCCTGGTAAGAATGCAGTAAGGAAATAGCTATCTTAAATGTCGTAATCGATACTTGACACAGCCAACGCGATTTTCGGAGACCCGTGAAGAATCTCGTACACGTTAATTGAAACCCTCTGCGTAATTGATGGAAGTAGAAATATTTGTTAATAATACGGACAAAAATTCCGATTCCCCGAAGGGACGATCACAATCTGTAGGCACACCAAGGCACAGTAACTTCCTTAAAATATAGATCGACTCGCATCGAATCGACGTGACGCGACGGTGGGGTTTAATAAAACGCGCTGCCCTGTTTTTCCGTGTAGACTAGATTCGTTGGAAAATACGCGCTGCATTGTCGTCAATAAAACCTGAAACACAAAATAAAATCATTCAGTTCATTAATCTTACAGTGGAACACAATAAAAAGTTTCCATGGAAATATTCCGTTATCAACGTTCCACGATTTTCCATAGACTGTGTGTAATGACATTGCTCAGGAATCACAACCGGAACATAGCGGATATGTGCGGAATGTATCTAGATCCAATAAGTGCTGCCAAACCACTATCAATTTACCGAATATTCTGTTTGCTCCCAGTCACGAGGAGGATGCAAGTCCTACACACCTGTGGAATTTCCGATTCCAATAAGCTGAGGTAGAACTCTAATCGAGTTTACTTCGAGTTGAAGTTAATCCCTTGCCATGCCATTTTATTTGCGGCGACACTTCCTTAAAAGCTCAACGCTAAACCTGCCGAGCACTAAAAAGACTAAGATGTCTTAGCTTTACAATAAATACAAGGCTTTATTTATTTAGATTTTGTGCGATTTTTATCACAATATAAATGAGCAAAAGAATCTATCGAATCAATTTTCATGTAACCAACTTCACAGTTTCAATAATTGTGAAATGAAAAATACGAAACCGGTCATTTGACCGGCAGTGCTAGGTTAGGGGTTAACCTTCAGTCACTCGCACTCCACTTTATACATAATTGTAAATAAGTAACTAACTAACGTAAAATTTATTCAACGAAATAACTACTTTAATGCGAAATAGATATTTGGTAGTGTGGTCGACACCTTTGTTCATGCATGAAACACTAAATTTAAAGGTTTGAGATTGTAAATACTACACGCGCGAGTAATTAGAAGCTAAATATTAAATTAAGACGGAACACCTTCGACTATAACACTTGATATTATTATCCAGATATTGGCTTTATATTATTAAAGAAGTTCTGTAGATCACGAAATAAGTAAATATATATTATATTATATATTATTATATTTTTAATAAGTAAATATATATTTTAAGAAATTTTTAAATTATTACTATTAATTTTCATTAGGAAACACACGCTGCGACTGTTGATGCACATTTCTACTCGAATTAGTTATAAATCTTCACTCTGTGCAAATCTCTGCGATTAATTACTTTTGCATTATGATCACAAGCCTTTATCGAATGTAATGATACCAGAAAGAGTACCGGTTATAACTCAATAGTATAAAACAATCGTCAATGAAGTTTTCTAATCGTAAAAAATCTTACAGAATAATTATGTTCAAATATTAATAATTATTCTAATTTAGACGACAAAGAAATGAGGTCTGTGTGAAAGTGCTGTATATCTACTTCAAAAGCTTCTGCAATGTAAGAATGTACACGATTTCCTTAAAACACTTGAAAATCTCTTGACTTTCGATGAAGTAGAGTACTTCACGGGCTACAAATGAAAAAGAAACAATACTGTAACCTTATTCTTCAGACCTTTAACTACGTCAGACAACAAAAGTCGGACAACTCCTACAATTGTTTAGGGATTCTTATCGTAAGAGTGATCTATTTTATGATCTCGTACCTGCTACTGTCCATAGTCCGAAGCATCCAGTATAGACGTCGTCACGTTGTACCGTAACAGCGGGAAAGTATTAAGGAACTCGAAGATCACGCCGTTCGTCCAACCGAAACCCGTCTGAACGTTGTACTCCCCACCGCCGCCTCCTCGGCCAGGCGTAATTGCGTCGTACTGTAATTAAAAGAGTAATTAAAGTAAGTAATCAGACGTTCTTGTTCCAAAGCGGCCGCCCCGGAGAAGTAATTAAGTCACGCGGCGACCGCCAGGATCGCCCAATGTTAACTTTTACTGTGGACAGTACTGTGTACAGTGGTGGGGGGGACGCCTTATGCACGCACCTAATTATGTGACGCGCGACGTAAAGGGAAGACAGAGACGAAAAGAGTGAGACGGTGAGAGCGAGAGAAACTGTTCATGTCCATCGACCGATATACTTTTGTTCCGATATAAGGAAATCGCTATCCCCTCTCCTTTTGAAGCCGTTCACTCGACATATTTTATTCTGCTCCGAGATCTCTCTCTTTGTCTACCCACTCGAGAGTGTTACGGATAAAGAACAAATTCCGTTCGACTTTCTCACAGGAATGTCTTCAAGATCGTCTCTGATAGGAAGCGTCCTAGATAACCTTTCGTATCATAGTTGAACCTTTTAACGAAGACCGAACTCTGGCCCGATTTAATCGGAAGTGACAAAAAACGAGAGTGTGGCCCTACGTGACCTCAGATTATGACCAGAGCATCCCATTCATTGTAGGGGTATATAAACCCTTACATTTTTACTCTCGTAGGCTAGCACTTCCGTAGTCACGAATCGTATCACGTCGTGCTGCATCTCGTAGAGTCGACTTGTTAGTGAGATCGGGTTAAAGCTCCCCTTCATATCAAAGTTAACTGTATAGATTCCGCGAGTTCGGTATAAGATCTATTACGCATTTGCAACATAGGTAATAATTAGACTGCGGATCTTTATGCAAAATAAAAATGTTCTGCATTGATTGTGGGAAGCTGGAATAAAATAAAAATTGAATTCATCCCATAATGACTTTGTTGCATTGAAAAGGACATTACAATATTTTTAAATTTTTCGAATCCTTTACTGTTTTATATTTCACCTTTATTAGAATTAAATTCTTCATAAATGCATAAACATCCGCAGTCTAGTAATAATACTTTCTTTCAATTCCATCTTATTCAGTCGTGACAATTCCACAATTGCAACATATTCTCTTATAATCAGAATATATTTGTGTTTATTGGTAAATTCGTGCAATTCACTTAACCCAATATTATTGATCCAAAATCCTAATCAAGTAATTGACTTTGAGTGCTGCATCTCTAAAAATTGGGAGACATTGATTTGTCTAGGTTTATCAATGAATTTATGCATTAATACATTCAGTGAATCGAATTTTGTTAGGATCTGTAAAATGTATGTTGTGTCGTCTCAGTGCTCAGCAATGATAGTGACCCGCTGAGTGCTCACAACATTATGGCGACCATTAACACTAAACCTACCGAGCACTAAAAGCGATTAAAATGTTCTACCTCACAAAAATGACAAGGCTCTATTTATTTAGATTTTGTGCCATTTTTATTACAATATGTTCTTGGATAAAGAAGTTCATCGATAATTCTAAGATAAAAAAAAAATAAAAAACCAGTCATTTGACCGGCAGTGGTCAATTTAGCGTTAACTAACACAATAAACTGTGCCTTTAAAATGCAATGTAATCTCAGTTAGATTAGATTCAGATTAGATTTCATTTTAATTATCGGTTCCTTTACATTAACTGAAATTTTGCAGACATTTTGCGTAAAACTTTTTCACAGTTCGGAATGAAAGAGAAACTCGTGAAAAAACATTTTCAGTTCACCGGAATTTTTCACCATAACCAGTAGCATTGCTCGTCTTCTTCACAGGATTGTTTTATTTGTTTTATTCGAGTGAATATTGACAGAGGTATTTCCATCGGAAATGTTGTTTTAAAAAAATGTACATTGCACAAAAGGAACTCGCTAGTTCTCGAAGTTGTAAAATCGCAGTTTTGAAAATTAAGGTAACAATTTGCAAAACAATTTTACATATGAACAAAATTCTGGAATGTAACTTTCTTTGAAATGTTACTAACTTTTTCAAGTCAGCGCTAAATAATGGGACATAGCTCGAAGAATTTGACTACGACGACTTGGTTTCGCGATTAATGGCGGCGCGGCGGGAGCTTGAAGTTACTATAAGAACATCACTTAGAAATTCATTATCCAGCCGTCCATTATTTGCATCTCTTTGCATTAGTTCCCTTGTTTGAAAGCAAATGAATGTAATTAATTAACGAGAGATCGTGCTGGAGACGACGAGACTGAATTAAGATGTGCAGTTCAACAATGTACGGTACTTATGCATGCTCCATCCGTAAATCATACATCGTAAATCTCATTACATTGACATAATTCAGCACATTTGCCTAAAATGTCGATGGCTATTCTGAAACGCTTCTATGAAAGAATTGCATCCTAATTGCGTTATCATGAAAACCTGCACCCGTTATAATTAAAGAATGATACTTAAATTTGTTGAAGAGTATGCAAAACAGTTGACATAGAATGATAGAATATATAAAGAATGATAGTTAAATTTGCTGAAGAGTATGCAAAACAGTAGACATAGAATATATTCAATCTTTTTAACATCTTAAGATTGGAAAAATAAGAAGAGAGAATATAACGCGGAATTGTTAAAATGATTGCTAATAACTATACTGTGGATCTTTATGCATCCATGAAGAAATTAACAGAATGAAATATAAAACAGTGAAGAATATGAAAAATCGAAGAATATCGTTACGTTGTTCTCAACGTAAAAAATTAATAGGTGAAATTAATTTTTATTTAACTATAGGTTCCCATAATCGATGCACAATATTCTTATTTTGCATAAAGATCCGCAGTCTACTAATAACCAATTGTGTTTGATGCAAACGTAAATAAAATTCTCATAAAAACAGGTTAACGAGTTATAAATATTGTATCAGTCTGTCAATAAATAAGACAGTCTACTTCAATAAAATTTAATATCTTTGTCAGTAATATTAATATTTAAAACGATTGTTAATTTGTTTTTTGAAGCAACATTTCTAATGATAATAATTTTCCCCGCCGATATTTTCTTCTCGAACTTTCAACATTACACATTTAATGAGGAGCATCTGTTTTCTGGTCAACAGACCGCAGATCGTTATGCAAAATTAAAATTATTTGCATTCGTTACAAAATACCAGCAAATATCAAAATCGTCAGAAGTGAAGAAGATTTGTTTCCTTCATCATTTTAACGAGTTGAAAATAATACAATATTTTTAAATTCTTGCAACGAATTGCAACGATCTATGAATTTCAGGTACGAAGTGAAGGAACATTAAAAGAACTTAATAATGTATTATTTCTAACTGATCGAAATCATCGTCGAAGAAAAGTAGTTTGTATTTGGCTTCCACGTCTTTCAATCGATGCAGAAAGTGTTTACTTTACATAAAGATCCGCAATCTAGTTAGGAGGTTAAATTTGCAAAAGGCTAAGTGATCAGATAAAGTCTCTGAAATATAAATGCCATGAAGAATCAGACCAGCGTCGTTCAATACTTAATTTGCAAACGTCGGTAGAATACAGACTTTATCGCGAGGAAAATAAAATCGCCAGTAACCTCTATTAACCACTAATAAATTTTGCATGTATTTCTTTGTGCCAGACAGGGTCACTACGTACCCTGCAACTGCTGTTGAATGGTTAATTTTCAAACTCGGTAAAAGAAACATTTTAATCAAGTCTCCAACTTTACATACCATAAGCAAAATAGAATTGAAAGTCTTAGTAAGCTTTGAAAATTTTCTACGAATGAAATAAAATAATAATTTTAAATGAACAAGTTACATTAGAAGTAAGTGCCCATTGTTAGTGCAATAAAGAACCTAGTCTCTTTATAAATGTTGTTTAATTGTGTGCCAGCTTTCGAACAGGGGTGTATTTGCTACATAAATTTGCAAAATAACAATTTTCTGTATCAATTAATAGAAATAGAAGATATATAAAAATTAATTTCTTCTCTTAATAAAATAATTAAATTTTTCTGACGTTCTTAGTATATTAAACTAATTCGTAACAATTTTCATTATTTTGATAACAATATTATTCTCTCGATATCGCCGGATATTGAAGTCCTGAGCGATTTATAAAACTCGTCAGCAGGGAGAAAATAATCTACCTTCTTCGGGGCATTTCCCTAAAACCGTCGCGGTAATTGATAATTCATAAAACCCTCTGGGCTAGTGAAGTTATCAGTCGTTGGCTGGAGCAATCTTCAATTTTGTTCCTGCCAGCTCGATATTTTCCGGCAGCGCGAATATTTCACCGAAATGGTATCGATAAAACGACTTTTAATTTCATATTGGCCTCGGTGGCGGCTTAAATCTCACGTGATAACCACCATCTTTCATAGAGACGAGTATCGATTGGCATAAATCCTCGACACGTGAAATACTTCACGCGCTCCTTTCCTGTAGAGAACAACAAAGACCAGCACTGCGACACGCTTCACCTGTTTAATCGCGGCAATGACTGTCTTAAATTATCATTGATTACGCGTCAGCTCATTCAATGGCGGAACACGTTTGCGACAGTTCAGGGAACGTGTCTTGATTCCTGCTGCGACTTTTGGCTCTTGGACGAACAATGCGGACAGCATTGAATTATTGCATCGTCTCGTCGAATCGATATCTACTATCTACTCTTTTCGGAACGCAGAGAAAAGAACTTGAACTTTGCTGTTCGGTCTGATTTTTCTTCCTCACAAATTCTGTTGCCAAACTCGACAAGATACCTCGCCATTTAAATCGTTCATCAATCTTTGTGCTATCTTCACCAATATATTTGTCTGCAATGGTGCCAACATTTGTAACTTTAAAATGACCCAAATATTCGTAACGTAACATTTTTAAAAACCTGGCGAACTGGAATTACTGTGCATTAAAATAATATTTAAGCGACTTTGATGAATTTATACCAAATGATTTAAGTTCATGTTTCATAATTAAATTTAGCTAAGCAGAAAACAAAATTGTGAGCAAAGTAATACAAGATATTTAATTTTTAATAGATGCATTGGTTGGTGTACATTTTTAATTATCATTCCTCTTTCATTTCACGAGAATATTATATGAAAAATTTAAGTTATACAAAATAACAATGTTATGCATCGAGGAACAAGAACCAAATAGGAACTCCTTTCTTTGTTACTTTTAATGAACCAAAACTAATAATCTAGAATTGTTTTAATCTTTCTAGTATTTAATCTTGCGTCTACTCATTTTTGTTATATATGCAAAAATTTTGTTAGAAATTTGTCTTCGATTAAAGTAGATGGGGGACGTTTGTGGTAATTAGATTGAATTTTAAAGTCTCCGTGGGTCTGTGCGTATTTTCAGAGGGGTCAACTGTTTTTAGCGAATTTTTATTTGTTTTTTGAAGCATGTGGGAGCCTGATGTATTTGATGGTGAAACGGAAGCCAGGGTGAAACGGCGAAATACGCATTTGAATTTTAAATTCCTCATGTACGTGGGAATCTATTTAGTTCGATGTCTGGAGCTCTGAATTAGAACCGCAAGAGGAACATTCTTAATGCAACTTCCAGCTGCAAATTATCCAACATTTTATTGAGTTCAGCGGGAAGTAACGCTTCTAGTTTGCGGCGTTAAGGTAAATGGTTTCAAATAACTCACACGTCACCGGTCGCAATAAATTCATTTTATCAGGTTGGAGTTCTATGTTTATAAAACACTCCTGGCTCCTGGATGTACTTAGAAATCAGTATACAGGGTGTCCCGTTAAAAATAAACCACATAAATATTTTTTCTGATATGGATATTTAAATGATGTTTTATATGCTATGTGAAGTGTGACTATATGTCAATTTCATTTAATATACTTTACAGAGAACGATGATCTGTCAACACAGATTTTAATGTTGACTACGGTTTTTGCCAGACAACGAGGGTGTCCAACTACAGGTGGGAGACAATTTAAGGGGTGGTTCTCCGTGACAATATAGGACGACAATAAAGAATAAAACAATTGCGATTTCAGCTTCGTTTTTTAGCGATTAACAATTAAAAACCCGACCAACAAAGGTGTACTTTATTTTTGTATTGCACTAGTGAGAATTTCATTCGACATTTATGAACACGATGGATACATGGAAACCATTTTGTAGTGTTCACTAGACCGCGGATCTTTATGCATTTATGAAGAAATTAGTTAGGTGCAATATAAAACAGTAATGGATTAAAGAAATTCAAGAATATTGTAATGTTAAAATCATTAATCTGTTCGCTACCGCCTTCACAAATATGTGACATCCATAATCTGACAGTTCATTTTATGCACTTCGTTGTTTAAAGTCATAGTAGAATGCATAATTTTCAGAGAATCTGTGACTTTCTTCTGCTAAAATGTTTTAATAATTCAAAATCGGGTACGTTGCATTTAATAAAACTTTCGAACAAGGAAGGTAAGCAACGAAACAAATGCTGGTAGCGAACGTGTTAAGGGATGAAATCTATTTTTATTTTGTTCCTGCCTCCCATAATCAATGCAGAATATTTTTATTATTCATAAAGATCCGCAGTCTAGTGATCACGAATAAATTATTTCTGTCAGCCGATTGTAAAATGAAAGGGCATTGACCCCTTCTACTCGATAATTCCATAGGGAGGATACTACAAATGTCCTTGTGGATTTTAACGAGTAGGCAGTGTCGCGCAACGATTAAGATGTGAATCCTTAAAACATTTGCGCGCCTCCATGACGTGCGCAACGTACACATCTGTTGATCGGGTTGCCGCATTTTAGGTGACTTTTCAATTATTAATAACTAAAAAACGAAGCTGAAATCGCAATTGTTTTATTCTTTATTTCCCTCTTATATTGTCATGGACAACCACCCCTTGAATTATCTCCCACCTGTACTGTAGTCGAACACCCTGTATCTGTATACATATAAAAGGTTAAAATTGGTATTGATGATCTAGGAACTAGTCAAGATATATTTGGATAGGTAAAATTACATACATCAAAATTACATACAATTACGTACATCGATACGGTTTGAATTGCATACGAGAAGCTTATTGAGACACCCTGTATGTTATGCAGCTTTAGCACTGTTACATATTTCATCAAGACAACGTTGGATCACAGATTGCATTAAACACGCAAAGGGAACTTAAAGACTTCACTATGGAAATTCTTGGCGTTGTCGAGCATGACGCAGTTAACCGTTTTGTTCACTGATTAAAAATTCATTTAACTGGAAAAGTGATGTAAAAACCTCTGTAAAACTTACGCAACAAAGATACACACTTGTAACTAATAGCGAAGACTGTAAATATTGATCTATTAAGTATAAAACCGATTGCCTACAGTCAAGTACATTAAAAACTTCATTGAGAATTGACCAACTCGAGCATGTACATACACTACTGTGCAAAAGAAAGTAGCACCCAGTATAATTATAAGATATAACGACAAACAATATCTTTATGTAGAAATTGTATTGTACAATGATTGATTTATTGCGTTTAAGTTATTAGATAATCCACAATAACTAGAATTCGGATGTTTATGCAAAATAAAAAGTTCGTAAATATATATTTATATTCTTCATTAATAATTTTAATATGGCAATAATAATATACTAATACTCTGAAAGTCTTCCAATATTTTCATTTTTTAAACAGTAAGATTAATTCAATACATTACAATCTAATAAATGCGCAAGGTGAAAGACCAAAAACTCGTAATTTTTAACAGTATATAACGATTACAATGCTGCTTACAGTAATCAATAAGTTGTATTTAGAGAAACTGATGTTTGTTTAAAGCTACTGTTACGAATCGGACATGTTGCGAAGAGATTCTGTGTACTTAATCTCCGAGAAATTTAAGATAGCTCACGTGTGCCATCATTTCGACGAAGAGTGTATGTATTTTCGCTTAGGGAATGATCCCCTGGCGGCGCGATCGGTGCGTCGCACTTGCACAAATACCGTGAGCGATGAAGCTCGAAGAGAATAATAACTTTCAATTTCGCGGGACGAAGAATATGGAAATCCGCGGAGGGGTGGCACCCTTGAAAAACAAACTGCATCCTGAAATACACCATCGGCGGCTGTGTCCTCGCCGAGGCGGAAGAAAAGGGTTGCGAGCCGAAGAAGACGGGGGAAAAAAGGAAAACAGGGAATCCGTGCTGACATTTTTCCCCCGTAAGCTTCTCGCGCGGCAGCGAGGGAGCTTCATAAATTCTCTTTTTTCGTCATCACTGTGCCGTAGCCCGAGATGAAGTATAAAACACCCAGCAACGTTCAAGTGTCTGCGCGTCGTCGTGACCGTAAAAACGCGCCGTATAAGAAACGTAAACGAAGCCGGATCGAAAGGTTTCGACTGCGCTGAAAATTCATAGACGGATGAAAAATGGCGAGCACTGATTCTTTTCGTCTCAAACGGATTCGGTTCCCCTCTGTTCATGGGGGAATATTTTAGTGGAGATTTTACGGATCCATCTCGCCGCCCTCTTTGCCCCCAGGCGAACATATGTCAGTCACCATAGCTACATAAGCCCTGTTCACTTTCCGAAATAGAACTGGGCAAATCACTCATTTGTTCCAGCTAATGCCAATGTCAAGGGATGAGAGTCATTATACGTGCATCAAAATCCTGATTTTTTCATTTTACATGTAAGAGATATTTGATCCTTTGTACACCAAAGGGGCTTGAAGTTCATTTCAACGCAGTGTCGCCTGATCAGGGCTTGTGTCCCCACTCTACCATCGTTCGTAGATCTTTGGAAACCAGGATTTTGTACAATAGGATGACAGAAATTACAATGCTCGTAAGGAGGACACTACAATATTTTAAATTAAACTCTTAGACTATTTATGTCATTCTGAAGCACTGTTGTACGGAATCCTGATGATTGTAGAAATTAACTCACATATATGCCGTCGAAAAGTTTCAAATAAAGTTTACTTGAAATAAAAAAAAGTAATCAAAAGTAAGAATGTGACCATTCACGACTTACAAAATTGTTGTGTACTTAATAGCTATTTCTTCTATGTTAAATTACAGTATAAACAATTATTTCGTAGTTCTTTAATAAATAATTGTGTAGAAATGTAAATAATGAGATTATAAAAGGACTGTTTTAGCAATATCTTCAAAGAAAAATGATTAGCAATTTGATAGTGATCTATACTACTGTGTTACTTTCAAATTTAAATCCTCCTAATATATATAAATAAAAATCAAATGCTGTTCGTTGGTAAGCGCATCACTTGAGAACGGCTGGACTGATTTGGCTAAATCTTTTTTTAAAATGTTCGTATTAGTCCAAACTAGGTTATAAGATAACGAGCAACAACTCCCCTCTAGTAGTTAATAAAATTAGAACTAAAAAGTTATTTCGTTAATGTTTGTTAATACAGCGATTTAAATTATATTTAATGATTATTTCATTTGTATGTATTCAAATTGTGGTGTTTATGAATTAGAATAAATAGCTTAACATTGAGCTATACTACTTGGCGTTCATAATATTCTGTTCCTATGTTATTATACCATTATTAACTCGTCACAAAATGACTCGTTTGTAATACTACGATTACAAAGGATAATAATACAGTACATACACGGTCTCGAGCATAATCATATTTACCATAAATCAAAATTGACCATGAGTCAAACACTGATTCATGCATCTTGTCATTCTATCATTAATCGACCGCAAATTACTTGTTGGTAATACAACAATTATGGATGATAATGATAGAGTACACAGAATAAGTAAGTCTGTATTAACATTTCTTCTGCATAAGTCAGGAATATCGCCTCATACATTTAGTATTATTAGCTCGCTGTAAAATTACTCATGAATTCAAGGATCAGTTTAGTATTGACTCGTACTACTTTTCTCCCGTGAGAGACCCATCTTTTATGATTGCTTCTACACATGCCATCAATAAAACGAGTTCTGACGGATACTTAAGACAGTTCGACCAAGAGATCTTCGATTTCGAACATAATTTCGGCCATAAAAGTGCCTTGGCATTTTTACAACGCGGATAACGTCACCCCTATGGTTTATAACAGAAAAGGATCATTAGGTCCCTCGAAGCGATATACGAAAATTTTATTTCTGTTCGAAAGAGTATCAGATCAACATCTTCGCTGCTTTTATAACGCTCTTACGATATGTACTGTAGACGAGACTTTCTTCTACGGCAAAAATGAGGTACGGCGTTTCTACGTGAATATTTTACATAAGCGTTTTCATCCAATTGTTCCGTTCTTAATATTCATATAATAAACAATGTATTGGGTTGGTAAGAAAGTAATTTCGGTATTTTAAGGTGAAATCTTTCCTTCCAATCGATATACAATCTTGAAGAAACGATTTCGAAAGCATTCATGGTTGCTTCGATTGGATAGCATACGAAATCTGTTTACTGAAGGCATTTGTCCCTTGACAATACTAAGAGGAGTACGTTCGGAAGTATTTCGAGAAATCTCTTTAAAAATTGATAGGTTGCTCCAGCATTCATTTACCGAACGAAATATCGATTTTCTGTTTCCTTTAAGACTAATTAACAGATAGAGTCCTTCTCCTTCGTTCTTCTTTCGTTTAACAAATTTGAGATCCACGAAATTTCTTGAATTTTCAATTTCGTTTACAACCAGCCTCTCCGGCTTGAATAAAATTTGATAGGTTTGTCGAATGGCACAAAATAAGAGACATATACTTTTCTTATCGATGGATATTCGAGTTTTACGGGTGAAACCACCCTCTGAAATTGGTAATCTATCTTGGAAACTACTCCAGATAAAAATATGGTTTTCTAACGCGTAATAATGATACGACGAAGGTAATTTTTTCGAAGGATGAAGAATATAAAAAATATGTAAATTTTTTTTCATGCGACTTACCTTTTCAAACATGCTCCCAGTGGCGGCGAAACCGATGTAATTTGAGCTGATCCATCTGTCTGCCAACATTTCGGCGAAAGACATCGCTTTTGGAACACCAGTCTTGTACAGACCTATTATAAGAAACGATTGCAATGGCGGCCATGCGTTCGGATAGTCCCATTGTTCTCCCGTGTAATTTAGGGATGAGGGTGTTCCACCTGCGACAAAAATGACGACCGAACGTTGAAAATAATCTTGTAAGCGACAAAACAAAACAAATATAGATCACAGATAACTAATATATCATTAATGTCTCTCGCCAATTCGTAAAACACAAGAAATCGTTTACCTCATTAAAGGCGACTAATGTGAACTCTTCAATGTCACCAGAAATATTATTTTTATTAACTCCTTCAAATAAAGAGCAGAGAGAATTGATGAAATAGTATGCATTTATTTTTAAAAACTCTTTGAATTTTTATCATTCAATGGTACGAATTATTGAGGACATTCGATGAACATGAACGGCTCTTTTTTTGATTTTGTGAAATTATTCAGGAAAACCTGCATTCTTTTATTTTTTTTTGTTTTGGACATTTGTAGTTTAACGTTTTCAGCTTCCCAGTCGCATAAAGCAATTTAATGTTGAATGGATTGCGTTCACATGTACCATAAAATACTTGCTAACACAATCCCGTTTACTGCTGTGTGTGACGCATTAAACTTTCTGCAGGCATAAATCTGGAAACAAAACGCAACTATGCGACATTAATCTCAGTTATTAGGGTAAGCCACAATGTTCCTAATAAGTCGGTGATACAGTTTACATCACTGTAACTTTATTGTCATAGAGCTTGATGAAACTGGCATGAAATGGTGTGAATTAGTGACAGATATTATTACAGAGTCTCGTAATTCCATTGTGACAAAGTTTGCTGCGCACCGTTCCGCGAGATAATATGGACTATTAAACAGTTGTAATTAACCTGATTCTATTAAAATATTGGGTATGGGAATAAGTTTCCGCCCTTTTAACAGATGTCGTACTTAAGTACCGATCGCGGATTTGATGGAACGTAGTGTATATTTTTTTTTGAAAGGTCTATGTCTAACAAGCTTCAAAACGCAGTTAGTGGCAATTGTTTCGAGCGTGAACAGCAGTCAATTTTTCGCGTGAAAAATGTCGACTTTTATTTACTACGATTTTATTTACTTACGATATTTACTATATTATATTTATTATATATTTACGGGGACGATGCGCCTTTAAAAGCATGATTTCGACGTAAGGGCAAAGATTGCGATGGAGCGCCAAAAAATTCGAAGATACAGCATTACTTGATGGAAATCCACGTCAAACACTTGCAGAACTGTCAATTGAATTAAACGTGGTTCGATCTACTGTTGGAGAACGTTTTCACGCTATGAGAATTGTTTATACGCTTCTTTTCAACAAAAAGGGGCGGAAACTTATTCCCATACTCAATATTTAGATGGCTTATGTCACTTATTATAATAGAACTTGGTGAAAATAGTATAAAAGTGAGCACAGTGACGAATCTTACGATTAAACTGCTGATTAAAATGAAAAGAACTTCACAGACATTCATTTATTTTCCAATAATTTTAATCAGCTGAAAGGAATACGGTAAAATGTTTAGTTTGTTTAGATCGTTTCTGTTTCACCGGGGTCAACATTCCGAACAACTTTTCCCCATACATATTATAGTTATCCTAATTTACTAAATAGTTCACTAAGTTTTTTTTACTAAACCCAATAATTCCTTTGGAATAAAATTGCAATAAACAACTGACAATATAGTTGATTAAATCATTAGATTACTGAACAGTATGTACATAGAAATTTTTGTTAAAATGTTATTTCTGGTACGAATGGATTCAGCGAATAAGAGATAAAACATGTAACAAATAAGTGCGAGTATTAAAATTGGGGCACTGCCGCCGATATAAAAGAGATTCCCATGGGAGTTACGTCAACGGAGGCAGAAAATTTTGCCCGTTAAAACGCGGCTTGTACTTCTCATTCCGATAGGACTTTTCGTTGCCGAGGTATCATCGCCTAAAGCGATGCATAATTTCGGAATATGTCATTGTCGTTTTGTTTCTCCACGCCCTCGGATCTCTCTGACGCCCACTGACACACACTGGTCTGTCCACGCTTTGCACCTGTGCGGTGGTCAATGACGTTAGCTGACTCAGCTCGCCTTTTACTGCTACTACTACTACGAGTAGACGTGCGTACTTCCGCGAAAAAGAACTGGGTCGCGACAGTTTTTGGTTTGCGGCTGCAGTTCACTACGCTCCAGCATTACAATACCCTTCCTCGACGCACGGGGATTCGAAGTGGCCAAAACGCGGACTAAATTCATTATTCCTTTTAAATGAAGGGGACACCGGATAGGGGACACGAGATAGATGCTTTAGCTCTGTCATTTTTCGGTGAAAAGTTCACAAGAGCTTGTCGAATTTCAAATATTAGAAAATGGCAGGGCTTTTAGATATTTTATGCATGCTAATTCATTTATTAGTTAAAAGGCAGCTGATCTCGTTTTCGAAATAATTGAATTCCAGCTTTGTCTGGCAACACGTTCCTCACATATGTAGAATGTGCTTCACACATTGCTGTCTATTTCTACTTACTGCAAGCAATGGGAGAGTGAAACAATGACGAGATTTTCCGTATCGGGTTTTTCATTTTTAATGTAGTTTTACTCTATCTATTAAGAAAAAGTGAAACTGCATGTTATTGGAAAATGAAGAATGAAGCAAAAATACTATAAAATACAATATTATCGAAGAATGTTACATCTCTGCTATGCTTTTACGCTTATAGTTCAAACCACTGTAAAATTATGTTTGATTATGTAAATTGTAGATTTTATTAATTTATGATAAAAATAGGTTGAACACGAAATTAATATATATTATTAGAAGAATTTGAGGATATTGTGATATTACTTTAGACCTTGTAAGATGATTCAAAGAGGAAAGATATTTTTATTTAACTTCGGTTTGTTACAATTGCCTAGGACAATTTTTGTGTTGCATAAAGATTTATTGGACAAAGCAAGCAATCAACTGTTTTTCCACAATGAATATGATAATCATAAATAACGAAAGGCTGTTTGATAAAAAGCATTTTCTGCAAGCATATTCAGTCACGTAGCATCGAATTTTTAATACAGCCTATTCGGCTGCCCAAGTCGAACGGCGTATAGCGCCGCAAAATATTCTTGGACCGATAAACGCCGCTCTTTCAAGCAGCCGACGGAATATAGAGGTGACCATTCGTCTCTTATCTCGATTCCATTCGATTTCATTCTTATAGGAATAAGAATTTCGGGGCGAAAGGTTTCTTCGAGGCTGGCAAAAGTTTAAATTGAATCGCGGTGATGAACAGAAAAACAAGACCGAAGAAATTAAAACTCAAACCGGGTGGTGGCCCTTGTCTTGGATTCCTCTCGTTGAAATTATTGTTAATTTCCGTTGACTCACCTAGGAATCTATCGATGCCATGCGATTGCAGATATTTCACGGCTGATAACGCGTACTCCCTGCGCTCCGCGGGATTGTAGCTCATTGTGTACAGCGGCGCAAGGTTCGTCGGGTAAAAGGTGTTTCTAGGTTGATTAGTTTTCAGATTGTAGTCCAGCCAGATACCGGCCGCTTGGTTCCATAGGACGTTGTCGATTGCTTGCTGAATTTGAACCGCTAGCTTCTCGTAAGACGCAGCTTTCTGCAAATTAAACATATGAATTTTAGAAATAAAATGGCACTCTTCGCAAAATTACTGTCCCTAGTAAACATTCGATCAAATATGTCAAACGTCTGTTGTGATATTAGGTTGTCCCGAAAGTTTCTTTCGGAATGTGTTCCTTTAATGTTGCTAAATAAATAGAAACAATGCGTTAATCTTTATGTTAATGTTTTTGTACTTCCTAACACGAATTTGCATTATGTGCATGAATCGAAAACCAACTTTTGGGACAACCTAATACTTATTTAGCATTGTATTAACGCAATACATTTCGGGACAAGCTAATAGTTACTCGTATACAGTGCTCGTATACAGAATTATAACTTGTCAAATTTTCAAAAATTTTGTTGCGTTTTTATATATCTCCAGAACATCCTTAAATAATTTCCGAGCTCTAAGACGCGAACGTATGCACTTTTGCGAGAAGGGTGCACGCATTCTTTGCGCGTGTTCTTGCGCCGGTTGCGCGCCGACAGACAAGCTTCATTAACGGTCGAATCGCGTGATTCGCTTATTGTTTCTTTTTACGCGGCGCGGAACGAAAGTTATATAGTGGACGAAGAAATGTATATAGAATTACTAATCGTTAGGCATAATGGCTTCTCTGAAGGCAGACGAGCAGTCCGGGCTTATCTTTTGTCATTCCGATTTGTTGCACGTGCTCGCGTGCCTTCATTTATCCACCCAGAAACCCGGATTAAACAAGCACAACGACGGAACACTGACTACAATTCAGGCACTTTAATGACTTAACGCGGTGAGATGTTGTACGGAATTCTGATCATCACTGTGACCGAGGAAAGCCGGTTTCCGGTGGAAAGTTTTATACAGGGATATTTCACTTTTGACAAAGCTAGCCACGCTTGAAATCAATGGTTTATAAAAGTTTTAATCACAGACCCGCGGAGCTCGTTCATCACTCTCCTGCCACGCAACTTTTAAATGGAACCTCTCAGGAACCAAACTAACTATACTTTCTATAAATTTCACGATTTAGTGAGCCATATTGTATACATACTGTGTACACTAACATTCAGAAGTTCGATAACCGGTCTTTCTATAAACGAACGAGGAAAATGCGAGAACTCTTCCACCTCTTATCCAAATGAAACAAGAATAATTCGTATAAAATATTGTTATTCATAATTCGTATTAGTTGATAGTTAATGCAAAAGAAAATTGTACAAAATTGGGAAATAAAATCTTTAATGAATACCCTGTCTGTGTTAATATCGCGTGTACAAATAACTAATGTTATAGTGACTTATTTCATTACTTATATTCCTTTTAGACATTAAGCGATAAATGTCTTCTCCATCGTTCCCTTTTTCTAAAATTGTTTACACTTTCAGAATATTAATAAAGATAATTATGTACAGAGTCAATCTTGTCACAAACAAAATTGTGTAACGAACGGACGAGTAATAAATGGAAAATAGGGAAGACAGGGGGAACATCCTAATTATATTTGAACAACTTGTTTGAGGCAGCGGAAGGGACGTACAGACTTCCACTGGCTTCCATAAAACTTTGTACACTTAATATTTCATGAAAAACGAGAAGAACTGTGTGGAGGTAACCTAATAAATTGATTAATAATAATTATTAATAAGCATTAAGTGTACAAATTAATTCCAAGCTCTTTCTTCGCTGATGTACTACTTAACATGTATTACATAATACCAGTGGCGCACCCAGGATGCAATCTGGGGGGGGGGGCGAGTTGAACCTAGCCCTAGGTTTTGCGTGATGACCTTTTTTTTAGCCAACATATCTGTCGAGGGCTATTCTGCGATTTTAATTGTGGAAGGTAAACATTTTTCCTTGGGGGGGGCTTGGCCCCCTAACCCCCCCCCTGGATGCGGCACTGTATTATACTATGCATTTACTATTGTGAAAAATAAATTCTATATTATTCATTGCTAGAAATAATTCGGAAGGCAACGGTCATTTCACATTGCAAAAAACCGATTCTCGTCCGATCATCGAAGTTAAACATTGTTGAGCGTGGTTAGTACTTGGATGGGTGACCGCTTGGGAACACCACGTGCTGTTGTCACTATTTTTTTTCTTTCTATCCAATATTAAAATTAATAGAAAGGTGCCCTTGTTAGTATGTACTATGAAATTTTATACTATGAAAGTCACCGAAATTTTTCTACGTTCATGAAAAACATTCAGGCTGTAGAAGGTTAATTTCTTTTTTAACTGTGCCGAGTAACAGAAGCAACAAGTTTGCGAATAAGATTTTGACAAAGGTGGTTTGATAGTTTCACAGACTACTCACCCTTAAGTTTCCTAGAGACCTATGAAATTGACCCAGAAGTCGTGCGTTTTGTTGCAAAATTGCATTCAGGTCGACAGGTATAATATACTCGGTCGAGATGTTCATTAAACTGAGCTTCCCGCCTACGGTATTTCCATTAAACCACCTGTTGGAAAAGTCCCAACCACTTTCGGCACCGGCTTTTATGTTGTTGTAAAAGAACTCCCGCGATTTTTGGGGCAGCTTCTGCGCTATCTCGTAGTCCTCCCTAAAATACAAATTTACAATTACCACAATTGTCGTTTACAGTTCACAGAGGCGTAAACTTTACACCTCGAAAACTATTTGTTCATTGCGATAAAAGCGTTAAAAGCACAAGCAAACTAATTTTCTACGGCATTATTTCTCCAATCAATAAATTGTACTACAATCGTCTACGTGTTTGTACATTTGAAAAGCAATATAATTGACTGGACTAATAAAACAGTTATATTTTTACAATTTTTGAAGCTGATTAATAGACTGCAGATTTTGTGCATTTCTGGAAAAATGAATCGCTAAAACATGAAACAGTGAAAATTCTAGAATTAACGGGTTGTGTTGTGTTATTTTTATCCAATTAAAATTGTTAGAAATATATTTTTATTCAATCTCAACAACACGCAATCAACGCAGGCAATTTTTATCTTGCATAAAGATCCGAAATCGACTGATTAAAGTCGTTGCCAAATAAAGAAAACCGCGTATCGCGTTTTCTCATCTTCATCGTGAATATAATGTTCATTATTTTCGTGATTTAATCAAGGAAAAATTGAACGATCCATTCGAAACCGTTTATGATCAAACAGCACTACATTTCGGTTAACTGGATAAAGCCCATTCATGCTTTTCAGTAATTAAATATTATTTCGCGATAAATTATGGTTAATCGCATTTAATCAGATAACGAGGTATTTCTCATCCGATGTAATTTCAATCGAAATTCACGCTGAAACCGTGTCAGACTTTAATACCATTAAAACATCATGAAAGGAACTGCAAACAACAGCGCAATGAAATTTCATTACAAACGGATTTGAATACACTGTGGAACCGTGAACGTAGGTGTAAGGCGGGAATGCACGTGCGCCTGCATTTAATCACGCATATTAACGCTTCTAAGGAGTTTCAGTAGGGGGGGCATATAAATATTTGCTTCGAACAACGGCGAACTCAATTTCATATATGCGAGTGCAACATAATACTACCGGCGTAGCTTAATTTGTCGCGCGTTGACCACAGTTTAGTGGTCAGTTTATCTTTGACGACAGTAATTAACATTTAAACGAACCATGTGCACGGCAATTGCGCCGCACAATATCATGTACATCGACAACCTTTTTACTTCATAATTCCAAATATATGATCATTTTTCGAACCAACAATTGTTTATATTTGCTCGATGAAGGAACAAGTGTTACTTTCACAATATTTGTTATTGCTTGTCGATTGAAATTATAGGGAGACATTCTATATTTAATTTGTATTTTCATTGTATTAAATGAGCCGTTTATTTTGAAAGTGGCCCAAGTCCATTTAAGTTTAAATTGAGATGTCTAAGAGAGTTTGCGTTTCAATGAAATTAAAAATATACATACAGGATATCAATGTATCACACTCCTTAAGTTTATCTAAGAGAGTTAAATTTACAATTCCTATTAAAATAATAGCAATTATTAAGTGAATAATATGTGTCCTCTTACCAAGAATGGACTTAAACCACTTCCAAAATTAACAACTAGATTTGTCATAAAATTTGAAACAGCCCAAGTCCATTCGATATTTTAAAATGCTTCAAATCGGAAACACAATATTCAATTTATTTTATATTTCATTACAAAACTTGAAAAACACCATTTATGCAATTCAGGAAATCTTCTAACAATATAAATTATATACATCAACAAGCTTTGTATAATTTCAAATATATGATTATTTTTGCAATCAAAAATTGTTAATATTTGTTGCTAATGAAGAAAGAACAAGTGTTACTTTTACAATATTTGCTAAGGAGGCATTCTTTCAATTTGTACTTTTGTTTTATTAATAATATGTCACAATGGCATTTTCCTTCTTAAGAAATATAGTTTTTGTTAGTGTTTTTAATTTCACAATCGACGGCAATGCCATTCCAATTTTTATGTAAAAGTATTCGTATTGTGGGTTTGGTATTATTTACGAACGTTTGAAGTATTGTAAAGAAGAGGCCACGATGACCGGTGAAGATTATTGTGATGGATTGCTTTAGGCGAGATTCCACTCCATTTGCCGTTTAGCTTGTCAAACGGGATAATGTAGTGGAACTTCGATTGTTCGTACTGGCCAATCGAGACGATAATCATCAGTAAATATTAGATTGTCTGACGATGCTACGTTTCACAGATGTTTACATTCATAGAGTTTGAAAGGATTGTTTTTAAACGTATCATATCGTCAAGAACTCGATATCTATTGAAAATCTGAAACGCATACTCGGACACTTTTGAGAGAACGATAACTTTTTTAACATCGGACTATACGATTTGGACTTTTTTTAAGTTAGAAAAGAATTTTTGAAAAAATTGCAGTTTGTTGGAATTACAAAGAAAATACTAATGCTATTTATAACTTTTTTATGTGGGCCAATAGTGAAAATTTAAAGAATACATTTTGTAGATCTGTGTCAATTATACATATTCTGAAAATTTCATCAACATCGGTCAATGTTGCAGCAACCTACAAATATTTAAAGAAATTGCAGTAAATATTTAACGATGCAGATCATTACATTAGACATTCGTTGATTGCAAAAGTCTTTTGGGGACTTACGGAACACAAACTTCATAATTTATATAACTTTATAATATAAAGGAAGGAAAATGCGCAAACACGCACGGAACATGTCTCCTAGTTTACGATTTCATTAAGCTTTTATTGCACTGGAGATGGAATTAAAGAACCTAAAATTCTACCTCGCACTTGCTTTCTCAAATTCTTCCGTGGATGTGCTAATTAGCATAAAGTTCCGCGGTCCAACCACCATAAATGAGTTCCCCCTTCTTAGAAATTTTCTCGCGTTTGCTATTACCTTATCTGGTAAATATTCAAAAGCGTAAACAGGAATGGAATATTACTTGTAACTCTCCGGTCTGGGTCCGTTGCTGCGAACCATGTAGTGCGCCATCTTGTAGATCTTCCCGTTTTTATTGACACTGACCGTCCTCTCGTTCTGCCAGAAAGCGAACTCTTCTTCCAAGGTGGATATGATCGAACGCAGGTAAGCGTAATCTCCCGTAAAATCCAAGTACCTCGAGACCTGCGTCAAGCAAACAACGAATCGGTGAACACTGAGCATAATGTAACGGGCCGCAAACTTCCGCGATATCCTCAGTTCTGCCTCGGAAACTCCAATAACCGCGGAATCAACAAACAGCAGGATCACACGGGCGTGTAAGCGAATGTCCTTACTGGAAACGCATTAAAGGGCTCGTTGCATTGGCAAGTAGGCGCTCGCGTATCGAACTTTTAAGGAGAAACGCGGAAAGAAAGTTTCAGCGTCGAGCCGGAGTTTCTCGGTAACACGAATCTGTTCGCTTCCATTTTGTAGACACCGATTTCGCCACCGGCACCACCGAGGGACTTAAACAATCCATTTCGTATCTTTCATTTCACAATCGAAAGCTTCGCGAAAATAAGATTTCCGACTTTCAAATTTGGATCTCCTCAGAGATGGATTCAGTATGTTAAAATACGAGTAAACTTGTAGAAAACGATTCTCCCGTCAGATTTCAATGTCCTTGAAGTATGTTGTCAAACTTGCCATTCTGAATAACATTTCCCTTAAAGATTTTGTCAGTCGGCCTTATTTCATGACAGTGTTCGGCAGCTCTTTGGCTACAATGCTTCTAATTGATTATAAAAAGTCAGGTCGTTTGGTACAATTATAAAAAGGTATCCTATTTTAAAGGGCGTACGGATACTTTGTACACTTAATGTAGATTAGATCTGGGTTAGATCTACAATGTAGACTCTACATTGTGTTCCGAACAGAACAGAGAATGCTGGGACACGGTGAACGAGTCGAACGAGGAGATAAAAGGGAGAAAAACAAAATACATAGTGCGATCAATTCGATCGTCGCATATCGTATAACGCATATCGCATATCGCAAATTTCAGGCGCGGCGATACAAATGGTCAAGTGTTAATCCTCGACATAGTTGAACATTTTGCAACAATAAGGAGGCAGCTCCACTTTTACACATTTTTGTCTGAAAATCTGAAACCTATTTATATTACGTGTAGATTGCTGTATTATATTATTATTACATTATGTTTTAATTGTGTTATCGTAACTTGTACGATAAAATATTTTAGAATTTAAAAGAAGATTCTAAATTTCTTCGACATTCTAATAGTTGATGAATATTGGTAATTTCTGTGCAAAACAACATTTCTATCATGTTTTGCTTGTATATTATGAAAGAATTAAGGCTGCTCCGGCATGACACCGCACTCGTACATTGACAGAAGCATAGAATTCGAGAGAGGGCTTGATTCACACTACGTTTGTAAACATCTTCCACGAAGGGGTAAACGAGCAAAAATAACAGACTTCCTAAAGAAAACGGAGCATAGAAATGATGTCACAGTGAGAAGCTCAAGATGAATAACATCGGGACAAAAAAATCGTCTCCTTTAACGGCGCTTCGCCCTGGTACAGATGAAATAAATTATCGTGTTATCCACGAATAATTTACCTTGGATTTTCACAATTATTCTTACTTTTAAATAACATGCTTTCAAATTTATATTCATTCTTAAATAACACCAAATTATTTTCACATGACAATTGGCCACTGTGTTCAATCTTCATTTGTTGGGAATTATTTCAAGATAATTGATACAGATCTCATGAATTTTAATTAATTAGAAATTTTGTTTATCATAGTTCTTAATATTTTTACGAGTATTTTTGCACCATCTTGAAAAAGAATCAATTTTTATTACAATCTATTTCAGTAAACCAAATTTTATTAGGATCTATGAGATGTGTGTGTCTTTTCTATTTCTAACTTTGTCTTTTCTATTCTGTTATTATTAATACTAAACTTGCCAAGCTTTAAAAGTGGTTGGCACGCGTTGCCACAATTATATGACAACACACTGTAGAGAAACTTCTTGTTTGATAAAAAAACTACAACAACTTAAACTTTTGAAATAAACTTCCGGTTTCTCGGCCAAATACCCCACTGTGGCGACATGTAGTGACGTCATCCCTGAGGAGTTAATGGTTAAACGAACAAACGAGAATTCAATGTACCGCGTCACGGTCTTATTGGAGAACGTTGGTAGCGATAACAAAGTCGACCGGCGGGGTTCAATGGAATTATCAATTTGTCTTCGTGGTTTAGTTTCTAGTTGTCAGTTCGATTTCGCGTTCTGTTCGGTCATTGAAGTAAATAGCTTCTGCAAGGTTTCTTCGGAATATTTCTTTTATTTCAATCAACTGACAAGACTCCGCGAAAACGGGCAGATCGGAATACAGAGGGAAGAAACTTTTGAAATGCGATTTACGGTGGAAAGGCAGTCGAGAGTTTGCGGGAGGGCTCGAGATTATTCTGAGATTTGTCAAAGAACTGGTTCCCAAGCCTCTGTGTACACACTCCCGGCATTCCCCGAAACATTTTTGGTATACACGGAGATTTTCGTGTATACATATACCGTAAAACGTATCTTACTCCGCGCGCGTGCACGGAGTTCGTACGGTAACGATTTCCGTCGCTGTTCACCACCGGGTTTATTCAAACGAGAGATCGAGACCGCCATTCCGAATTCTTGCAACTTCGACTTCGCAAATTGTCACTTTCCCCCTCGACGTTTTCGGCAATCTACACGCGACACACACGTTTCTTTATTGAATCTCTGGTACCTGAAATTTTTAGCTGTTACAAGAGATTTTTCACTGAACTTTTTCTACAATTATATTTTATGTTTGTCACTAACTTTAGCACAGAATGTATAAAAATTACAATGTGCTTGTATGAAGAAATTTAATGGTGGTAGCATCATTGTAATTTTAATAATTATATAAAATGTGAACACATTAAACTGTTTGTTGGTCCCTGTGGACCGACAGTGTAATATTAAAAACTATATTTGCACCTTGTTTAGTTTAATAAAAATAAGGCTAACAAGTTTTCTGCTTGTGCACACATGTACTTACGAGCTGCCTAAATGGAAAATTGGATAAAGTAGCTCTGTGTTCAACGTGTTAATGGTTGTAAGATTTTGATACGATATTTGTAGGCCATGTTGCAAATTATTATTTATAGAATACTAAAAATTTAATTTTTAATTTAGTTCAATGTAGTCTATTGTGTCCAATATTGATGATTTGACTGCGGATCATTATGCAAAATAAAAATTGCTTGCATTAATTGTACGTCATATAGGAACCAAACAGAATTTTCTTTTATTAACCTCGATAAGAAACTTCTTAAGAGGTGCAAAAATATTTAGTTTCACATTAGGTTTCTGAGATAAAAAAAAAAGAAGTTTATAAACATACTAATGAATATTACAATTTTTGATCAAACAAAATAACTAAATAGATTTTATTTTTCTCTTCTGTAATTCTTTTTAAGACAAATGATTGTTAAATTTATATCAGCACAGAGAGTTTAATAAGTAGCATTCGTCGAGCTCACATTCGCAATAATTATTAGATTTAATAATTGCTGTTTTATCATCATTGATGCCACTTTATACTCATTTCATAAATGTGCGATGCCTGCGGCAGTTATTTATAATTCGATGAAATTATATGGAACTGCAATTTAATCTTAAATTTCATAAGGGATATTATAGAAAATCTAGAGCGAAATGAAATTGAATTAAAAGTCTTAGCGGATCCACACAGCTATGAGAGAAGTCATAATATAAATATTGAAAATATATGGAAGACTACGTAACAACAATAGCTTCGATATAAATATCGTGTAGGCAGTGTGGACCTTTCACAGAAAGGCATAACAGGAAACGAGGACGCAGATGCTGCAACGAAAGAAGCTACAACTCTACCAGTATCCGGAAAAACTCCAATACTATACTAGGATCTTATTATATGTCTAAAAGTAACTATAAAGGAAGAATGGAGTACAATCTGGACGACGACAGAGAGAACAAAAATAGACAATGTGAGAGAGATACAAAATTTCTAACAATCCATCCGTCTCTATGATGTAAACAGGAAGGAACAATAATGGCCCGATTCAGTACAGACTACACTAAAATCACCCAGGACACCTAATCTTAAAAAGTGACAAACCTTATTGCACTCATTACCTTAACGAAATCCTTGCACATGTACAATCCTTATAATTGATCACATCTTATACTAATGCACAAAACTCTAATTAAGAACCAGGAGCACGCAAGAGACATGATTAATTCTCAAAAGATTAACTTCTATGACAAAATATAATATGCCAAACACATACAAATAACAACAATGATCACTGGTCATTAATAATTTCAAAAGGTTAAAAATTATATGAAAAATAATAAATTTATTAATTTCTGTTTTTTCCTTTCTTGAATGTCTCTATTTACTGAAACAGCACCAAGATGTTTCAAACAATTTAGATGATTGTACAAGTGATATATTAAGCAATATTATACTGTGATTTCTTAAGCAATTAGTAAGCTGAACTATATTCATGTTTCAAACTGATGATGAAAAATAATAACAAAAATGATGAAAATAATCCTTTGTCTTGTTAATGTTCTTGAAACCATGGAATGGCTTATAAACTATTTATTTTTTGATATCGTGCACACCGCCTCGTGTACTTTAAATATCCAAAATTAACGATATAATTATTATTATATCTAGACTACGGATTTTTATGCAATATAACAATTTTCAAAATTGATTGTGAAAGATAAGAGCTATATAAAAATTAATTTTTTCCTCTTGATGGTTTGAATAAATTGCAAATAATATCCCAGAATTTTCAATGCATAAAATCCATTGTCTAACTATATGGCACTCAAACAGTGTTGCCAGACCAAGACTTGTGTTCCCGATCTGCCTCCACCTTCTACGGCGCTATTCCCCACGCTTCCGTCCGGTCACATGACGCGTTAAAAATCGTCGATCGCGTCCAATCGCCGACATCGAAAAGAAGGCTCTTATCTTCAAAAGTGATACGCTTTCTTGAGTAAAGCTCTGTTAACAGGGTTTTCCCAGCAACCTCAGGAATCCCATTTCTTCTCTAAATTACGGACATTTTCCGACTATTGAACTTGTCAGCTAAATCGCGCGGAAATCTTCGAGTGGCGGAAGAAAGCACTGTACCCGGAGAAAGGGAAACACGAAAAGTTCGTCGGCAAAGCTCGGAACAAAGCTGAAAAATCTAGTTCCATTTCTGAAATCGAAATTTCGCCGTACTTGCGACGTATAGATGGATGCTGGTTGGAATTTCTAGGTTACGCGATAAGTATTCGGTATCGGTGCGCGACGAGATTCGATGAAGTTGATTCGGAAACTGAGACGTCGTCGAACTTTCGGGGTCACGGCTAATAAGTGGAATTGCAACTAACGCGATTATTTACGAATCCCAACCCGGTCTCGTCGTCGTAATTCTAGTCGATTACTAGACGATCCATCCCCGGGTCTTTAGGCTGTAATTTACTTTCTGAATGGAAGCGAATTGATATATTTGTAAGGTCCGAATGGACCCCTGTCTGTAATAATAGTGCTCCTGTTTTCTCATAGTCCGAAATCCTTCTTGGTTTACATTTTTGGTCTAAATTGATATCCGATTCAGGAGAACATTAATGTGCAATTCTATCAAAGAAAATATAAACTATTCTCATTAATTAACTCTTTAGCGAGGCCAATGAAAAATACTACAAACCATAACAAAAAATTATAATGTGCTTAGTAACATAAATATTATACAGTGATTAAGTGATCAACTTTTTTGGAATACTAGATTGATAAATTGGAGCAAAATAATGTTAAGTAGAATAAGGTTGTGTTGAGATGATGTGTTACTAGCAGTATCTGCAATTGTCAAGGGTTTCAAGTATTGAAATCAAGTATTTAAAATATTGTTTAGTGCAAAAAGAATACAGTGTCTCTAAAATCTAAATTCTAAAATCCTACCAACAATAAATATAGCACAGTACATAAAGTGTATGTGTATTAAATAATTCTGAAATATCAGGATTCATTTAATAGTTTCAAGAACCTACATAAAAATTTGAACAAAATGTTTCTAATTGTAAGATCCTATGAACAATAACTATAACACAGTGTAGTGTATAAGGATTAAGCAATAAATAATGTAGTTAACTAGAAGTGTAAACATCGCAGAGGACAGAAATGCTTTCGAGCAAGGCGTATGTTTCCCGTATAAAAATCCCGACACAGCCATTTAAAATTGAGTGTTTTAAAAGATGCGATGTTTCGAACACGCTCAATATAGCGAGCAATTTTCTCCGCGAAGTGCCTATCCGTCGGCGACGTAAATAAACTGGGGAACAGATCCCCAAAAATTAATATCTGAAAAGTACGACGCACCATGAGATGTAACAGGGGCGGTTGGCTCCTCATGAGGTAATAAATTCTACCACCGTTGGGTATGAATCCATATTTCTCCACCATGGACAAGAAATTGTCTATCATTCCTTTGGCAGTTTGATGCATGTCCGATAACAGCAGCCCTTCGATCACCCAGTAGCTGTCCCAATAGTAGAACTCTGTGTGAGAGAAACAAACATTCAAGTGACGTTTCAATTCTATAACCAGATGCTAGGCACACGCTCAACTTCTATCAGTCAAATCACCATTGATAAATGCCCTCTACGTCAATCCCCGCGCTGCATGTTTTTGTCATTTAACACTTAATCGGGCGTAAACGGCATTTATCTTCGTTACTACAAATTGATGTAAGCGAGAACTCGGAATTTACGATCCGGATGATACTGCTTAATCACCATTTACGTAAAACGTGGTCGTCTACGGTTGCTCGTTAAGATTATATTGAATGGTTATCGAATTACAGAGACGTGAATTCGGTTTTACATGGAACAAAATAATTGTGATCTTCTAAAGCTATGTTGGAGACACTGTGTGTAAATGGTAATCAACAGACCGCGGATTTTATGCACTTATGGCAAAAATGGGCACGGACAATTTAAAGCTGTGGACATGTTGAAAATATTTAAGAACGTCAATGTATTAGTTTCAGCTTAGTAGAATAATTAAAGGAAGAAAGCAATTTCTATTTGGCTCCTGTGTCCTGCATTCGATTCAATTACGATAATATTGATGTAGAATATGGACTTTAATTACTTGATTACCATTTAAGTAAAATGTTATTATATTTTTATTGCCGATTAAAATAGTAATGAGAAAGTTTATTAGTAAAAATTCGAAATTTAGTATTAATTCGTTTTCTAAAATATAAGTACACAAATGCACGTCCCTTTATCAACTACATTTAAATATTACGTTATTGAAATAACAACAGATAATAACGTTAATATAGATGACCTTACAATTATATGTTCAATTCAATTTTTAATCTTGATTTGAGAAGTAATATAATAACAAAGATGTATAATAGAATCTTAGATCTAGCACATGTAACAAAACTAAAAGAGAATTAAGTAACTATGTGAAATATCTACAATTTTTGTCATTAAATGTTAAGAATATTCAAGTTTCAATTTGAATTAATGCATGGATTATTTTAAGAAACAGCAACCTGGTATACAGGGTGTCCCAAAAATATTGTACTTCCTTGAAAAATTCCCGAGGTCATTACCCGCCCGTATCAAGGTTCTCCGACATTTTTGGGACAGCTTGTATAGTCTGAATCATAAACAGGCATTCATCAAACTTTCAAGCATCTCACCTTTGAACCTTCCTCCAGGAATAATGAATCCGTTCTTCACGTAGATCAAGCTGTGCCTCAAAGGATTCTCGGCCACGTCTTTGTTCATCTTCTTCGCCAAACTCTTCCAAATGCCATTGAGGTGTGACAGCCATTCGCGATACTTCGGGTCCTGCACGCGTCTCAGGATCGTGGGGTTCGCTTTCCAATCGGGCAACGTCCAGTTTACAAGTTCACTCGCCTCGACGAAGTTGTTCTTGACGAATCCTTCCACCTGGCTTCGAGTCGGCTTGTTTTTTGTTGTATTCATCAGGCTACGGAAGCTGTCCAAGCACAAACAGAACGGATTGATCACTTAATTAATCATGGCATGTCAAACAGCGGAACATTTACGTTGCACCGCTTCACGATGCATATCGAGCTGTCAGAGTGCTAATAGAAATCGTCTCACCAATTAATTAATTGCAAACAACCTTGCCCGAGTTCTAAACTGCACATCGTTCCGCAGGAAATTAAAATTGTATCGTGCTCTCTCATTTCGAACGTTTCTGTGATTGCGTGATTGAGTATCCCGTTATTTTTAGTGCGCGTCGTTGGAACACAATGTGTGACATCACTTATTTTCTTTCAAATGTTTAGCTAACAAACTATCATTGCCTATACATTTGTTTTAATTTATTTTATGAATGTCATGGCATCCGTTTTTTGGGATGCAAAAGGAATTTTGTTAATTGATTACCTTCAAACCAGGAAACAATAACAGGAGAATATTACTGAAACCCTTTGGATCAACTGGATGCATAAATTCGGGAGAAAAGACCTGGCTTAGCGAAGAAAAAGGTCATTTTTCACCAGGGCAATGCACCGGCTCACAAAGGTGTTCTTGCAGTGGCCAAATTGAAGGAGTTACGCTATGAATTGTTGGAGCATACACCATATTCACCCCAGACCTGGCCCCCCCCTGACTTCCATTTGTTCCTAAACCTTAAAAAATTCCTACGTGACAGGCGTTTTTCATCAAATGAAGAAGTTATAGCAGCCGTAGATGAGTATTTTAGAGGTCTCGAGGAAAATCGTTTCAGAGATGGGGTAAATGAATTACAAATTGCTGGAAAAAATGTATTGAGGTTCAGGAAGAATATACTGAAGAATAACTGAATTTTGATTCATTATTTCATGTCATTTCATTGTTACGCTACGAACTTTCTGAATTCCTACTATTTGTATAAAGCAGTATAAAATAGACACTTTTAGTACTCCGTAAATCTAGTATGAAGCCCACTACCGTACCGGGACAGTCCCGTTGCAATACGGATTGAGAAATATGTGAAGGCTCACTAAACAATCGTACACAACGGGCAGGAGCAATATTCGTAGTCGATCTGGACGATTGGTGCTCGGCCAGAGAGTCTCTCCGCCCCCTCGAATTTCCTCGATCGTCCCACAATGCTCGTAAACCACGGCCAAATTCCGACATTTCACACGAAACGGTCTGCACTGCCGGTTGTAGAATCCGAACGGGACGGTGAATTTGAATTGTCTATCATGAATTATTATTCGTAATATTTCTTTTTTTTCCTTCAATCAGATATGTTGTTAAAAAAATTTGAGGAATGTATTGATTTATACTGGAATTGGTTTTTAGGTCATATCTTATTTTTTTGAAAACATTGATGGTTAAGCTATTGGCTTATATGATTGGCGGAAATGAGTTTTGCTATTGAAATTCAATAGTATTAAATATTAAAATAAGTTCATATGATATTGGCACTATTCAATAGTACATCTTATTGAATCAACATATATTTTTTTTTTGTTTCGACAGGATTTTTTCTCAGTGTAGGTTTAGTGTTAAATAAATTGCTTCAACTGTATGATCAAAGTGTCAAATAAATGAATTCTTATGTTCTGTAGGAGCACTAAATTATTTTTGTAGGTTCTAAATTGTATTTTGTAAGCTCTAGGTCGTGTTTAATAGACAGTAGACACTGTGTCAAGTGTGTCTCTTAAATATGGCAGCATATTATTATTATGTTGCACTCTTGAATGTGTTGAAGGTCCTGTAAGTGTACTAAATTGTTTTCTGTTAGCCCTTAATTGTTTAATAGACGCTGTATACTGGATCCAAGGTGACAATTGAATGTGCGTTCGTCAGATCTAAAACGTTCAGAGACATTCGGTGCGAACGCTAGGAATCCTAATTCGGCTCAACGATGGTGGATGAAAGTGAACGTAACACGGTGCCGTAAAACGGGAACCGTAAATGTCCTGACGGGTCGGGTGATTTAACGCATGGTGGTTCCCGGTGATCGCATAGGTCAGTTTAAAAACTAGTGGAAGCAACCGTGATTTCGTTTCGCTGTGATCGTAAACTCCAGCTGTTTTCAGCGGCGAACGTGGCCCCCCGTTTCCGGTATAGCGAGGAAACGAAACGACGGGAATAATATCAAACCGGTCGTTGCTTCTCTTATACACCAACCTAGTTCCGAGTAAACAAGAACGAGAAAAGCTTTCATAGCCAATGATTTAATACATCATGCAATTCTCATTTTCGAGGCTTTCGGTTGACTCGAAAATGGTATGTAAACATTTATCTAGAACGTGGATGCGTGGTGACGGTAACAGTGTGATGTATGTATTGTAATTGTTTCGATTTTACAGAGTCTACGGCTTTTTACTGTGATTATTAATTACTGAACGAACTATCTAGAAATGTTCACGAAATCCCATTATTTTATTCAAGAAAACTGCACCTCAAAGATTAATGTTTATCGTAGTGATTATTGTTAATGTCCCGAAATTATGTCACCCAATTAGAACCGATAAGGCAGTCAATCTGGTAAACTTTAGAAAGAGAGAGCGCATACGTTTATAGAACATTATACAATAAAATGACATGATTCAATTTCAAGTAAAATGTAAGAAAATGTAATATAATTATGTAATTCATTTAGCATGTGGTATAATGTTGCAGAAAAGGACGAAACATCATCTAGAAAGGAAGAGAAAGGAAAGCCTGGAAAGGAAAAACTCGAGCAGTACGCTGAAATTCTCTTTCAAGAAAATATTTCTTTGTCTGTTGACTTCTAGAAAATTATCTATGAAAATTAGAAATCGTATAAACACGTCAGTAGCGTAGATATTATAATCGTAGAAACTGGAGTACGCGTTTTAATTTATTATAATCATAGTATCCATTTTCAGTTATTATGTTCATAGTTATACATACATTCTAATCTATTCCACGTGCCAATTTTTTTAACGCTGTCGCTATGAATCGTAACACATACGTACATTTTATAAATATTATGCCACTGTTTGCTTACATCATGAATCGGCGTACATATTTCATTTCCTTTTCAAGTAGAATCGAAGTTTATTTAACCTATGAAATCAGTTTTCAAGATTACGTGATATTTCTGAAGTTCAAGAGATGACGTCTACAAAAATTTCTTGAGCAACAGTTACATTAGAAAGTCAATTATTTAAAAATTGAACGATAAGAAAAATAATGTATGATTGAATTAAAACGAGGCATTTCGCATGCGTAATTTAAAATAAGAAGTTATGTACGAGAAAAGTGAATATTTGTCAAATACAAAGTCGGACATAACAAATTTGATTTTAGATAATCCACAACAGAAATTATATCACTGTCCACAGTTTAAAAAAAAGATCAATTGGCACGGTTTATAAATAATTAGCACGCATAAAAAATGGTAAGGAACGTAGTATACGTGCACTATCGAGTGTGTCATAACAATGTAAGTGTATGTCGTTCGACAAGCTGCAATATTGGCGGTACGTCGGGGTAAGTTTTCTCAGGACATTACAGACCCTGGAAAATCTCAGCAATGAGAGATACGTGACTGGGAAAAATATATACATTCAAAAATTGAAAGTCAGCGAGACGTTTCCGTGGACTTTAATATTTGATATTTTCGCTACCGGTATATCGCAGCTGTTTCCTGCGACGCGCTGATATCTCTAAGTGAAATGGTGCAACGTTCATCTTTTTCCTAAACTGTATCCAGAAATTATATAAGCCACTTTTTTCTATAAATTTAGAGGATACGTAACAATAGTCTGTCTTTATTCTACAGTAATTATTTATACAAAAGGACCAACAGGTATCATAATGTAAATTCACAATGCAAATACAGTAAATGTGTCATCAAAGTAAAATTAAATTTGTGAAAATTGCTTTTGATAGAAGTCGTTGAATTTATATTGATTGCAGTAGACCAATTGTATTGGACCATAATAAAAATGAGATAAAAGTAGAGAATTACAATTAATCAATTATACAATTGTTGACTAGGGTAATCGTGCCTTATTTCAGAAAATAAATTGATTGAAAATAAGAAATATTTACTAACAAATTCGTATACATTTGAATGAACTTAATGATCAGCTTATTCCTCGCTGCCAATGTATAGCTCCATGTCTTCATATAAAGAGTTGAGAAACCAGTTACATTCGTAATAGCAATGCTTAAGATGGTTGACTATTGGAACAATTACTTTATAAGTTGTTCTTGCATGTGCAATGAGTCACAATTAAATCGTTAAAATGGATACATTTTAACTACTTTATGAATTTATGTTAGCCCTGTGGATAATGTGTGGTGACGATGAGAAAGAAACACAATGAGTGAGAGGCAAAAATGTCTGGAGTGAATTTGGTAGTAATATGTTTGTGTGAACATTAGTAATATGTTTTGTTAAATAAATAGTTCGTTTATAAACATTGATAATTCCGTCCACTGCTTGAACAAGCCGAAATGGATTTAAAAATATACAACTGTAAAAGAAGTGATGAAACAGTCAGAATTATTAAGTTTATGAGAAAAATTTATAGAAAGTAGTTGTTCTTTGTTTCAACAATAGAATCGTTATGCAGATTGAATAGCTTCGTTGCTCTCCATGGCTCAGGCGAACAAGATACGGGGATTGTTATGAAATTTAAGGGGAGGAAAAATATACGTTTTATACGTTCGGAGAGATGATGGATTGATACTTACTTCGCAAGGGTTTGTTCGGGATCGTGTATCTGACGAAGATCGACGAAGGTCTTGCTGTCAGGATAGATTCCGGCGAGCTGCACCGTTTGTAGCAAAGGACCCGTGCAATAGATCGTGCTGAAAAATCGAAACAGGAAACTCTGTTAACAGGATTCTGAAAAAATGTATCAAACGTGATAAAGATAGAAATAATTTCGAACCACGAGAATGAATACACCCGAGTTTATTTAATAAGAAGCATCGCTGGAAATGTTTCTCTTTAGATTTGTGTTATTACACCCATTGCGTAGAATAATAATTCTTTAAGACGCTTTTCGATTTACGACAGTCTCCAAAGCTTCTTATTCGATAGCGACCGTCACGAAGGGTCTTTAAGCATGTACTTAAAATAAACGATGTAGTTAGCAAACGCATTATTTATGCTATCCGAAATGTTTAAATGCCGAAACAATTTTACGAAGCATTGAACATTAACGGAATATGGTCTGAAATTCTACACTGCCGTGAATATTAAATAACTAATTACTAGACCGCGGATTTTATGCATTTATGACAACAATGGGCACGTACAATTTAAAGAAGTGGACATGTTAAAAATATTTAAGAACGTCAATGCAAAAGAAGAATGCAACTTGGCTCCTGTGTCTTGCAATCAATGCGAACATTTTTTATTTTGCATAAAGATCCGCAGTCTATTAATTACTATATTGTAGAAATTTCCCTAGTTTCATTATTTATATTTCCGTAAGTCTTCTGATAGATGCATCGGAGACCTTTGACTATCGTCGTTAAGCTGCCTCTATGTATTGCCAAAGCTCAATACTTTGTCGATCATTATTTCCTAGAAGAATGCGCACAAAGAAAATGGAGTAAATTCAAACTTCGTGACGAAAAGATCAAAGAATAAGTCGGCACTTTTTGTCACAGCAGGTGTCCCGTTTTACGCTTGCGAAACCGATACGTGCGGGTTTTCTGATTTAAAGGGCCGAAAAACGAAGCGATTTTTTTACAGTTGTTCAATCTTTATTCTGCGAGAATGTGCCTCCAAAGGGAAACTCTAAAAGTTATAGAGATTTAAAGGTCTGGGCGTCGGTAATAGCGCGCACGGTTGCAAACTTACTTCTTCCATCCTTCCTCACGATTTTTTTCATACAGGTCCGGACGTTACGGATCCAAAAATGTTGGTTCGTGCGACGACAGGGTCTGTGCTAAAGATGCATAAGGGTATGCAGCAGAGAAAATGCCGAACAATAAAACTTTTTAAACGATAACAACAAATAAGCGAAAAAACCTTCCGAATAAAATTGTCTAATAAATTAATCTAATAAATTAAATCTAATTGTCCGAATAAAATGTACTGTCATATACATGATGTACCATCTCAAATTATAAGCGTACTTTGATGTCGGTTACTAAACAGCAGAAACGTATTCGATTAGCTAGTATTTGCACGGAAAATCATTATGATGATGACGCGTAAAATAGAGGCATCATCGTGGAGAGTTTTTTAGAAGGGCGCGACAAGAAAAAGGAAATGGAACATCCAGAATTCGTTGAACCGAGAACGAAAACCGATGCCAAACTGTCTTTTTTCACCGGTCGATGCTGGCATCGTACCCGAATTAGCTTGTGACCGTCATTTGCTTTCGCTCGACCAGTATGTAGAACAGTAGCGCTGTTACGATTCCATTTTCTTGGATCCTGTCAGAAGCGTGCCAAACCCGTAGAGACCATAACTTTCGCCAGTGCTATTCTACGGACGTCCTTACCTGTCACTAACACAAAAAGTTCTGTTACGTCACGGTTTCGTTCGGAGGACGACAGAGACCTTCGTCTGCACCTCCAGACATCCATTAACACTTTCACTGTCAGTTACACAACGTATAGGTGATGCAGAGCATTGTTCAGACACTTGATATATTATAGATAAAATTAATTTTGAAGTAACAGCTCTATTATACATATACAAAAATATAACCCTTGTAATTTTTATTATTTTTACTTTGATTTTGAATTACACACGTACTTCAAATACCACTAAATATGTATGTAAAATTTTTCTGAAAATAATTCTTTTTTGTCACAAATGCACAACATCAGAAGTTATAGCTAACGATGGAAAATACTTTCAAATATTCCCTACTCTTCTATACGAACGAAGGACCTTTCTTTACAAAAAAAGACATAAACTTATTCAAATACCTAATAGATATTTTTATAAGCTGATTATCAAAGTAAGAGTTAAACAGGAACTTATTCACTTTAGCCAAAGTTTCTGCCGAGTTTAAAACAAAATAACAATCTCGGTGACATCCGGAAATTTCCGAAACTTGGAAACTCGAACATTGAGCTTTGGGCGATCCCGGATAGTAGAAACGCATAAAATCTGCAGTATAGTTGCTTTCGGAGTTTCGAAACTTGTCGTAGAGATAGCAGTTGCTTCAAGTAATTTTACATACAGATGTTCGAGTTAATTTGAAAATTTGTTAATGATCCTTTGAAATCAATACTATTCATTTCGTTGACATTTCTTCGAAAGATAATTAAACATATAATTTCGAACTGGGTCGGCTGATGATCGAGTATACGTATTGGGCGTGCGAGATTTTTTAAAATTCATTAACTAATAATGAAATCTTGTTTCACTAGTAGTAGTTTTATTTAATACAATAATAGCACCATGGGAGAAAAGCTCTGAGTTTTTAGAGCAAATGTTAAACAAATGCATAATTTTAACCTGTGAACTGAAGGGCTAACGCGTTAAACCATAATAAATTATGTGAAATTGCCAGATTAATTTCCAATTATGTATGAGTTGCCAGATTAAGACTGTTGCTCCCTCTCTGCCTTCCCCTTCTATGACACTATTCCCCCACGCTTCCGCCGAGATCACGTGTCGCGTTCCGTCTCTGTCGTGTATATATCACAATGTCACGTGACAAATCCGGTACTGACAGAGAGTGGGTAACTCTTTCCCCACAATTCGTGCTCCCTCCCCTCATCTGGCGACTTCTGATTGCTCCGTGTTAAATTTTAATCCAGCGTAACAAATTTGCACGAGCTGACGAAGTAAAATGAAGAATATGTGGGATACGGGTAGATAAACAGGAGGAGAATTCAATGAACCAGACGCTCTCTTGTAACTTCAGAAACACGAGATAACGAAGGGAACTTGTATGAGGTTTCGATCAGTTTGGTAATTTAATCGATGTTGTAGTTTAACATATACGTTGTTTTAGGAAAATAATTACGAAGTAGAATAAGTAAGATAATTTCAGACTCTCAATAATTAACGATAATTTTAGATTCCAAATAATGTTGTTGCAAATGCTTCGCTTCTAGAATTAAGAGGATCATACGCGCAAATGGTTGGAAATATTTCCCATCGTTTATTCACCTGTTATTCACATCCGCGCTTCCAAATAAAATTGAAAAAGATTTTCATTTTTACAACCACCCTTTACGACTGAGAATAAAGTGGAAAAAGCAGTCACATTTTTCATGCAGTGAAAAATTCGTTATCGAACGAAAATTAAATATCATCCGCATTAATCTATACTACAGGAAGCACGTGCAGTGAATAAAAATGTTCTAAGTTTTTATCCTACATAGCAAGTGCTCAATTTATAACTAGAATGATATCACATACAATTAATCCGTAACAGCCGCACAAGTAGATAACAAGAAATGATTGTAATGCAACGTGATAAATTATTAGCGACCACATTTAAAAAGCATGCTGTCGTCATGCCCGACTAATTAATTTTCCAGTAAGTAAATTTTCCATTTCTTCTTTCTCAAGTCTACTCCTGTTATCCATCGATCATTGACTTTATCTCCGCTCTTTATCGTTTTATTTAAAAAGCCGCGAGAGTGGAGTGTTTACTAAAAACATGTTAAAGAGGCTCTCAACGTTATTCATGAAATTTTCCTGCGTCGATACCGGTGAAATCGAGCTTGGAAAATTTATCGAATCCCCGGCGTAGATACGCGCAGATAGCAATATCACCGAGGATATTCTTCTCTTGTTATAATTCGGATCGGAAGCATTGCACGAGTTCAATATCAATCCGTTGCTGGAATCGCCGTTCCCCGGGACGATATGAAAAATGGCTTCGATCATGTTAATAAAACATCGGACCCGTTGTCCTACGAATTTCGCGCCGGCGACAAGTCGAACGGGATATTTTATCGTTCATAATATTGTCGGTGTGTCGCACATAGGCGTCAAAGGCGCCGTATATCCGCGCGAGAAGCGTACATTCCGTTACTGCTTGAAATGTAAAATATCCGTGTCACGTTCATTCGAAATCTCTCACACCTTTTCCCACAAGCACGTTTCCTCTTTCATCGCCACACTCCGCTTTACGTTTTTGCAACTTAAGGGGCTATTCTAGCTTGATCCTTAACGGGGTATTCTCGTTTCGAACCGCATTTTTTAAAATTAATTTTGCCAAGTTTTTTTTACGAAAGAACTAAGAATTTTTTCTATTCGAAATACATCAATTATTTTTTCTATGTAAAAACGATAAAACTTGCACGAGTTATATCGTTTTTTTATAGAGTGTTTTAACAGTTAACATGATATGGGCCTTTTGCTGACCGGAAATTAAAAAATGAGCAAGCATCTTAATCAGTGGAAATCTGGCAATGATGTTAATGAAAATAGAATAAGAATCTTGATTGTTTACGAATTGATGGTCCTTTTAATTCAGATCTACGATTTGCGTTCTTCAAATGCCTGTTACTAAATTAATTTTACGGATTCAAACGGATCCTACTGCGCGCATGTCTAAGAACACTTATACTTGAAGATCATGTAAAAGAAATTGATTTTTTTAACGTTCAAACTCAAAATATCCTCTTAAAAAACCGATCTTTCCGCTTTTTCTTGGAGAACTTACACTCCCGTCCGATTCACTGGACACTAGTGAACTTATTTTCAGCAAAATGGTAATTAAAACAAAAATGCATTAGTTCTCTATATTAGAAACAATTGGTAAGCACCATTTTAGCTTCAAAATATCGGTCTTTTAATAATAGAAAATTGTCCGCATCCAAATTTTAATAAATGTCGGGTGACTTATGGATAGAATTGTACTTTGAAAAATACACGTGCGAATTGCTATGACAGTGCTTCTGAAATTAACGAAGGTTTGATATGACTGTTCGAAGGACGGTTATTGTTACGTGTATGGAATGCGTTATTGTTGCTGCAGATTAGATCGCAGTTATTTTGCAATCTAATCCAACTAGATTAAAATTTCATTTGGTTCTTCAGTTCTTGGGCCACTATAGCTCGAACTCTCGAACTATAATTAATTTCGAAAACTTTCTTTTTTATATCTTTTAAACTCTCAAAAGTTAGCCGAACATGGAGAAATCGACAATTACACTTCAAAATGCCGCCATCGATTTAATTATCGACTTTTTTCTTTGGTTCTTGTTCCCGTTATAGCCAAACTTACCTCAATTAAAAATCTTCTTTGTTTCTTTTTTATATTTCAGATAAGCTTAGTGACACGAGACGATCTATTTTATAAGCATTTATGTATACTGTTTACTCTTCAATTTAAAAAATCATCAATGTCATTTAAGTACGTATAAATGTATTCAAACATTTTGTTTCCAAAAAGTTTTACAGTTTAATTATAAAATAAAAAATGTTTTTTATAGCTTCACCCATTAAGGCCCAACATTGTGCCACATTTCTCTCGCAAGTTTTATCAATGAACTTATTATTATTTATCATGTTGTAGATATAATAATAAGGGACTTCAAAGACTTGCTTAATTTGTTTCATTACTATTTCTCAATACACCTGAATCTTATGATTTTTTTAAATTGTCAGAAATTAAAATGTTCATAGATAGAAACCAATTTCGTCCTAAATCGTAACAATTAATTTTTATACGTATATCTTTTTGTACAATAGATTTTTATAGTAGTATATTATAACTCAGTCTTTATGTTTCGACATAACAGTATGCAAATTAAGTTTAGTTATTTCGTCCCACGAAAAAGCACGAGGCCAAAAAGTTGTTTTGAAAAATAAAAATCGTTTCACTTAAAGATGTGTCTGCTTCCTTTCATTGATTCGTCAAATTTCGTAAAGGGGAGTACATATTGTCATTTTTCCCGATGTAATCGTGTGTCGTTGAAGAGCAGGGAAAAGAAAACAGGAATGGAGAATGTTTGCTATTTTCTAGCTTTCGAGTTCCTTTTGTTGTCCGCATTTCCTATGCATTTCTCTTCTCCCACTTGCGTCACGCTATGAAAAGAGGTGCGATGATGTCGTAACTGTGACGTTCTATCCTGGATTTTGCACTTGCCACAGCGTTCGTAGAAAAAAAAAATGACGGGCTCTTCGAGGTTGTCGACCTCCGTCACCCTCTTACGGCTCTTCCTCGTCTCCACGGATATATTTTATCTTCGACGTTCTCGGGGATGATATCGGAACTTGGACCCCGTTTGATTGATGGCGTCTTATTGTACGCTCTCCCGAACTTACAATAAATGACCCACTTTCCTTAGTCTCATTGGTATTTATTATAATGGCGAGGAGATGTCCGAAGCCATTTTTCAGATGACCCGCGTGCCTTCGCCTTCGATATATTAAGATAACACCTCGTGTGTCGAACCATAGCTTCCCCATTAATATCCGGCGCACGGAGGTGATTTGTTTAACCCCTTACGCATCGAGTTATGTCATTCTAATTTCAGTATGTTCAACATGTTAGCAAATATAATCCCAACGTAATAGAAATTATTATTTGAGAAAAATGTACAGCAAATTTTCTAATTACCAAGCGATCACAAAATCAACAATTAACCAATTAAGGGTTAAATTAAGTTTGATGGAGAATGTATATGGTGGATCTAAAAGATATTTGAATACTAAATTTTCGATCTGTGATTTGAAAATGAACGATGGATTCAAAAGTAGAGGCTTCGAGCTATAAAACCAGTCCACGGTTATTATTGTACGATTTGTCTTTATCAAATTATAACCCTTCAAACATAACAGAGCTCCGAAAATGATAATGTTCAAATAATTTTTTCTTATCTAGAAAATGCTTCAAATCGTTCAACTTTATACACGCATAACTTTCAAATCAGTTAATTCCTAACGCTAAAACTTGGATTTTTGCCATTTTTTTGTCAAAACCAACGGGGTTACATAAAACAAGTCCATTTGTGGTGCCGTAAGGTGACGTTAAAACTTTTCAAAAGTGCATTGTATTTAGAAAAAATTAATGGAGCACAAACTGTGCAGTCAATATGTATTTGCTATAGTGATTTCTTTGTTCTCTTACTATCTCTTACTATCTAATCTACCCGTTAAAAAATAATTGTTATCTCTATTTGTTGACGTAGATTTTTAGTCTGCACAAAGACGTATGTGAGCTAGATAGAATGTGAAAGTAAAAGTGATAATAGAGCACTTCTATATTTGTACACTCCGTAAGTGTTAAACAAAGAATTGTTTTCACCTTGTGGAATTCTACCAATAAGATAAATAATAGCGTTATTTTGAAACAAATAAATGATAGACGTATTACTTGTAAGTGGTGCTTCTTCTAGATAAATGGACACTTTCAGATTATACATAGATAATTTGCAGTGGTTACATTACACTCCCCCCCCCCCATAAGAAGATACCAGATTAAAGTAAATAGATAGAAATTCAGTTTCGTAATATTAAGATTACTCTCTTCTCATTCAGAAAAATTCCTCCAATAATTCACTTCATTTCTGTATATTTCTTCTTTTACTTGTTTCAGAAAAATCGCTGCTTATATTAATAAAATGCATGCATTTTTACAAAAATCAATGTTTTCCGAAAAGATAGCGTGATAGAGCAATTTCACTCTCGGATTTGATTTTAGAATGACGAACTCTATGAGAATCACCCAACAAGAATTATTTGTCGAGTACGAAAAAAATGTAATTTTGTTGGACTGTATTATAGACTCAAATATCAGGGCTTAGTTTAAAATCAAACCTTATGAATTTTCTCTGAAAAGCAGGATTCAATGCTGAACTGCAAGTGAGACTGATACTTTAACCGAGACTATATATGTTTGAAAAGCTACTGAATGCAGTAGCTCGCACAACAAAATGTACTCGTGCAAACTTTTAATGCGCGCAACCCAGTGGTACGTGTTTGCATAAACAAATAAATAATGCTGTAGAGTTGAGTCTGAATATCGGCAGGCTAGTCGAACGGGGGTCAACCGCTGTTAGATAAGTCAGACACACGCTGCGGGAGACACTCCAAGGGGTTCAGCGATAAAATAAATCACCGGGCATCCATTTTGGCGTGGTCGCTCTTCCACAGAGGAGACCACCCCACGGATCATTCGAAGGTTATTTCGGTCAGACGAAACCGTCCTCCGGTGGAGTCATGAATTTTTTTCAGAGGGTGCTTGTTTCTCGTGTTATCATCTTACCATCTAACTACCTCGCCAGATTCGTAAATAAAACGTCTGTCGAGGAATTACACTCTACAAATAAAAATTGTTTGTGCTGGCGAGAAACATGTGGGGAGATGGCTCGAATTAAATCCGGACAATTATTAGACGGTGGATCTTGTACACTTACGGTAAAAATACTGATGTATTACTCTTAGCTCGCCAAAATTAATGCAATGCATATGTAGCTCCTCTATCTTGCAGTAAATGTTAGTAATTTATATGCAAAATAAAAATCCGCAGTCTAATAATTATACTTATACGTGACATGTAATTGAGTTACATGTAAATAAACATTCAACAAGCTTGTCAAGCTTTTGTACGGTTCCTTCTTGCATTAATCGTGAATTCTTTTACTCTTCTCGAGAAATTTAGGTTAGCATATTTCTTGCTTCACTAACACAGTGACGATCGCGGAAGGTAATATAAAGATGAATTGATGAGAACGGTATAACCATAATAATGATTATTTCAGTGAGAACTGCCTACAGTGTTCGAATGGGAGAAAATTAAAAATTTTGTTAGACTCATCTTATCATAAACATAAACTTTCTGTTCCACTCACTGATAACCTCTGCTGTCGACACAGTGCTAAACTTTCAACAAAAAGGAGATACGAAATATTCTCTTGAAGCTTGAAAAACATTTTGCGCGATTTCACAAAAAAAAAAGATTGCTTCGCGAATTCCTACGCTCGCATTTCATTGCCGCTGCAATATCAAATACTTCGAGTTCTACACGGGACTCTTTTCGCGGAATGGTTTCCTGTAACACGACAGCGCAGAGCGTGTTAATAAGGGAGGTGAAAAACGAAGACGAAAAACTCCAGGATAAAATCGTTGTTACAACGCTTCGGCCTCATTATCATACCGTCTTGGCCCATCAATTTTTTCCTGCTTCCTCTAACGCGATAATATTTCGAGGCGGCCCTAACTTGATTAAGGTTATTTTGTGAAATCGGCATCGCCCGCACGCTTCAAGGGAGACCGAATCTCCTTCAGAAAAAGCACCTCCGAGGTTCGTCCGATTGACCTAATCAACACTCCTCCACCTCCGCGGCTGTTTTATCAAGATCCTGGGGAAATAATTCAGCATAAACTGTTCTCGAGACTCGGTCTCGTAGCGGAGCCGAAGATAAAATGGTCTGCGTTCAAAGATTTAATTCCCTGAGCTGTATCACTCTTGTCTCTGTTAGGCGCAATCAGAGTTCTGCTAATCCAAATACGTTATAATTGAGAATTACATTGTATTTAATTGCATAATTCAATTAGCACTGTCTTTTAATTACATAGTAATTGAATTATATTATGGTTGCATTACATAATTTAATTAATTTGAATGTTAATTACGCTAGTCATGAGTGTAATTGAATTACATTTTAATTAAAACCCAATGCCTTCGAAATACAACGAAATCGTCGCTATCCTTTCAAAATTTGATACTTTATTTAACCTTGATAAGTCTGACGCTTACATGAGCTCTCTTTGTAATTCACTGCAAAACTATAAGATGTGTAATCTAGTAAAATTTTTTTCGTGCTATCCATTTTGTTCTGAATGTTTTTACTTGGCGGTTGAATTATCCTTATCGTTACAATATTCTGTTGAATCTTTATTTTCTCTGTGGCGTGAAGAATTGATATAAGTAGCTGATTGCGAAAATAATTGTGGATTGGCGTGATTGGAAATGTGGAGCACAATAATGCACTCGTAAGATGAATCGTGACACGTGAAGTATCGAATGATGAGGGGAGGGAGTGGAAAAAGTTTCCCCGTCAGTCCCGATTAATCACACGACATTGTGACACATGCGCGACAGAGACGAAACGCGCCACGTGACCGGGCTGCGACGGAAGCGGAGGGATAGCAACGTAGAAGAGGAAGATGAAGTTAACAATGCTTAATTTGGCGACTCTGATCCAGAAGAGATGTACACAAACTTTCATGTAAAACGATCGCAAACGAATCGTGGAACGTGTACGCTTCCATGACTTCGTTTAACCAGCCACCAGGCTGTTGCGCAGCGTCCATGGAAATTAACGATGATAGATTCACGAAGATGCAATTTCAAAGTTTCAGCAGCCGTAGACGAGTATATTTCATGCGCGTTCGAAACTACTCAGATTTCATTACGGAAGTTCTATCTGCAGTCGAGTTAAAAGTTTTTCGAACGCGAAAAAAGCTCCAACGAAAGGAAAACAGTAGCAGTGTACCGGGAAAACATAAAATATTTTATAGAGTGGCCGGAGGAATATTCTCCAGGCCCCCTATCGAAGAAAATTAATATTAACTAAACTATGTCCCCCTGGATATCGATTTTGCGGCTTGAATTTCAATGTCTGCGGGAAAGATCTACTTTTTTATGCTAGAAAGATGATTCCCGTCATGGAGAGTCCGGATTACCATAAAGGAGATTTACATTCGACTGTATAAAAATATATGTAAATAACATTACGGCGCGGCGGCGGTTCCCGGGATACATCAAACTATCTCGAAGCATCTTCAAAATGCAAAGATTCACATTTTTATACGCAGCGGATTTACGAGAGAATAAAGTAAAACAAACGGGCGCGCGCGCCGAGGGGACAAATATCCGAATAAGGTGCGAGACGGGTGAAATAATGCCGGAAACGAATCACTGAGGTCGTTGAAATCGCGGTGACGATAAAACAAACTGTCAAGCGCTTGAGAGATCTCTGTTTCCGTGTTCAAGGGGACACGGAAAGGTATTTTCCCCCAAAAAATCATTTGCCAGAAAGAAAATACGTTGCGATTCCATTTATCCAAACCTGTTGGGGGAACATGACGGTTCCGATAATAAGGGTTCGCTAATACCTTCTCTGCTATTTTCTGAATGCCCGTGCGTATTTTCAGGCGAATAGACATAATGATTTATGGACGAAAAGTTGAAAACATTATTAAAAAACATTTGCGAAGAAGCAACAACTGTTGGATTTAAATTAATCTGGAAGCATTGTGTCTACAATTATTGTATTGTAAATTTAATGTACGCCGTGTAGACAAACAATTTTTAATATTTCTCCAACAATACAACTAACCTAAATATCTCCTTTAATTATGATGGTATAAAATATATTTTGCATGTAACATGAAAATGAATTTCATATTTAATTACAATTTTGAAAGTCAAAGAAAATATCCACTAACTCAAAAAAAATAATTTTAAGTGAAACTATTCTTTAACCTACAATATTTGACTGTTTGGTTCATATTTCAGAAACTTTTGCACCCCTTGAGAACTAAAAGCATTTCTTTTCCAAAAATGGATGCCAGCTGAACTTTTGGCAAGATTATTTGTTGCTGGAAACTAATATGCGCGATTAGTTACTTCGATATCACCTGAATTTATACCCTACACTTCAGTTCGAATAATGGAGCCGCCAGCCCCCGTAAAATTACAGTTTCAAAGAAAGACGACCATCTAGAGTCTTCCGCTCGGAAGGATGTTTTCTCTCGCGCACTCTTTTGGCTGTATGGATATTGAGAAACCCATCAGCGAGACAGTGCCCGACGTCTAGGCAGTCTGTCGTCCGTGGATTAAACAAAAAAATCTTCGTTAGCAGATAAGGCGATCCCTTTCATCAGCGTCATTCTGTTCTCGGTTGTAGCTCGCCTCGTTGAGCAGCCAGCTAAGACGCTCTGTAGGATTTCAATTACACGAACAGCCGCTGTTAACTATCTTGGCGAGTCCATTTCACAGTTTATAGTTCCAATCCTTGCCAATGGGTTTACGGTTCCGGGTTTACGCGCAGATTAACGCACCAACGATCGAGAAATCAATAATAGGCCGTATGGCCGTTTTACGTTCCTGCGTACAGTGAAGTACAGTCATCCATAAGCATCAGGCCAGTTGTACACGATACCTGTATAATTTATGAGTTAACTTTGTTAAGAAACAACTAACAACAAATAAAACAATTAAAATAGAACATACAGGTATACGTGCAAAAGCTGATGACAATAGTAATTGAAAGGCTTTCATAGGTAATGACTAATCTGACATCTGTAAATGAGTTTAATCTACTCACTGCTACACGGACTCTCATTTTTGTATGTTCGTGCTTGGTAGATTGAATGTTAAATTAGATGGTAATTCAAGATTTATTTATCAGTCTTGCACACAGGAATATTCGAAAATATCTATTATGGACGAGTTGAAATAATCTTTTGGGGGACCTACAAAGAATACTTGATTCAGTTAATATTTGAGTTGTCCATAAGCCGAAGTGACTAACTCCACCCTTTACGTTTTTGAAATTCTGTTACCAAAACACTTGACTTTTTAGATTTGAAATAAATTTCTCTAAGGTTGGATGTATACAATTATTTTATCAATTCTTTTAATCTCTGTCTCTGTGTTTAATCTAATGTATTCAGTGTATTATTTAAATAAATTACTTTCATTTTATGGAATCTTTAAAGTTACTGGATTGGCAATCGAAACATTTAAGTATGGAACAGCCGAAAAGAAAATATGTATGCAGATTCTTTAAACTGTAATGTGTCATTCACAAGAAAATCTTTAAAAATGTCTCGTGCTTACTTCGTCTTTCGTACGTATCCAATACTTGTGGATGATAGCGTACGTGCATTATCTCCTGGCATCCGTTCAATGAACGTACCAGCGAGTTAATGTCCGCGTTTTAGAGCTAATCCCCCAGTTTACGGTTTATTTTACAGTTTACCAAGTGTTTAACATGGAGGCGTGTTATGTCTTTCGAAGGAGCGAGTCTTCCACGACTCAAAATATCGTACAGGCGCCACTATGACGATCAATAGTGGTTAATTTTATCGGAAAGCTCAAAAATGTCAGCCATGAACCGAGACTATAGATAAATGGCAATATATGCTCGAATTTCTCCGCGCCTGGAAATCACCCGCGGAAATTATTGCGTGGTTCGACCACAAGAGGGGCAAGTTTACGAGCTATGTACCAAAGAAATTCAGAAATTCTGACACACGGTAGGGGGTAACTGCATCGTGGGCAACTCGCACTAATCGTTCTGATCGCTATAGAAGCGCGGAATTCGTGATTGAATTGACTGAAAAGGTTAATCAGGCTTTACGAAAATCTCACTGGTTTCTCGACTTAAGGCCTCGCTATAGCCCCGATTGCAATCCTCTTGACTCTTGACTATTACATGTGACATTTGCAAAGGTGAATGCAAAGCAACACAACACCACGGATACCCTAAAGCCCGCTATTCAGGTCCAAGCTCAAGAAGCTTGTGGCAACTAGTCGAGGCTACATCGAATATAGTTCCATTCTTTATACCATTTACCACTTTTTCACAAACTGGCGAAAGAATATATTGATATATTCCTTGAATTTGAACTGTTTTATTCAAATGACTTTTCCGATTTACCACCCTGCACGAATAGGAACCCTTTTTTGGGTTTTCTTTCCAGCCTCTCCTATAACTAATAAAGATTTAGGCTGTATGTATACTATATGTTACGTATGTATGCTTGTTCTCTTGCGGGATGCAAAGAGATCCCGTTCCCTTTACAATTATTTTCTTTATTTTCACCCTGTCGTCTCTTTTATTCCTTGACTCCGACCCTCTCACACTCTCATCCTTCCATCCATTTTCTCCCTCTCTCATTCACACTTTCCATCCTTCTTTTCCCTTTCTCTCTCTATCTAACTTTACCATCCATATCTCTCCCTCTCCGTCTTCAGCTAATACTCAAGATTTGGGCTGAACTTTACAATTGTCTACCCAAGCTTCTACAGTTTTCTTTCGATATAAGACAATGACTCGGGACGTCTTTCGTCGTATTGTTAGTAGAATGACGCACAACAGGTGCCAAGAGCTTGAGGAGCGGGAAAGCAATCCGAAAGTTTCGGTAAGATTTGTATAATTTCGATCTCGTTTCTGAGCAAATTGACTGTGGGCGGGTGAATTGGGTCGTTCCATGGCTGTGCATCATTCCGCAGCGGATAACTCGAATTCCATGTAATCGGAGTTTCTTAAACTTCGATCGAACTTCGATTAATTGAGCAATCGTGACCACACCCATGATTTACAGGATAGCTCCGGCGTCGCAGCGTAAGGCAGTCAACGAGTCCTGTTCGTTTTACTTCATCCGGCGAAAGTTATAAGTTATAGCGCACGATCCGCTGTAACGATTAAGCTTATGGTTTAATGATTTCCTCTATTCCACAGGATATGCTATAAGGTCCCTCCCCTCGAGTTGTATCGCGGCTTCGCTTCGCTTTGACTTCTGGCTTGTTCGGTTTGCGCCGAATTGCATCGGGACGGAAAGTTTGTTAATCTGTGTCTTGTCCCCAGGCGGAGGATTGTACTCCAATTATAACGCGTTTCCTAATAGTTGGACCCGTTAAATTATCGATTATCCTACGGATTGTTAGATCCTGACGTACCAGTGAATAAACCACGGCGACGCGAGTTTTGCTTCATTTTAATTAACTTTGTTTGCTTGACTGCTGTGCAATTTCGTTGATTAACTCATAAAATAAAGTTGACGTAACTTCCCGTTGTAATATGATAATAACAGTATGTACAACAACGCGTTCTTCCTTTTAGTAATTATTATGCAATATTGTATAATTTCAGAAGCTCAATTTTCCTGATTCGACTTTTATTAAATTGTAACTTATTTCCAACGTCCAACTTTCTTGAATCTATACTCGAACGAAGTTGAAACTGCGCGGCCAGCTCAAGAACTAATTTGTTTTTGATCTAATCTTACTTATAAACTGTGTAATTTGGTTTCAGGTAATTGCGTTATGTATGGCGTGAATGACAAGAGTAATGCGATTAAGTGGTGTAAAATGTTTCTTGCAAAATGTTTTCGGAAAGGATGAACGCAATACAATGCGTATTATAATTTTAAATACGTATTTAAAAAATTAAACAAGAAGAAAGGCTTTCAATGTAGTTCACAGTATGTTTTATAACAAAATCATAAATAGCTGAAATGCACTCTACAAGAATTTGATTTTCAACCCTTAGAATTTAAGATCGTTAGGATTTCCAGGTAATTATCTATAAATAGCACTGAGTACCTGATTAGGGGAGTCGAGAAAGAAATCGTTAATCATCATCGGAGTAATGGGGTTCGGTTTAATGCAAACAGTGATTAGCTCTTTAGAAGCATTCAAGATACGGCCTGATGTGTTCAATAATTCCGTAATTCCACCACGCTAATTGTTTGCATGTTTTGCTTAGCATAAGCCCGACTGGCACACTTCTGCTAACTTCAATCAGTGAATTAAACCGTTGATGGAATAATCCTCGAAATAGTGTCGAGTGGGATGTTAACCATCCATGCGAGTAACGGAAATCCTTTTAACAGTTCGGCCCGATGCGGTGGTTCTCTTTGACAAGCGGGTTATAGTTGGGTTGCAAATCAGTTTATCAAGATTTTAATGAATTTGTACCGTGTTTGAGTAGAGGCGCATAATATTCAATAGTTTATGATTCCACATTTAAGCAGATTACGTCGGTCGTGAATGGTGCTTTCGTCGGTCGGTTTCCACAATTACTACAACAATTTTCCTCTCGGCCCTGCAACAATTTCTAGCTTAGTCACGAATTCTTAATATTTTTACCGTTCACTGTTTCATGCAGTCTACTTAATGGTAGTAATGAGGTGTTACTTTAAATTTCGTGCTATTTTTTATTTATGAAAATTAGAGCAGTTACTTTTTGACACATGGTTAGTAAAATTGTAAAAAAGGATTTTTTTATCATTTAATAAATTAATAGCATTATCATTTTGTTATGACTAGACGCTATATTTCACTGGCGAAAGAAACTTTTCACTTATTCTGATTATAAAATACCTGTTATTCCAGAAAAATGGAAAAAAAGAGTATGAAAAATATATAACGCAAACACAGAATTGGAAAACCTACGACAACGCAATAAACAAATTTTTCTATTGACTAGGGGATAGATACACAATAAAATGTGATACCAAATTCTAGCAACAAAATGAAATAAAATCTAAAAAATTGAAAGTTAGACAAAGGGACGAAACTAAAAAACGTTCTCGTACACGGGTAGCGAAACCGTAATAAATTTGACAATGTGTCCACGTAGAGAAACATTTTTGTAAATCAATTTCACTTTCGAAATTTTCCGCTGCCGGTCTAATTTCACGCAGTTGGAGCCTCCTGTCATTCACTGCGATATGCTCGCGGTTTCAACTGAATAAAAATAAAATATAGTGCCCCCCCCCCCCCCCGAAGAAGTATCTATATATTCTATATTCACCCAGTTTTTTTGTTGAATATGCATGCACACTTTTTAATATTTCATAATGCACAGGAACAACGTGACCATTTAGGATTATCATGTATATACATAATAGGAACGACAAAAATCCGTCTTTTAGTGATAATATTTTATTTAGTCATATTATGTTATAATTTAGGAAAAATGTTAGTACTTCGATCATAAGAATAATACTATTTTCTGTCTAATTGTTTGTATCTATCGAATTGTTAGAAACACTTGCATTGATGAACTATTCTACATTGAAACAATTAATTGTTAAATGAATTCCTTGCTACACTGAATCTTATTATTCTTTTACCAATTATTAATGCATATGGATTGCGAATATACACTAAGCAACGTTGCATTAATATTGTTTGTCTCGCGAATAAGAAATACATTTTCAAACTGTGGTTCTAATTTCTAAATGTAATAACTTGATCACCGACTGTGTGTATACTAGATGTATATCCGAATTTAAATTCACCAATTCAAAGAAATGTAAATTTTAATGATGAAGCAGTTATTAAAAGTTAGCGACATATTCATAATAAGAATTAATACATAAATCAATAGAACTATGAGAGAACATACTATGGAAGAACAGTATTATTCTTATAAGTACAGTAACTAACATTCTACCTCGATTATAATACAAGATGGCTGGATAAACTTCGAAAAGTAGAAATAGATTTTTTATTGCTTTCTTAACGTGATATTCTCAAATGTAGATGTACAAATCAACAGTGTAAAAATGTCTTTTTGATTCTTAAATGTTCGAATTTGATTTGTTATATTTGGTTGTTTAATTAACGTTTCTCTACACCATGGAACAATAATTACATTAACACATATCGAACCACATAACTGAAATTATTCACTTCACTGCACTGCCAATCACTAAACGCCAAGTATTGCAGTCAATTAATAATTCTAGTTTCTTTAAATTGAAACCTATTGAAATAATCCATGAACGTTCATGAAAGATAAAATTGTAGGATTTTATAAAATATAATATATTACCGAAGGAGAAATACAATTGAAGTTGTTGGTCTGCGAGGTACTGGTAAACGGACGTTGTTTAATATTAATCGAATGCCTTGATGACAACCGTAGACTATGCATGACTATTTACTATTTACAAATGTATTTGTATAACATAGATTACATAAAACAGAAGATAATTACTTTTAACACAAAATCTATGTATACATATGTATTCCATAGATTATATAAAACAAAAGATAATTATTATAGTTTAATACAACACTCAAGGATGAATGTAAATAAATATACCGAGTATTAACGAACACACGGAAACATTAAACGCACGCAACTACCTAAAGTTTGTGAAGGACGACACGAGTTCACTTCGCGAACGTTTCTTCGCCACTAAACAACTCGTTTTGCTGTTGATCGGCCCTCGCCGCCGATTATCGGAACCGTTCGTCGAAATCGTCAGGCCTTTGTTTTGGTCTCGTAGTAATGCAACCGACGCGACGCTTCGCTACTTCGCTACGTTCGTCGGTCCAGTCTTGCACGCGACTCTCGATTATAGACTATGTATAAACATTATATTTTATTAAATAATATAAGAGAAAACAGGGAGAAAAAAATATTATATCCAGTTGAACATACATAAGTATGTCGTTTTTTTTTACGGCGAATTGAAGCGATATCCAAAATAATGGGTGCACAAATACTTCATAACCTTACGTTGTGGGCAAAGTGCTATAGTTTGTTGAGAAGTCGCAGTACCGCGAAGCTAAAGTGTTAGTTGTTAGAGGGAAAGGGGAATCGTCGCCGTATCTCACTCTGTATAAATATTTATGGAAACTATAATTGTAATATTGTATATTTTATTTTATCGCTCGTTTATTTGTCAATTATAATTTGAAGAAAGTTAAATTTTAATGCAGATGTTGATAATATAAAATCTGTATTTATTTCCTCACAACGTAATTTATTGAACATTAAACATACCGAGCTTTAAAAGTAACTGACAAGATTGATTTTATTTAGACTCGGTGCTACTTTCATTGCAATACGTACTCTACTAAAGACATCTATTCCATCTAAAGTCATTTCTTGTGAAATCTTTTGTATTATTTATTATAAAATTGCACCATTTTTCCAAATGTTTACGAAATAATGCATAAATATAATTGTATATCTCGCTTTTATATCGGTATCCACCATTTTGAATTATCTTGTGACGTTTTTGTGAACACTGTGTCCTATGCATTATGCATATCCTATACCCATGTCGTGTCTATAAGTGTATATTGTATATGGTCTAAGGTTGAAAAGGACGCTTTGCTACGTTCGTTAATCGAGCGTTCGAGTCAGTTCGATTGTCGCTGTGCCTCTGCATTATCGACTATAAAAATTATATTTTACTAAAAAATGTAAGAGAAAACAGAGAGAAAATATTATATCCAGTTGGATATGTGCAAGTATATATCGCTTTTTCACGGCGAATTGAAGCGATGTTCAAAAAATGGGTGCATCAATATTTTTTTTGATTCTGTGTAGATACGCAGCGTGAAAAATCTCGCGTGAAACGCCGCATATTTCACATCGGAGTGATTAAAAGCGGGACGAGTGGCGTTGGAAAATCGTGGAACGGCCGAAATTTTTCTGCGGGATCCTGCGATTATTCGACGTGAACGTCGTCGAGTATAATACACGTTCGTGACGTGTAGTAGAAAATGGCGCGGAAAATAGGAGACGAAGAAATCGAAGAATGGCGTCCCTTTTAGCGGCTCTTGTTTCACAAGACACATGAGCGTAATGGGAGAATATTTTCAACTCGGGTAGACCAACCCGCTTCCTTGGAGCAACAGGTAAATATACTGGGAAATTTAAAGCGGTGAGTAAAAATTGATACACATCCGGACTACGTTAATATTCCGCCTCGGGCGACGACAACGCGGACGCCGCAGTTTCACACTCCATTAATATTAATAGCTCGAGAGCGCAGTTAGGGAAACTGCTGTTATAATTAGTAATCCTCCGATAATTTATTGTTACGCGCTACGTGATCGACTCGGCTGGGATTCCAAACGTTTATAGTGATTATGCCTGTAATTAGGCGCACTTTAGTCGCATAAGTCGATGTTTGATGAAATACAGTCGTAATCCGCACTTGCGACGAGAATGATTTGAAACCGTTCCGCACACAATGGACTACCACGTCATTGTACATATTGTTCTAATTGCACAGTTTTAATGAACTATCTTTTGTTTAGTGTTGAAACAACTGTAGCCATTCTTATTGTTAGATCTTTCTGGATTTAGTCGAGAAAATTGACTTTATTAGATTACCCATTAATGCATTATATTTTATTACCATTACTCGTTCATTATATCTTTTTTTTATTTTATCCAAGTAATAAACAATGATAGATAGTTACGTGTCTGCAAAAGTTGTAGCTAATTAATAAACTGAAAATATTTATACATCTCAACATTCTAGTAAATTTTAAGCTTTATGGAATGTTTGATCAAATGTATTTGATTTTCATATTATTTTCATACGTGATGAAAATCACGTATGATTTTTTTACACGTTCTTTGATTTTTTTACCCACTATGCGGCGTCGAGTGTATCGGTGTGAATCACTACTAATCCAATTAAGTACCATACTTCTTTGTTTTCCATTATTTCTTTATGGGACTTTCATCAACTTATTTGTGGCATTTTCTAATTAAGCTGACACTAAACACGATATTATCTGAACTGTATGTAATCATTTAATTGACGGTATGCAGTAGGTTTTCGGCAACGGCGGTCCGTGTTTACACGTGCTGTCCTTTTCTACGTTGGCATGGTCGGTGAGATCACAGTGAAATAGTAGCCCCACTGTTATTATACTAGAGAATCCGGCTCAGGTCAAGACTTTACTATACTGGCACTCCTCTGTTCAATAACTCATTCAGAACATTTTTGTTTTGATATAATAAGATAAGATTATAACAGGTTATGATAAGATTGTTGTATAATAGGATACAACACATCATAATTCATCGCCGGAGGAGAACTAAAATGTTAATGAAAGAATTGAAAGGATGTAACACAATTTCGCACATGTACAATACCGAAGAAATGCGAAAAGAAAAATTTTGCACAATGGAAAGACATTGGGCAACTAGGTTTCTGGGATGAATCACGAGCAATTGTACTTCACGGTATTCTTGCGCCGTGTAATAAGAATCTGGCCAGGTACAGCACAAAACCCGTGGCAATCCCCTGGAAATACCGACATTCCGAAACGAAGAACATTCGAGGAGAACCGTGATAAGGGTGCACCGAACGCCTGAAAATCACCGGGTCAAAATACAGGCTGCGGAAATTGAGTGGAGAACACGGAGATATAAAACCAAAAAGGAGAAAAATCTCGAATGCTCGATCCCCGATCCTTGCTGGTTCCCGCAGCCGGACTTGCTATCAGTAATCCGGAGCATTCTCGTGCAAATTTTCCTGGAGCCACCAGGAATATCTGTCGAGCTTCCACGATTTTACGAAGCTTTTAACAGGGTGGGTAAATTGCATTCTTACGGGCTCGTTCTGTGTACGTGAGAACCTGCCAGTGACTTCCGCGGAAAAATACATATTAATCATGCCGTTTATTTGGCAAGCTTTTGACCACTTCACGCCTACCATGGATCCCTTCAAACCATTTTTGTTTGTCCCAAATTTTACAGATTTTTGAACCTCAATCACCAATTCATCTTTTTATTAGATCCAATCTAAATACCGTTGGAACTATACGTGTTTTAATCAAGGAATACTATTACAACCGAAAGGTTTATTATACAGGATGTACCAACTAAGGTGTTACTACATATTTTCTCAAAATCTAATGAAGATATCCAGTTCATTTCATTTTTTATTTAAATGGTTAAGGGAAGCTAATATTTTAGTATGTATTTAACTTTTCTGGGGCGTAACTTTTGAGTGGAAAAGGAGGGCCTCAACATTTTTTAAAAATGGGAAGTACTATTGATTTTTTGTGATACCTCTCATTAAACTGAATAGCATTTACTTAAACAATTTTTTGTTGTTGTGTATAGTTACATTGCTAATGGATGGTTCGTTATATATTTTTCCAATTTTTCCCACAGTTGTAGGCTCTTCTTTAACAATTTTATTAATTTATTATATGGTTATTCAATGAATTTGTCAGTGAAAAAAGTTTTTATACTAGAAGAATCTGTTGCATGCGAAATAAAATAAAAAGTTAATATACATTTTATTTAATCAAAAATATACGTTCAAGATACATTTAAAAATGATCAGTAGACTGCGGATATCTTTATGCAAATTAAAAATTGTATGCGTTAATTGCAAGGCATAGGAACAAAGTAGGAATTTATTTCTCTCTTCAGCGATTTTATCAGGTTGTAAGAAACGTATTGATACTCTCACATTTTTGTAATCTCTTTATTGTTTGAAATTACAGCCGCCGATTTTAGTCATAAATGCATTTGCAATGTTTATTTTTTAAATATTAATACCCAACAAAATTCAATTTATCTATTTAGTATTTAATATACATGTAGCTTGACAGAACCGATTTTACTAGTCGTAAACTTTTCTTTTCGTTAGAAATTGCTGCTCTTTCCCGGGATGTTATCTAAACAACAGTGGAAAACTAACTGAGCGATCGAACGCTGAGGCGACTAATAAAAACCAGTGAACTGACGGACGGAGGAATTTTCCGTCTTTCACAATGCATTTAAATCGTATTATTTATATTTCGCCTGCACCGTAAAACGCCGTCATGATTATGAGCAGAGGGAATAAATGGAATGGACGTCGACGGGAGAAAGAAAACGCCAGAGAGATTGACAAGTGTGATCGGCTGTTCAATTGACCCGTGAAACCTCGGAATAGTTCAATCTCATGCCAACCAGACGATAAGTCAGGGTGGAAAGGTCGTATTACTTCGATCAAAGAATCAATTCGATTTACTACGTCGAAGTTGATTCATAAAAAGGGAGTTAGCCATTGGAGAGACTTTGACATTTCCTGTAATCATTAAGAGAAACTCGTGGAACCCAGGTGGTAAAAATCGGCCATAAAATTCGAATGGAGACAAACTCTTCGAGGCAATTCTGAATTTATCGAACGATCGAGTTTATTTTAACAAGCGCGAAATTAAAAGTTCTTGTTGAATTCCCAGACGAAAGTCGATCGAATGATACTGTTAACAACCAAGACGTTTCTTTTCATTGATGTACTCGATGAAGAATAATGGAGGATCTAAAAATAATAATCGCGTCATTAAACGATAAACGCGCGACACGAAATTTCAATTGCAAACCAAATACAGAAAACTTTTAAGATTCCTTGCTTAGATGTATGTACGTACTCGGCAATGAAGATCATGAAAGAATAGCTCAACGCAATTAAACCAATTAATGTATTGAAAGGCGATAAGATTAGTGTAATGTTGGAAAAGATTTCCGTTGTTCAGAAAGATGAACGCGTTGTCCAATAATAGCAGTTGTTGTTTCAAGAGAAACATATACGATAATAAAAAATATATTGGGTTGGCAAGAAAGTCATTTCGGTATTTTAATGTGAAATGGAAAGCCCAATTTTGTATTCAATATTCAATGTGTAGCTGTCGCAGCTTTACGAAAATAGCCAATAACTTTTTTAAGCCACCAGGAAGATGGCAAAAGATCATCGAACAAAATGGAAAATATTTGGTGGCGCTATTTCAACTTAAAATATCGAAATTACTTTTTTGCCAACCCATACATCTGCCTAAGATAATTCTTTTTTACACTTTTTCCAATTACTTTTTCCATTTACTTTTATGTGCAAAACGATAAGCAGAGAAAGATTTTGTAAATTTCTTCATCCGTCTAGTAATCGGTCATTGGATGTTTTTATAGTAATCGAGTGGATGACATGCAGCAAGAGGGCAGCTTATGTAATGTTTGTATACAAATGTGTGATGGTTCTTTTTCGCTATCAGGCCAACGACCAATTAAAACATCGGTAGTTCTCGTCGAAGCATTTAACTGATAAGGGTGTGTGTCTGTCGCGATGAACTCGTTTTGAACAAGATAAAGAAAGCAGTATTGAGTGCCTACTGATTGTTATTGTGAGCGCGACAATTAGCGTAATGAATTGGTGACAAGGACGCTTTCCTGTTTCTTTAAATACCTGAATGCTTCGTGACATTGACTATTGCGAGACTGTACAAATTCTAGACACATTCTTCAGGAACTATAGCGAATAAACCATCAATTCTTCCTGAGTCTTTCAGTTTAAACCGAAATTTTGGAAACCTTCACTCTGTATATAGGGCATCCCAAAAATGTTATACTTCCTCAGCCTTTTTGGGTCACTCTGTATATATTATATGTTAGAAAACAATAGAAATACTTAGGTGTTGGTATTATATTTTTTCTTAGGTTTCTAAAGTCGTATTATCTTTTTGGTTTTTTAGCAACTGTGTAGTAGTTGAATTTACGTCGAGTATAAAGTTCCCACGACATATTTAGACAATCAGTACGTGTAGCAAAATAGTCTTTATTATATTAATCATCCTTGTCTCTCCTCGTTAACATTATTATCTTCATAGATGTGAAGTCTTCCTCGAAGACTTCCACAGCGTACATTAAACTTCTTTGCCGTTTCAATTCGACACTTCGCGCAATCAGGAGCGTACTTTATTACACATATTCGCTTATTGCGTCGACCGCGATACGGATCTGCTCAATTTTATGACTTAGAACAGCTGCGAAATAATTTTCCTCAATATCTTCGCCGTAGCTGAGCAATAAAATTCGTCCATTCAATTTCTCGCATCCGCATTTTCTCTGTTCGTCCGGTATGTCGCCATGATCGTGCGCGCCCGTTTCCAACAGGCAGTCGCCGCCGCTGCGCCGCTGTTCGGAAACCGGTAACTGCGCTTTTTATTGGTGCACCTTTGATTCTCGAAATGAAATTCAGCATTTCGTGCCGGTTTCATAAAGCTGTTTGCACAGTTCAATGGCAATTTATTTCGCGCTCGTCTGAGAACGATATTTAATATACTTCCAATGACGGATCGTTGAAAACTGAGATACGCAGAGCAGGGTGTTCACACTTTTAACGTGGACGATGGCAAAGAAACTACGTGTAAAATATTTTTCCGAAAAGAATTTCATCTAAGTTGGTGGCCATCCAAGTTTAATGGCCATTCCCCTTCGTCTGAAGTTCTTTTTTTAAATTAACACACAAATCTCATCACTAGACACAAAATCGAATCAAATCAGATATAGATTAAGATTGACTAAATTCCGTCAAATTTTATATCCTAGCATTTCTTGAAAATTTTTGCAGTCTACTTATCACTATTCATGTTAGTCATTTACTTAAGAATTTTAATGACATTTGCAAAATAACGCAATACAGTTGTACTTTAAAATTACATGACAGAAATTTTTAAACTCTAGCGTCGTCCGATCGCTTCTAAATTTTGTACACATTTTCTCAAGTCTTACAATTTAGAGGGGTAATACCAAAAAAATTGTTGAATTCTATAGTTAACGACCACCCTATTATTCATTTAGTTATCTTAATAGACCCATTCTTATTTCATCGTGATCATGAGGTCGTGGCATTAGCAAAGTCCACTGATCAACAGTTTTTCGGTAACTTCTGCCGACTCTGATGTCGCACCATTGATTAAGATCGATTGGACCGGACAAAACACGAGTTCTGAGGGTTCTTGGATTATAATCCGATCCTTTCGGAGGGCATCGAGCCGTTATCATTGACCACTTTGCCTTGGCACCATCCTGTGCTACGAATTTATGGAACATCGACGAGGCCCCCCTTTCATCGGGCTCGTAAAGCCGCCTTTATGATAGCATTATACTGGCGAGGAATAGCTGCACTTTCATAGCAAACGATGCTATCGGGCCGCCGAAAACGAACGAAAAAAACTTTCTCGCGGTGACTCGTCCCCGAGAAACGATTGGCGAAATTTTAAGGAGCTTCTTCCACGTTTTCTTGCCCTCTTGCGCAACCTGGCTCCTTCTCCGAACTACAGTGGATCGGAAAAACATTAGGTTATCTCATGAGTAGACTGCGAATCTTTATGTAAAATAAAATAAAAATTGCCTGCATTAACACCAGGCCTAGTAAACACTAACAGTGGCTGTTTTAATATATAAAGAAATAAATTTGTAAATTAAAAATAGAATCTTTGACGATTTTGCATTAAAACAATCAATTTTTCAGAAATCAAATGCATATTTACCGGCACTGTAAACACTATCTATCATAGAGTTAAAAAATATGTTTTCCATACGGTGGTTCTAATACTTTGATCACCCACTGTAATAGGAAAAATGAGAAAATGTCGTAATCACAGGAAAAGTATTTACAATTTATATAATACACTGCAGATGTGTATAAATAACTGTACATCCAGGAGCGCCACGTTGTTTTATTCATATCGCGTCATGAGAAGAATATTAGTATGTAGTCCAGCCACATAACTGCGATACTATTCCCGCACAGTAACTTTTTTTTCATTTTTATTATTAATGTGAACTTTTAATCGCTCCATCATATAAATCGGCAGAGTTAAATATATTTCTTATATACAACATGATGGAATTAAGACTATACATATTAATAAGTAGAAGCAGAGAAATAGTTGAGACTGGGAAAAGTACAAATACTTTTTTTACTCACTTTCGAATACTAAATTATCAGCATTCCTAATTTAGCATGTTGTTTCTGTGCGTGATAAATCATTAAAAATTGTACATTATATTAATGTACTATTTCTTTACTGGAAATTGTATCCAAAAAGCGAGATGTACAAATACTTTATTGAGTCACTATACTACCCTTATTATCTTACTGCTAGAATTGGAAGAAATTGTAACTGCAACTTGCCACGGTTAGCATCAGCCGTTTCGCCGAACTGATAATCGAAAGGAATCGTATCCAGCGGTAGTTTGCCAGGACGAGGAAAACATCTCCTTCGAAGGATCGTTTCAAACCGGCAGAATCGCTTCCTCGGTACCAATGGCGAATCCTTGGCCGTTGTACTCGTAAATTACATCGCTTACACATTATTCGGATCTTCGAATTCGATTCTATTTTCCATTGGAACGTGGTATATGTATGTAGATTTGACTCGGAATTTGAAAGTATTGCTCAGTAATTGTCTCATTGAAATTTATCTTCTTCTAATGCTAATTATGAGGCGAACGTAAAACTTTCAGTCTTTTTCAATCATTCATGCATACTGACTTTTAATTATAAGGCTTATAATCCTTTTTGTGTAAATGTTTGAACAGATAAAAGAAAGACACTTTTGTATTTATGCAATATTTGTCAAACGACTCATTTTGAAACTATTGACCTATAATTATTGAAGTCAAACTCTGTTTGCCTGTGTTGAGTGATTGTTAAAATAATTAATTCAAATAACACAGCGAAAGTGAAGATGTGGCAGAACTCTATTATTATTATTTAATGATCGTAAAATGTTTTAGAGTCCTTGGCAGGGACACTACTAAAAATCATTATTATACGACATGAATGCATAATATTTTATTCCATATATATTGTTTAATGTTGACGTTGTGACGTTACGTTCTCAGTTATTCAGTAGCATAATTTGATTATTTACTATCGAATAAGTGAAGTAACTAATAAAGAATTCAATTATATCATTAGAAAAAATTATCAATTTATATTGTCAAACATTATTTGTAGAGGACGTACAAAAGAAATTGAATAGAAAATCTTTCTTCTTAAATGAACATTCTCCTGGCAAAAAATCTGAAATGGCATTAAAATCTATGAGGGTTGCATTTGTATAGCTCCGTCAGTATTTAGATTTAAGGGATGAAACAACACTCTGGGTGACTAGAAATTGTCCTCCAGTGAAGTGTTAGCCTCCAGGTTCATAAATTTGAATATCTTACGGATGAAGTATGTTTTTCGAGCGGTTGAGAGATTATGCATGCTGAAACAAGAAATTTATAGAGGATGAACGCTCAACGCGTTATGGAAGAACAATTTTTAGCTTTCAAGTGCTATGTTCCCTCTTTCATTTCACCGAGCAATAAAACTTGAAACAGGGGTTCCACACATTTATACATCTCACACGTCGCACGAGAACTTTTATGAATAACAGCCATTTGTTTTTTAACATTGGAAGGCAGAATAAAATACAATTTCAATCATACATTAACTTTAATATTCTCAAAATATTATTGAAAGGTATTCATGAAAGTTTTAATTTTGTCTTTTGCAAAGATTTTTATATGACTAATTATTTATTCGATTAAATAGAGAGAATAACGTATTACGAATAATGGTACTATATAATTAGTACATTTATTAGTAAATTATTCATTCGAATATTTTATTCGACTAAAAAGAATTTATTCGAATATTGTAATCGACTTAAAAGAATTTATACGAATATTTTATTCGACTAGAAAGAATTTATTTAACTAATTATTTTAGATGATGAACAATTCGAATAATGCCCAACTCTGGTTTGAATCAGGTTAAAGAAGCTTCTAGAAGAAATAATTAATTTTCGAGTAATCATTGCAGGAAATATAATCATTTCAGCGGATTGAAGGCGAACGAAATCGATACTGGATAGCCGGTTGTTTCTCATTGGACAGGTATTTTTTACAACGAAGTGGTTAACCAGACTAACGAATCTGTTAAACGCATGCAAAAAGTAGTTTTCACCGAGGTGCAAAGGGAACAAAAAAAGCGGAAATCGCCATGCAAGACGGCAATGAATTATGAATTAGCCTTGAACTCGAAGGTAAGCCATTGAACTGAATTCGCGGTGCAACAATAAGGTCGGTTCAATTACATTTAATCACGTTGAAAGTGCTGCACCATCGTTGTTATTTTAAGCTGCGCGCCGGTGAAAGAGATCAGAATTCTTTTGTGAGTGCCACTTTGCTCCTCTGTGCTCGCAAATAACTTCGTCTCAAAAATAGAATATCTAATTACCGATCATCAACGAAGAACGCGTGGGTGTCGGCGAACTTCAGCCTATAGATAAAAATAACATTGTCGATAACGATTTGTACTAAATGCCCTAAAAAGATAAGGGCGTGCTGGTTCGGATTGACTTCAATGTCACAACATATCTCATGGTTAAGCATAATTTGCAAGCACTGAACTACTACACAAATGTATTATCAATAGACTTTATGCAAAGTAAACGTTGTTTGCATCGGTTGCGAGCAGCAGGATTTAAATAACAATGTGTTTCTCTCTCTCCATAAATTTAATGAATTCAAAGTAACGAAACAGTACTTGCAAATTGCTCAGATCTTTTGTGCTTTGTGCATCGTTTATTCATTTTTATCATAAATACATAAAACACGTCCTTTAATTATTTGCTTCGTTAATATTGGGTTGGAAAAATTCATATGTTTGGGTTGGAATTCATATGTTTGTTCAATAACACGAGAAGTTACCTCGAAAATGGCAAAAAGTAATAGAACAGAATGGAAAATATGTTATTGAATAAGTCTATGAACAAATATCTGAGTTTTAGCTTTCAATTTTAATTTACAAACGCTACGAACTTTCGTTCCAACCCAATACATCGAATAGGTTATAATTCGATGAAATAGAAAACGTACAACTCGAAGACTGTAAAGATACATTATGATCAATCTACTAAAATTATTTACAACAGAAATGAATTTCCGTTTGACTTGAATTTTTATTTCGCCTAAAAATCCGCAGTCTGGTTATAAATAAATGCATAAGAACTGTGGAGAGAATATTGAGATTTTGTTAATATCAACAAATGAGTAACAAGTGATGAATAAACACAAAGTTAGGAGTTTTGTGTGTAGCAAGAAGAAAGTTTTCCGAGTCAAGAGAAGTTGATCGCGTGTAGTCGACCGATAACAGAACAATTCCGACTAAAATCGATAACGCCATTTTTGACGGTGTTCTCGAAACAGAAAGACTCACGCAAATTCGGGGCAGACCAAATTGCTTTTCGTAGTTCGGATAGCGAGCTCCTTATCGAATTGATTCACGATGTTGTGACAACTTCCGCTTGACACTATCGTGTAGATAATTGTAATGTAAGGCGAATTTATGAAACAGTATAGCAAGCAACACTTTTAACTATATGCATACTCGTAATAATAATGAGGAAAATTTCAAAGCATTGTAGTTAGCTTCGCAGTTTCGATGAAACGGAGTGTAGAATTCAAGGTAATTCATCGTTGTGTAGAGCTTTATAAAATATACTTTGTTAAATCAGAATGTGTTGGCGGCTTTATACAGGGTGTCCCAAAATTCCTTCAACAGCCGGAAATGGGAGGTTCCTGAGATCATTTGAAGCAATATTTTCCTTTGCAAAAATGTTATCCGCGGCTTTGTTTAGGAGTTATTAACAAATAACACGGACCAATCACAGCGCGACCTAGACGCGAGTTGGCACAGTCGGCCAATAGACAGTTGGCGCGCCATGACTACTGTGTCAACTCGCGTCTAGGTCGCGCTCTGATTGGTCCGTGTTTTTCGTTAATAACTCCTAAACAAAGCCGCGGATAACATTTTTGCAAAGGAAAATATTGCTTCAAATGATCTCAGGAACCTCCCATTTTCGGCTGTTGAAGGAATTTTGGGACACCCTGTAATTTGTGTGTCCGTTTGTATTTGTCCGTTATAACAACGGACATACTACAGTACCTCGAAAACTGTAAAGCCGCTAGTTATGACACCAGTATCGCCAGATGAGGGGAGGGAGCACGAATTGAAGGGAAAAAGCGTCACGTGACCAGGCCGCGGCGAAAGAGTGGGGAACAGCACCGTAGAAGGGGAAGGTAGAGTAGGGACACGAGTCTTAATCTGGCGACACTGGTTATAAATATGTCTTGCCATGAATGCTTTCACAACAACCATAGATTATAAATTATTACACTTGGTAATAACAGTTACGTAATATATAACATAACATTTACGTAGAATATGAAGAAATAATATTTTTAGAGGTACCTAAGCTTCCTTGAATTTTGACAACGTTCAAATATTAAGATTTGCATGTTGATAGTGCATCGACTCTTTCGTATGAAGCATGAATAGTTAAATACACGTGCTCGAACCGCGTACCAGGGGAATCAGCTGTCCATACTAATTAATCGTGGTATGTAACCAGTCTCCGAACGAAGCAGCCAGTTAATGAGTTTCTCCACGTTTCTTTTATTCCATATTAACGTAGATTCTTTTTATTGCCGTGTATAAAATTTATGTTCTTCTGGAGGCATTAATTCTCCTTCAATAATGTTCTGAGTGCTCACCGAGTTTTAAACGTTTAGTATTATAAATGTTCAAACCGCATTTGTCAGAGAAACATTTTCCTTCGAGTTTTTATTATTATTGAAATATTGAGTGATTGAATATATTATATAATTATTAGTATATACTTGTGTAATGATTTCTTTCTACTCGAATAACGCACATTAATTACACCGTTCTTTGTCGTTTACCCATGTTGAAAAAAGATCGAAAGTAATTTTCACATCTCTCGCTCGACATAACAAATTGACGAGTGCTAATTGATTTTATGAATACAGAAATTTAATAAATGTCACTTCATTAGCAGCTGAACGGTCGCTCGCTGAAAACGTTATTCACTGTTGCAAATTCAATAATTGAAATGCGTTTGAAATGATACAATATTTTGCAATTTTTTTGTGTGTGTGCTATTGAATTTCAAGAATTTTTTAAACACAGTATCTATCTAAGAATAATAGTTTACTTTACAGATTGGAGAGAATAAATAATATAAACTTTAAAACGAAAGAGGAAAATCTGCATTTTTAATTAGTAGTTCCACTTTTTCTATTCTCTAATCTATTTTATACGGAAGCTAAATTCTTGTGTTCATCAAACATATTATTTTTGTAACTTTTCTGTATTAAACAAAAATTCGATTGAAAATAAAAATACATTTTCAAATAAGCGAAAACCAAGTAGTAAATGAATTACTTTTCATAACATTGAAAAGGATTTAAAAATTTGTTTCGGTTTCGTTGGTGAGGAAGTAATGCCGGTTCTTAACCTTGCCGAGATAAGATTACTTTTCGTCAGTCATTAAATAAATTTTACTGCTTTGAACATCGCAAAAACGAGCTAGCAAAAAATAATGTAGAAAACAAAATAATAATGTCATTGCAAAATAATGTTTCTGTATGTGAAAGTTAGTTAGTTTAAATTAGTTTCTCACTAAGACAATATGTTAGACTGTAAACTGAGTATTGACGTTTATGATTATACTTTAACGATTTTAATACTGCTATTTTCTTCGAAAATTACAGTAATTTTTCTCTATTCACAACTATTCACATTATTCTATTTCTTCTATTTTATATAGATTTAAGATTAAGATTTATATTATCTTATAGAATGGAATATTCTTTTTATTCAATTTCTATGGAAATATGTACAGTGGATCCATGGATGTATTGTAAAATTAGAGGCTTCTAGCTTTAAAGTGAGTACAAAATTGTCAGACGATAATTCTTTACGAAATTATCGCAGTTTAACACTACAACTATCAAACGTTAATTGCTACTGGTATAATAATAACAAGATTTAATTTATTCCGCTTTTATAAAATTTTAATGGTACATAGTATGTACTTTAAGAAAGAAGTATATTTATCAATTTTCAATCGACGAAACAAGTCATTTTGACTAATTCGCTGGTTGTGGTATTAAATGATCCTTGTACTGTTACACTGGCATCCATTTAACTTATAATTTCAATTGAGTAAACCGCGATATGTCCTCTGTATCGTGGTTTCCCACAAATCTATGGCCAACAGCGACGAAGAGTTTCGATTTCATTATCATTGCACGCAAGTTCCGTCTGGTACTGGGCTTTTTTGCTCGGATTCCCATTCCGTTTTATGCATGGAAAAAGGGAATTTAATGATAGGTACGGATGCGCGAAACGATTGCATAAAAGAACCGAGTGTAGCCTACAACGGCTGCAACTGTCGACTGCAACCTTGCGACAACGCGGCGTGGTACGCAACCAGTTGTAAATAAACGCATAGCAGGAAGTAGGAATCTATCAAACTTTTTCAAAGATCGTGCCAGCGAAACGACAACCATTGTCGCGACAATACTATTCCAGACATGATCAATCCAATCACGAAACAGCTCAGTATGTATAAAATTAATTTGTTAAATTGTTTTCATAGACTCTAGGATCTTATATCAGATGATTGCATAAGTTCGTGCCCGATTTGAAAATAAAATGCAATGGTTCAATTTGAAAGAATACTGCTTTATTAATCAATTATATAGTCACCATGCTTTTTAAAAGAGAATGGTCTGGGTTAGGTTCTTTTTAGAAAAGAATGGCGACTATATAATTGATTAATAAGGCTGTATTGTTTAAAATTTAACCATTGAATTTTACAAAATAAAAATGTTCTGCATTGGTTATTATTATGGCAAGCAGGAGTATTATTAAAAAGCACATTACAATATTCTTAAATTTTATAAATGCGTAAAAATCCGCAGTTAAACGGCGATATAAATGGACAAATAAATTTTAAAATAGATTATTCAATATTTTAATGAACCTAATTATACTCTTCTATTTACCTGATCGATTTTAATGGTGAGACAAGTTGAGAGGAATATGAAATTAAATAATTAATATTAAAGCATTCCTGTAGACCGGATACACAGAACTATATTTTTCTATTTACATAATCAATTTAAAATTCACTTATCAACACATTTTTATAGACCCTAGTAATTTAATTGTACTTTTCTGTTTTATACCATCAATTAAAGATTAATTAGCTCTGCTCTTCCATCTACATAACCTGTTTAACTTATGACTAGACCACGGATTTTATGCATTTACGACAATAATAAATGGGCGTGATTTAAAACAGTGAAAACATTAGAAGAGCTTGAAAACACTGCTATATTATTTGCAACCTGTTAAAAATATTAAGAAAGAAAATCAAATTCTATTTCATTCGAGTCTGTTGTAATTCAGGTTCATTTTTATTTCGTATAAAGATTTGCTGTCTACTTATGACGAACATGGAAAACTAAATCTCCAAAAACATAAAATCAATTTATTAAAGTATTTCTAAGAATTCTAGGATGTTGTAATCTGAACCTTGCAATATGAATTCAGTTCCATATTTTTGGATGGTGAAATAGAAACGCTCAATCGTTAGTGTTGTAAATATTTTCCTACATTTACAACAACATATAGAATGTGATTATTGAACTCGGATTTGTATGCAACATAAAAATCTGCCAAGAGAACAGAAGTGTAAATGAATATTTTTCTTGAACGTTGTTACACATGTTACACATTTTTGTTGCAAGTGCATAAAATCCGCAGTTTATTCTCATGTTTCTCTATCGAGGAATATAAAAGAAAATCCATATTGTTTGTACAATGACTTTTGTTCTTCAACAAAATCATTTTTTAATACAATAGCGGTTCGAACAATGGTGCAGAATGTCTTTTAACAGAAACAATAATTATTGAAGTAAAATTCATTCTAATTACCGCGAAGACAAATACGCAGAGAATGTTTATACAATTCATTGCAGCGTACAAAATGGAGACTGTAATTAGTAAAGTATTTTCCATTTGTACAGAGATTCTACACTTATTAGCAAGCACGTTCGTAAGAGGGCCGTCAAATAATGAAATGTTCACAATCACAACGTGAATATGGTTGAGTAACGACACGAAACGGGACGTTTTGCATTCCTCTAGCGTAGCGATGCAGATAATACAGAAAAATCGCGGATTTAATTGGCCGGACGCTCGAACGCGTCACGGGCGTATGACTCGCGATTATTTATATATGAATTACAACTGTTTTTTATCGCGCGGAGAGTTCGCAAAAATACTCGAAACCGGTGCACCGTACTTTCCATCGAAACCCACTCGAAAAGTTGCGACATGTTTCTCCGTGCATCCTACATCGATGCGAGAGATATTACTTCGACGATATTGAAATACTTCTTTCATTCATCATTCCACGAGGTCGAGTTTATCTGGGGTTTCGGAGGTTTCCACAGACACTAGAGTTGTCATAGTTGGGATAAATTCAATATGCGTTCAGAGAAACGAACACAAAATTATTCTCGAAGCGTCCTTTTATCTGTGCAAATGTACGACTTCAGTTTTCTGCAAATATCGTGTCATGCGTTAATTGAGCCGAAGTTTTATCAATCGTAATTAATTGGCGAAGCAAAGATGGATAACTAAGCTGATTCGATAATTTCGCGTGTTTTGATTGTTTTCATGTTTGCCACAATTTTAAAAGGAAACGAATTCTTGACATTTTTCGTTTCGTTATCTATAGACTGCGGATTTGGAAAAATGAGTAGGTGTAATTCAAAACAGTGGAAATGTTAAGAGAACTTAAAAATGCTGTTATATTGTTCTAATAAACGCATTAAGAAACAAAACAAATTTCTATTTCGCTTCAGTTTATTGTAATCCTAGAAAATTTTTATTCTACTTGGAGATCCGCAGTCTAGTTATCTCTAATCATTGCTAACATCATAGTCGCCATTCATGTTGATGTATAATAGTAAATAGAATTTGGCAAATCACTTTTTTTTTTTTAAATAGTAGTTACATATGGATATAGCATTTCAACTATATATTTTTTATAGTAGTTCGTAGAAATACTATTGTGAAATAGGTAATTCATTAAAATATAAGTAATGTGTCATAAAATACTAATATTTCACACAATAGTATTTAGGATAATGATATTACAAATAAGAGGTTTTTATCCTTTAACTTTATCGGTAATATAAGGCATTAATTTTGTTTATAAGTGATCGAAAATAATTCCGATAACATAAGACGTTTACTTTCTGTGTAAATAACTGGAAAAATTGTAGGAGTAATTTATATAAGTTACTGGCTCACTTTGTTTGTTTGAAACAACCGATTTTTCGAACACGATATCTTTTAATGAATTTCGTAATTTTCGTCGTCACTATCGTCTATATTTGACCCCAGAGAGAGAGAGTGTAAATAGTATTTTCTCATAATTTAAACACTTAACAAAATAGTACTTCCAAATAGTATTTACTTACGCAGATATTTCAATGTTTACCATTTACCATAAAAGTATTATTATTTCAAATTTTCCCCAGCCCCGCATATCAGTTCACTAGCAAGTAAGTATAATATATTGTTGCGTTTTATCGAAATTATTGAGAAGGAACATGAAATTTTGTCGTCGTTAATGCCGCCAGCAAGCGCCGGCAACAGCATATTCGTAATTAATGGGACGTATAAATGTCATTTGATTGCCATATCTGCCTAATAGTAAATAACTTACGCTGCACGCCGACAGAGCCGAAGCGATTTTATTGAATAAAGTGAAAGGAAAATGTCACCCATAAAAATAGAAACTGCCGGCGGTGCAGTCCGATGTAAACATGTTAATGGTGTTAAATTCGTTCTCCAAGCATTATCGTTATATTTACGGGGCACTGACTTCTAAGAGTCTCGTTTATTGTTACGTATCGTACGAGCTGCAGCGAAATCCGGAGTTAATTACTAATAGTGGACGATGTGGAAATTTCTTCTCTCTGAGTGGAACTCGTCCGGCGTGTACAACGGAACGACGCAGCCTGGCTCGATGTTACTTTTATTCTGGAATCCCATGACTTTCTAAATGCCATTGGTGATTGAAGCGAATATGCTTTACGTAAAATCACCGCGGGGTGTGATTTTCTACTAACTTTCTTTTATCTCTATTCTACGAAGCGCAAATATTCACTGCGTTGTAGTTAATTAGTTGCGAATATAGACATGGTAATAATCTTATATATGAGACGAATGTATGAAGTTCGATTTTATACCAGATATTTTTTAATGTGCACATTATTATTTGTGTTGAGCAATTTTTAATTACAAGTGGTTAAGGCTCGAGGTGTTTTATGTGACCATCAACTCATTGGCTCTATACTGTGTGAAGGACGTTCAAACGAATATTAAGTATCGTTTTGTACACTTAATGCACTGGATAATAAGAGTAATGGCCGAAGTCTTTTACATAAAAGGTGTAAGATATAGGTAATTCATCATTTACTACAAGGCAACGATATAGTATCAAGCTAACTTTTCTTTACTATCATAAATGGCAATACCATTAGCGCTACCATAGCACCACATTATTATTTTCCCAAAAATAAGTTAATAATAATTCTCAATTTTATTAAAAGTAATAGATTTAAAATTTATAAATATGTGAGGATATACTTCAATGCAGAGTAACGCAGACAGAATTCCCAAGTAAGATTCTATCATCCAACGCAACTTGAAAAGTACAATAAAGATTTTCTAGATCGGAAGGATAAAATTGAATGCAATATAATTGAGTTTTAGCTTGAAATAAAGTTACAATTTATGCAAATCACAGATGCATAATTGAATCAGAAAGATGAAAATAGCCAAGACGATAAAGAACTAATCTAATCACCTTGAAGACAATTAAAACATTCAAACTCTGCATTTTCTTTGTCTTTTAATAACCGGAACGCGAAATGAACCGCAACCGTGCCCAACGCCGCGGTTATAAATTAAAGGATTCCCACAATAAGGAAGAATCACATCACAGTAAATAAAGAATATTGCCGGTAACGAAGACAAAGAAAAGATCCGTCAAAATCCAGCAGGAAAGATAAAAGTTTCTGGGCCAAGAGCGTTCCGCAGCGTTTAACACGTTGACTGCCTATCCAGCACCCATAAAAGCCCCACAAAATCTAATTTATTTAACACGTCAACACATTTGTTACAGTCTTGAATATTACACGAATAAATTCGTGTATTTGCACGTATGCATTATAGCCACTGTGCACAATCAAGAAATAAATTACGCCTCTTTGTTCAAACTTCTGTAGCACTGAAGTACCAAACAGTCCAAAATAATTTGAAATTTTTCATTTTTTGATACATGTCACCCATAAAAATCACTCAAAATCTGTTTTTTTTGTTCAAACGTCTCTAGAACTAGAAGTATCAAACAGTTCAAAATGATTTGGACCAGTTTTTTCATTTTCTCACTGTCATCTATAATTACAAAGGATAGTTGTCAAGAAATAAATGACGTTTCTTTGTTCCATCTTCTCCAACACAATTTACTCCTCCAGCAAACAGGTGAAAAGACACATTTCAGATGTTTCGATTTACGACAGTAATTACTGAAATGGTGGAGATACTTCTGTGGAAAATTATTCAATAAATGTATCTGTTATTAGACAAATAAGTATATCTCTTCGTGCACGTACTGGAACAAAACTAGTACATGGAACGTTAGAAACAAGAGTTTTGAGAAACACTAGTTCGATAGCTCCAGCATGAACTCTACCTGAAGACATTTCGCAGACTATAGAGAACCGCAATCGAGACAGCAAGAAACGAATGAAGGGAGCCGCAGTAAAAAGTTTCGGATTGATCAAAGCGGGTGCCGAACGAACGTCAGATCTCGCAGGTCACACTGAACGAACCACCATGTAAAATCGTTCTGCATCTCGGCGCAAAGAATTGTGTCACTGGCGTAGAACTGACAAGTCAGCCAGCGTGTTCGACCCGCGAAACCTGGTTCCCACCGGTCGGCCGAAGAAACGCATAAACGAGCGATTCGATCGCAGCAGAGGCTGGGTTGGCACCTTCTCCGTTTTCCTTTCACTCACCTATTGCAGTCCCTGGCCTTGCGGGTGACATGCCCGATCGAGGCGGCACTGGTCAAGGCGATCACGGCCAAAACAACGATCAATCGTCCGAGTGGCATCGTGCTTCCTGTAGAGTGGCTGCGAGGTGTCGGGTGTCAGGTGTTAGGTGTCAGGTGGTGGCAGTGACCCGATGTCAGGAGGCAAAGTCGGCCGTGTTGTTGTTCTAGCCCCGCTCGGTTTGGTGCTCCTGCGAAGTTAGCCGGCCGATTCAAGCGGGCCTTACTCGCTCGCGCGCGGCTGAATACCGCGACGATCAGCGGACCGACTGATACGAAACGGCGCCGCGCACCAGTTACGAATAGGTACGATCGCGTTTGGCCTTCCTTCGCACAGTTCGGTGCTCGGGTGTCTCTCGCGCTCAAACACCACCGTTGACAGACCTACTCGCCGCTGTCCGTCGAAGGAGAGCGGCCGTGAGATCGCGGATGATCGCAACTACACGCAGCGAAAAAGAGGACACCCGAGACGGGAAAAAATGCCGACACCGCGGTACTCGCCTCCGACCCTCTGCACTGGACTCGCCAGGACTCGCCGATCTGTTATATGAGCGTCGTTCGCTTGATAACAACTCGACGTCCATTGGTTTGTCAACGGAACACTCCCCCGGTCTGATTGGCTGCCGATTAAACCGTGCTTATCTTCACGTCGAAGGCGAAAGGCTTTTTGCCGGCTATTGTTTTTCTGGCGCTTCCTCCTGCGAGCGAACCAGCTGAACACAGCCGTAACCGCCGCGAGATACGTCACATGGCGGCCGATTTTTCGAAAATGTGGGACGAAAGTCAGCATGACGTCGACATTTAATTTATTCGATTATTATGGTATTGAATACACCTGTTCATCTTCGGAGATAGATGTGTCATTCTTTCCAAGTAATTACTCAACACCGCCATCGATCATGATTGGGTTTTTACCATGGAAATCCCATCAGGTCTGTTATAACGGGATCCGATGTGCTTGTATGCGAAGCATGGGGAACAGATCTTTGATGTATACATTCAAAGAGCCTTTTTATGACTTCTGCAATCGCAGCAATGGGTATTCAAGTGTATCCGATAAGAAAGAATAGATCGATAAGAAAGTATATCACATTTATAATAGATAGATAAGAAAGATGTTATATAAATGATTTTTTGCTACTCTAAAGCATTTAGTACCTACATACAATTGCATGCAACTAACGTAAATCTACAAAGTATATTTGTTAACATTTTCATTGTAGGCTCAGGTAAAAAAGTTGTGACAAGCAACTTTTAGTAGTTTCTTCGCAATCCTGACTAATTGCAATTTTTCTAAAAAACCTTCTTGTACATCGTCTAGTAAAGTAATCCATCTAATATTTCAAAAAAGCTCGAGTTTCTAGTCAAGCTCGAGTTTCTAGTCAAGCTCGAGTCTCAAATCAAGCTGAAGTCAGAACTCACAAAGGGTAGTAGGTACACAGATAGGTCATGCAAATCTTGTTGTATATTTTGATGTCATGAGACAAAGAAGACAACTATTAGTCGTAACCTAATTTACAAAGACCAGACTACACAAGGCAAAACATATACTGTAGGAAAATTAAAAATACGAAATAAATACAAGGTGTTTTAAAACATGTGGGCGTAACATCAGGGATGAATTGAATATCCTAAAATAAGAAAAAAGTTTATATGAACGCATACCCTTTATATGAGTTTATATGACCTTTCCGAATTATAGTCTATTATTATTATAGTAATATTTCTATGAATGATATAAATACTCCATAAATAATTAGATTATAAGTAATTTAGAGTTGAAATTTCTAGAATATGTAAAATTGACACAGATCTACGAAACGCATTCTGTAAATTTTCAATATAGGCCTCCATAAAGAAGTTGTAAAAACTACTTGTATTATTTTAGTTGTTCTAATGTATAATTGTTCTGACTCCTTAGAAAAATCCAAGCCGTATGATCTAATATTAGGTGAAGTAAAAAGTTATCTTTTTAAGACTGTCCAAATAGAGGTAACTGTACGTTGCTTGCAATTTTTGTACAATTACAGCATTCATCTCCAAACATGTCCTCCAGATCCGTAAATTTACTAACAGGAAAGTTGCTTTTTCTATTTTTGTTATGTGAACAACGCAGTGCGCGGCTCGGCGCCGATCCAGTTTCCACCGTTGTTTCGGGTTTATGGAACACGAGCGACATGCAAAACGAGAACTCAAAGAAAAAGTGAAACATTCCCGCGTGTTTCCAAGATAATGCTGATCACTAGACTGCGGATTTTATACATTTATGACAAAAGTGAGTAGGTGTAATTGAAAACAGGAGAAAGATTAGAAGAGTTTAACAATGCCGATGTACTATTTTTATCACATAAAAATCATTGATGAAAAAAATAAATTTTTACTTAGCTCCTATATATATATAGCTTCAAATTGATGTATAAAAATTTTATTTTTCATAAAGATCCGCAGTCTACCGATCACCATGTTTCAGGAAGGACGTGAGTGCAGGCTGTTTGTTAACATAATAGCTGTTGACAGGCTGCTGATACTTATACATTATTACTATTGTTTACTATGTGATACGATAAAATAAATGCTGTTATGAACACTCGTGAAATTTCTAGACCGTAGTAAAGTCTCTCGAATCAACAGTACATTCACGGAACCCGGTATACATATAATAATATTACGGCAGTAATATTGCAATTGAGAATTACAAAATAGATTCAATAAAAAATTTGATCGGAAACAACAAATGTTTATTAGGATTTCGATTACATTACGATTTATTTCAATGTTGTAATTGAGTACACTGTCAAAATTTTATTGAAAACAAATGTTCAGAAGAATTTTGAATAAATTTGATAGGAAACAAATTTTTATAAGAACATTAATTATATTTTTATTCGATTCATTCATGTAATTGAGAGTTGTGGAATTGATTTTATAAAAGACTTATTTTATTGGAAACAATATTATATAATTGAGTTATCTTCGTAATTGAGAGTTACAAAGATGATGTATTGTAGATTTTATAAAAATATTTATTCAATCCAATACCATAATCGAGGATTGTAGAATCAATTGAATGAAGTTTTTCTGAAACCCAATTGAGAGAATATTATAAAATGAGAGTTACAAAATTGATTCGATACAAAATTTTATAAAAAGTTCGATTATATTTTGATGAAATTCAATACTCTGTAATTTAGAGTTGCGGATTGAAATGAATGAAAATTTTATGAACATATGACGTTTATAACGATTCCAACCCGAATTGACATAATGAAAATTGTATGGAAAATAATTAAAAAATTAATTATTAGATTTATATACAAATAAATTTTACTTGGGTACAGTATTAAAAAGTATTAAGCTCAGGAGATTAATAAAGATGATTTGGTACGAATCAAATTTATAAATTAAACAAAAATTTGAAGAGATGTGCTTCCATTTGTGACCTTGTATGACCTTGGAGATCAGTGATATGATAAAATACATAACACATTCCACTTAAAAACTTGAAGGTTTCATTCATTTCTAAAAGAATAATGCAATTAAAAGTTAGACACCATTACGTTGCTTGAAAGTCAGTAAAGCTAAGAATTACATCAACGTTCTTTTGTAACTTGTATACATATTATTAAAGATTTTATAAAAATCAGAATAAGCGAACCTTAAACGATTAGGTAAAAACTGTAACACATTTTTGTTAACGTAAACGTTTACAGAGACCGTAAAAGCATAAAGATTCATAGTTTCGTTCTAACCGTCTTTAATTGTTATATTTTTCTTTTGAATCGAGGAGCTTGAGTCTAGACTATGGACGGAGACAAGTATTTTTGTTCGCGGAAGGAGTTTGTGAATAGAAAATTTGTCGAAGAGGGGATACTTTTTTCATAGGAACAGAACTCACTCATGGGGAAAAAGTATCTTGAAAGGATGGTGGCTTCTTTCATAGGAAGGAGGTTCAGTCGTGGAGTAGACACTTCTTGGGAAGTCAATCGTTGCGCATGACAAGAGCGGAATTATTTAAGTTGAATGTAATGCTTTCGAGATCAATGTTAATGTCATAAACAGAATTTGTTCGAAACCTGTCGTCTGAAAGGTAGAGGATTCTTTAAATTTCTTGGTGTATGCATTATTTCTACCCGTTATGTCTCGGGCGATGATAGAAGACGACTTTTACATAAATAATTACTTTTAATGAGTATAAATGCTACCAAGAAAGATGTTTGAAGCCGAATTTTTTGTGGGACACAATAAATGTAAAGAAAAAATCGCTTCTAATAATATATCTACATAATAAAAATTATACTATAATACTATAGGCACAACCAATGAAAATCGATTACATAAAAAGATGTATAAAAATGGATTTGCATGATTTAAGACGAAATTGGTTTATCGTAGCTCTATAAATAGACCCTATATGACTTTGATGCAAGAAGAATAATGAGAAAGCTAAAGAAGAAACTAATGAGAAAAATATAGGCAAATTTTTGAAATCCTTCATTATATCTGCAACATGAAAAATAATGAATTTAATTATTAAGCAACGTTGGGTCTTAATGGGTTATTATGTCACGACCACTATCACGTTGGCCAATTTATTTTAACATTCTATAATTATCTGAACGTTTAAAACGTTTGAACAATTTCAAAAACAATTTCATTCGTATTCAAGAAGAATACAGTAGACACGGTGTAACCTAAAAGTTAATTTATTTAACATACGATGATGAAACATAAATGAGCATTTAAAGTGGACATTTAACTCTTCTTGTTTTATTCATTACGAAAACATACTGTGTAACATAAACTTAGTCTGTGTGCTATGCACGCAATCAAAGTTATAATAATTAATTTAAAAACCTTCCACAAATTGAATCAGTTCCTTCTGGTTTTCATTACATTTTCAGTATGAATAATTTTCATGGAAAACATCAAACGACAAATAATATCTTCATTGGTGACATCTCCGTAATTAATTAAAGCACACTATTCAAACGGAAGCGTGGTAAACTAAGAAGCCTTTGAAGACACGGAACCTTTGGTACATGAAGCTTAATATTTATTAAGAAGTGAAAGGTGGAGGGAAGACGATTTTTCCCTTGGTTTTTGCAATGCTAGGTCTTCCCAATAATATTTTTCAATTCTTTTGCATCAATATCCATTCTTTAATTATTCAATGCATCGCTGTAGCTACACAGCTTTCGCTACGAAGAAGATTTCTTTCAGCAAACAATTATCGAAATACCATTCTCGTGTAGAATGAGGGCTGATAGGAAGTAACAATTAAGTGCAATAAGAAATATTCTAACTATTCTCACTATAAACCAATTACTTTCTTACATCAAATATTAACCCTAATACGTTCCTCGGTGTGAAAATTCGCTCACTTACTATTTTTGTATACTATTGTATAAAATGACTGGTCTCTTTTTATCTGTGTTGTGGTGAGTTGTATTTCTCTAAAATGTGACGTGATAAATGAAACATAATTTGTTAGGTTCACGTGTACAGCAAAAATGGGTAAGATGTTGCCATAGAATCTTTTATGCAACTATTTCCGAGGAGCGTATTAGGGTTAAGTTACTTGCAATTTATTAGTAGTTCAATACCTTACGTCCAACATTAAAAGTTAAGAAATATTTTTAATTTATCAAGACGAATTTATACTAAATTTCTATACTGTCTACTATATTGTTTGTTACGGAAAGTAATTAATTTCTAATGAATCGTATTCAACTACCCTTTCTATGAGAGTTGCAATTCCCATGTGAAAACATCAGCACATTCAGACTCAACAAGTTTGATCTATCTAGACCTGAAACTAAATTAATTAGAATTTGATGGAATGTTGAGTATATATAAATATAATTAATGATGTTTAAAAATGAGGAGAAAAATACAAAAAAAATAAAATAAAATTGGGGTCTGTTGGTAACCACTCGTCCCATATACAGTCCCATATTCAGAAGTATGTCAGCTTATATTTTTATTTAATGAACTGTACCTTACATGGTATGCTAAGTCTAAGTGGGTTAAAACATAACATCGTGCATTTTCAAAGTATACAGGGTGTCCCAAAAATGTTTCATATTTGTACATGTGTATACAGTTGTACAAGTTACTTCAAATGACCTCAGGAATTTCCCTTTTAAAGAAAGTACAACATTTTTGAGACACTCTGTATGCGTATAAATTATAAATTTGATGTTACAATAGATATAAACAGTTCCACTCGTTTGTGTGTATGCATTTGTACAAAATAGAAATATACATTTCTCTTTTATTTACAATTAGTACTTTCTCTCTTAATCATTTTAATAAGACAGAACTGGCGTAATTGTGCTCATCAATTCCTTTAACGTTTGTACAGTCTCATACTTGACAGTTTTGTTACAAATGCATAAAATCCGCAGTCCAAACGTAATATAAATATAACCAGAAAACCTTTTCTTGCATCTCGGAATACACAGCAGTGATAACTAGGTATCGCATATTTGATTTCCTCATTGTATGTAAGTTAATTGGTACACCGTACTCAATGTTTCATGGCGAACGATCCACTGTTTGTATCCGTCGTTGAATCATTGTTCTTAAACGACCTGGGCTTGCATCGCGGTTGTATCTTTTTCATTTTCATGAATAATTCAGATTACCTCGAGGTGTGGCGAGCGACGAGAATACACCAGATGCAGGGAGCAAAATGGGAATATTGTAGTCTTGCTTACCGATTACGGGCGCGGAGAAATTTCGTGCGAAACTTGGCTATACATATCAGCACGACTAATCCAGTGTTTGCTGAACAACTCATGGGGCGAACGTTTACGGAAGAATCATAGCTTTTCATGAATTCAACCGAACAGACAGATCGCGACCACTCTCAGTGGATTATATTATTTACAATTCACGCCTTTCGTTCTCCAGGGTAGCACATTTTCTTTCTGTAGTAATTTGGCAGAAACAAATCTGTGGCGGAAGATGTCGATATTAATGAAATTTAAGATAAAAATTATGATTAGAACATGCATTTAATCATGAACATTTTGTGAATATGATTTCCGATCGAAGAAATTACTAATTTTATTTTTGTCAACCATGCTGAACTTATTTAATATTTCTAAAAAATTTTTTTAATATGAGGAGCATTTTTTGATTTTGAAAATACATACCTGAAATTTAGGATGACAGTTCGTTATTTATGAAATTTATTTTATTATTAATGTTAATCTTCAATGAATTCCAAATAGTTTTCCGCATTTTTATTAAATTTTTAGTGAACCTGTTGCTGTATGTTATCATGCTTATATCATGCTTCTAAATTCAACTGAGTGTTAATAATAATTTATAATTCCAAAGGGTTTTTCCTAAATATGTTGAATCAAAGTGAATTCCTCGGGAAAGTATTAACAGTTCGGAATGATATCGATTAACTGTTCTGTTAAACATGTAAACGAAATAATTATTTTCTGTAGCGCGCATACAGGCCGTGTCACGGGTTTGTTGGTAGAAATTGAGTTCCACTTCCGTAGTAGTTTATAATTTAACTTTTCATCGGAATTTCACTGTTGAAGCCATTCTACGCTGGAAGTCCATTTGAATTTATATGAGCAGTCTTGTGGCATTGTAATTGCTGACCATTTATTTTCACGTATCTGTAGCAGAACAGAGAACATGGTGAATATTTTTTCTAGAAATACCTATGAATAAATTTTACATATTTTTCACACGACACAAATCATTCGAAATAGGTAACAATCAAAATTATTGCTATAGATCTCGGTAAACTATCTCTGAAACGTTTAATCATTCTATGACTCCATTTAGCATTACTAATTAATAATTAAATAATTAAACTGAACATTTCGTAAGAATTTTAGCTTTCTACTAATTAATTTATTTTTTACCACTGATTACATTATGTTACATATAAATGTGCAGGGTTTTGACGAATACTACTTAAATTTAGTAGTGCTTAACTGTAAAATTTGAACAATTGTCTGTTTCGAGGTGAACATTGCTTAGAACTTTCTTCATCTATCATAATTACAAATGGCTAATTTATACTTCCTTTATTATTCCACGTTGTTCTAGATAAGCATTACTGACATATTTTTCGAATAATTAAATTGCATGTCCATATGCGAAATTTAGCAATTTATTATACAAAAATAAGAAGATTAATGCTTTAAAAATGTTTCTTTATGCTCTACAAATGTGCGAAATATTTAACGCTGAATTACGGCGAATAATTTACTGTCATTCATACATCGTATCATTTTTCTGCGACGTGTGTGTAACCTTTATCGTTTCTGTGAAATTACCGGCGATAAGTGCCTTTCAAAATTTCACATGAAGACAGTACAAGTGGACACAGTTCTAAGAATGGTTTATGTAAAATTTAACGAGCGACGTTTACAAATAATCTTTCAGCGATAATTATTCGGTTTAATTTGCTACTTCACCATTCACTTCACGCGCAAATAGGCGGAGGGACACTGTCCTTCACAAATTTTAAATGTGAAGCACACATAGCCGCAACTAACATTGTTTAACGAGGACGTGCGCATATGACGGAAATTATTATCTACTGTTCTACGCAATCCTGTCCCTGTGAATTTCGATGGATTTGATACATGCACCCACGCGTGATACGAATGCTTAATAACTTAGGGGACCTAGCTATTGGCAGCTGGTGACATGATCATTGACTGTCACTTTGATTAAGCATAGCATTCCCCACGTACTATTAACATAATACAAGTTTTACAATATTTAATCTGCGGGTGGGAATGATTGTAAAATTTTTATACTTCTTTTTACATTGAGAATGTAATCAATATTCATTCGTAGACTACGGATCTTTATGCATTTATAGCAAAATTGAGTAGATGAAATTCAAAATTGTTGAAAAAATTGACAAAAAGATGTCGATAGATGATTTCTCCTCTATTAAAATCATGAAGGGAGTAAGTAACATTCAATTTAGTTTCTGTTTCTTGCAATCGATGCAGACAATTTTTATTTTGCATAAAGATCCGGAGTTTATTCATTCAATATAACTCTATAATATTACATGTCAATGAAATAATAGAATCATTGCTACATCAATTCATAATTAATATTCGCGTATCTCTGTCTATAAACAATTAATAACGAATTCGTCACAGAATCTTGTTATATCAGAATTTAATATTAATATAATAGTAATACAATAATTAATTTATAGTAGGGGTGGGCGGGTACTCGAAAATGAATTTATTAAATATGTGTGTGGGTTCTGCACTCTTTTAAACTAAATTTGAAATGACACTTTTTTTAGGAGTTCTTGTTTGTCGTTGTTTGCTTAAATATTCACTTCCGTTAGTTTTTGCTTTTCCATTTGATATCTGCATACTTGGTTGCTCATTTATAATGTACTATAATTTCTTAGAAGCAGTTGCAGAAATTTGTACAAAAATTATATTTCCAGATGAATATGTATGTATAAGTTTCGTTGGACACATTGTTATTTAAACATTCATAAGTATTTACGTAGAAATATAGTTGCTAATCTATAACAGAGTGACGTGAAAAGTATAATTATTCGTTTTTTCGTTTACTGATAATATGTATTTCGTAGTATTCATTAATTTTTAATGGTACTATGTACCAAGAAAACTTTGTTTGTCGTTCAAAAATTTCCTTGTTAATAGTTTATAATATTATCTGTTAGCCAATTTTCTGAAATGTGTGATAGTTTATAGCTAAACCGAGGACCTAAATGCAAAGTTAATTAAAGAGACATTCATATCATCTCTTACAATTAGTCATTTTAATGAACCGAAACCAATATGATAATAATTTAGTTCTTTGTTTCTTCAAAAGTCGTGACGAAAATTGCAGAACTCTTTTCCGTTCCGAGTCTGATCACTACATACCGTTTCTACTTCTCATAGTCAGTGATTCTGATACAATATGATTCTCTAACTAATAACTTTTGTATGTTATATAATAACATAGCTAATATGTGTACACATTATTCCACATTAACATTGCATTAACTTTTGCTAGCTCTGCTATCTCGTTTCTGTACATTGTATCAAAGATGTGCTCCATTTTTAACACAAAAATCGAGGTCGTGTATTCCGAGTAAATATAAAACATAACAAACGTTGCACGTCACTGTGCAAAGAACAATTTATCGGGACATAAGATTCCAAGAAGTTCTTGGAACAAATATTATTGAATATTGTTCTCCTTCGTTGTCTGATCTGAGAAATCGTCCTCTTCATAGCATGTATACAGTGCTCTTGCTATTTGCACTGATTTCGCAGCTGATCCATTATATTCATTACTTTCTACGATGCTCCGCATTTGTTCATATCGGGTGAAACTATTTTACGAACTTTGCACGGCGGTTGACCGCAACATTGTTAAACAAAGCACTCGTTTCGCGATTTGAAAAAGCGGCTCACGCACTGCAGATATGCCGAAGCATTTCCTACGAAGATTACATTAATTACGAACGACGTGTAGAATGTTTATTTGTCGCTCGTATTCCGCAACATTTGACAATTTAAATAAATTAGAAATTCCCGGCTCGAACCCGCCAGGGCAATCGTACACTGTCTTCAGTTCCGTTGGAGGAGCTTCAGCTGATTTAATGAGATGCGAACGGTAACATTTTTTCTAAACTGGCAATTAGTCTGATAGGTCTGATGCATTGTTCGATAGGATTTCAACCAGTTGTAATCTGACACTGATTTAAGCTGTTTAGCGATGTATAAATGCATATTAAGTCCGGTCTTATGCAATCCGTCGGCGGATTAAAAAAGACGAATGGACATCGAGAAAGAATGCAAAATTCCTTGATTAAATTTTTGACTTCGGATTCACGGTAATCTGATCGAGCCGATGACAATCAACAACGATTGAGAAAAAAATTATATGCAATTTATTGCTGAAAACGTCGTCAGTACATGGTAATAGATGGTACAACGTGCATGCAGATTTTTCGAATCGATTGGCATTTTTTTAATAACGTGTTCGATACGTTGACAATTTAATCATGGTTATGTATGTTAGTAATGGTTCACTTGAGTTACGTAATGAATTTGCTGAGAGTCTTCGGTGTTTCGTTGGACGAAAGTCAAACATCCTCGAGCGAATAATTCGATCGCTCTGCTTCAAAAAACCTGAACCAACGCCATGGTGAGAAATGTTCTCGCGTTACCTGGTCTCGTACAACAATGGGAGTGGTTTACGTAATGCCGGCGGACGAAGGAAGTAGATGCGTTCATTCTGCTGAGTAATTGAACTTTCATCATCGTGAAAAACTCCGAGCATCGTCTAACCTTCTTTGAATACCTAGTATTTATTAATACACTGAGAATGCCTCGCATTCGCAGCATGCAGACATGTTAGCAACGTTATGGTACAAGTTCAACAAGCAGTGATGCATTTTTCGCATCGGCAGTGCTTCGGAGAATGTCTGCATTGGTGATATGCATTCTAAACAGTGTACATACATCAACTGGAGAACATTCTAAGGTACATAAAGAGTTACCAGGCTAACTGTTAGTCGGGAATTTTTCTTTCCTTGTCACTATTTGTAGAATTTCATGAAAGTTCATAGTAAATTCATGCACATAAAGACTTATCAGGCTACCTGTTAGTCGGGAATTTTTCTTTCGTTGTCACTATTTGTAGAATTTTATGAAAGTTCATAGTAAATTCATGCACATAAAGACTTATCAGGCTACTTGTTAGTCGGGAATTTTTCTTTCGTTGTCACTGTTTGGAGAATTTTATGGAAGTTCATAGTAAATTCATGCACATAAAGACTTACCAGGCTACCTGTTAGTCGGGAATTTTTCTTTCGTTGTCACTGTTTGTAGAATTTTATGAAAGTTCATAGTAAATTCATGCACATAAAGACTTACCAGGCTACTTGTTAGTCGGGAATTTTTCTTTCGTTGTCACTGTTTGGAGAATTTTATGGAAGTTCATAGTAAATTCATGCACATAAAGACTTACCAGGCTACCTGTTAGTCGGGAATTTTTCTTTCGTTGTCATTGTTTGTAGAATTTTATGGAAGTCTATAGTCAATTCATGCACATAAAGATTCGTTTACCTATTAGATACAACTGTTTGCTATCCTGAATAATACAAACATCTGAATGTAATGAAATAATGAGTAGATATTATGCATTTATGACAGAACTAAATAGATGAAATAGGAAATACTGAGATTGTTCCACTATTTTCGACTTTTTGAAGATATTTCAAGGCGAAATACTTGCTTCTTACAATCAAGTTAGACTCTAATAATAAGAATTCGCTGATGTAGTTAGTTATAAACTCTTCTTCAATTCGGAATTATGCAGACAGATTGGTGAATATTTATTATGCATTATGTGTTTATTATGAAAGTGAGACAATTCTATTTGTTGGGAATCATTGTCTTACAATTAGTCAAGTTGCATAATAAAATAATGAACGTCCCATATTTCAAGTCTACATTTCTCACTTCATATAAACAGCTTCATTAAAATTTATACAAAGTTTATACACATGTGGAGATTTGCCTGCCTATATTAGAAAGTTTCTTTCACTTTTATTTGCGTAAAAGTAATTATAAAAATTATTAGTCTTGACAATATAATAATTCATTGATTCCAAACCACCTAAATAAATGTATGTAAATTTACATGTGAAGATTGGCCAGTTAATAAATTAGACAAAAGGTTTCTTTTATTTTTAGCAATTGTAAAAATTGTTAGTCTAAACAGTAAAGCTGCAGGAATCCTATGAATAGTTTATTAGTTAATTATGTTGGTTCCAAACTACTCAAAAAATTCTATTAAATAAAAATGACAATATAGTCGAAGTAAATTAAAAAATTCATTAATTAATTTAACAAATGACTGAAAATTCACGGAGGCGAAGGTAAATGCATAAAGCCTCCTTATCAGCGAGGAATTGTAATTCTCTGCCGTCTCGCTGGCATATCTTCGTTTCATTACGCGCTTCCGTTTACATTCGCCACATTATAAAATTTGTAAATGCGCGTTCGATAACGACGCATGCATTGCCACTTACAATTCCAATCTTACGTAAGGCAAATTGCTCCTAATAACGCTTTTCAACCCGCTTACGTAAAGCCAATCATTTTTCTAAACTCACGTGCGCGCGTAATTGATTCGTTTCTCGTGTTGCCTTTAAGTTCGTAACTTTTAATCGGGAGAAGAAACCTCGTGTGCATGATCGACGTTCGTATTTCATGGGATGTAAACGGCGCGATACCGCGGTGGAATCTTGGGAAAGAGGAAAGTAATGCCGATCGATCGGGTTGATCTATCGGTGTCTCGACGGGCCATGCCGCGTTGTGCGGTTCACAATAGTAACGGACTCGGCCGTTCGAGTATACATTTTCGCTTAACAGTTTGGAGCGTTGTTAGGGCTTTGTGGGTGGATCCACAGAGCTATTGAATGGGCTTAAGGCCGTTTTCAAGGAAGTCCTTAAATCATGACGGTTTGCTCTTTTTGGAAGACTCGGACCAGAGTAGGGCAATAATCAACTGATATTTAACACTAGAAAGATTGAAACTTAGTATATACCTGTATTTCCCAAAAGCAGTCAAAATGACTGCATTGTGAAAGAATTACTAATGTGTAAAGAAATTTGTTTAAAATTAATTTTTATTATTTCTTATATTATTTACAGTTATATAATAAGTTATTAATAAATATTAACAACAACAAAAATTTACTTCACTAGGAAAAAAAATAATTTATAAAAAACAGCCCGGCCGCGCGCTGTAACTTGTCCACGACCATACTAATACTTATTGAGCAACTGCAACTTATCAAATATACGACCAAATCGACAATGTATCATGCACTGTTATTTCGATACAGAGCCGAACTGTTCCTATAAGAAATTTACTCAATTCAATAATAAGAGTCATTTGATTATTTAAAATTTCCCAAGCTGTCAAAATGACTGCTTTTGGGCAATATAGGTATAACACATATATATATACAGGAAATGAAGGAGGGGGAGGTAACTATAAAAACAACATTATACCAAGCATTATACCAATTTCATATCCATAAAATTTTAAAAATCATAGGGAATGGAAATATTCTAAATCGGAAGAAATGTTTAATTATCAAATTAAAATTGCTCCGAGTGCAAAGGATTAATATCACACGTGGAATGAAATTTCTCACGAGCAAATCGCCGGAGCAAGATCTATAAAGATGAGAACTCGACAGATATTGAAATATGTATCTTTCAATTTGCGAATTAAGTCGGGTAGAGATTTATCGTTCGCTAAAGAGTCCTGTTCCGATGAGCGATAAGTACATTCGCGTGTTGAATCGCCGTTAAAAAGTCCCCAACTTGTAATGTCCAACTTGTCCGATCCATAATATCCAACCTTTCATTACCGGCTCCATGAAATCTGATAAAGCTGGCGCCGCCATCGAATTTTATGACATGTTTCGAGTGGCACTTACCTCTTTAACCGTGATCGTAGATATTAGTCACATACTTTATGGAGATCGACGATATTAATGGCGAAAAGTACTTGCTCCAAAATATAAAAACTTTCACGGTGGCTCGTTTCTCTTAATTACGATCGATCGCTCGGCTGGTTTGATTGCCAATGAAAATGTCTGCCTGTGACACGACAACAAGCGTCTCCTTAATTGTCATATCTTACGATTGTTTCTACTTTCATATCTACAGTGAGTGTAAAAAATATTCGTACGCCCTTTAAAATAGAATAATTCTTTATAATCGTACCAAACAACCTGATTTTTTATAATCACACACACACACACAATTAGAAGCAGTAATTACAAAATAATTATAATTTTCAAGGTTACATGCAAAAATAAAAATGGCATTTTTATACCTCTTTTATATGGGCCTCTAAAGAAAATTTAAAATATATGTTTTGTAAGATCTATGTTAGCTATACATATTCTGAAAATTTCATCGGAATCGTTTAACGTACACACGAGTTATAGGCGGTTGAAAATTGTGAAAATCGTAGTTTTACACGACTTTTGACCAGTCTCTGCTTAAAATCCACAGAACCGTACATCTGTCGATGCGTGTCGTTTTTTGCTGCGTCAACCGATTTCGACGAAATTTTCAGTATGTGTCTTAAAAAATGCCTTTTCTATTTTTGCCTGTAACCTTGTAAATTACAATTATTTGGAAAATCGTTTTTGCATATCATTTCGTAAACCAATGGTTCTAATTGATTATAGAAAATCAGGTCGTTTGGTACAATTATAGAAAAGTTATTCTATTTTAAACGGACCACGAATACTTTTTACACCCACTGCAAATATACACTGCAAGTACAACTTAATTATGCAAAGCTATTCTATTTTAAATGCGGATCATCACGCGCCGATTTTACTTCTGTGTACGCAGAGTGGAGAGAAAAGAATAGAAATAAATGGCATAATGAGGTATTGCAAGCAAATGCACTCTTTGTGATGTTTTATTAAACAAGCATAGCACTCGCTTGAGGAAGGTAGCCTCCGGAGCAGCAGTAAATGTAAACAAATGTAGACTTAGTAATTTTTCATTTATTTCAGATCTAAAAGGGCTACTACCACAGAAAATAAAATTTTATTTGATTCGAGATTCTAAACACTAAAACTACCGTGCACTGAAAGCGATTAAAATGTTGTAGCTGATAAAAATGACAAGCTCTATAGATTTAGATTTCGTGCAATTTTTATTGCAATATGTGCTTGGATAAAGAAATTTATCGAATTATTTTTTATGCGAACAACGTCATAATTTCAATAATTATAAAATAAAAAATGTAAGACCGGTCATTCGACCGGCAATGGTAGGTTCAGTGTTAAAATTCGTGTACAAAAATTGCAAATTCCATAAACATCTGCTGTCTAATTCTGACACACATTACATATGGGAGATGATTTTATAATTTTTTCAAGTCTGTGGTCCATAGCTCAAGATTTTTTAATGGATCCTTCAACAACAATAAGTCACCCAATCACGTAATCTAATAATTTTGTTCGGGATTACCATGTGAAGAATGATGTTTAAGCTCTCTTTCGACATAGCACATTTATTAAAAATCTCATTAATCCTTTGCATTCGGAGTTATTTTAACTCGAAAATTAGACATTTCTTCCGTCCTAGAATAATTCTGTAATTCCTAGAAGACAATTAACTCGTAAATTAAACATTTTTTCCGAACTAGAATAACTCCATTCTACATGATTTTTTTCATTTCATGGATATGAAGTTGATTTAATACCTCATGCTTTCATTCATTTTGTTCAAGTTTACATTTTTGGAGATCTTTAAAGATTTATTTGAATGGATTGGTTTTCGTTGTTGTACATTTGTGACATTAAACGCTTATCTTGGATCAAAAGAGGGAAACTTTTACTGTAACTGTAAACGAGGTGGTATGTGATATTCACGGAGACGATTTCCTTTGAGAAACGACTGCTCGTTAGTGGTTTGCCGAGTTTAGAGACGGAAGTAACGAGCTTCAAAAACAGGGCCATAGATGACAGCTATCAATAGCATAACTTACAATATAGGCACAAAAGTTAATAGGAATAACGAAAACACTGAAAGTTTTTACAATGAGATTCTGTCATGAAAAATGTGTAGAAACTTCCTAGACTCAATATATTATTTACAGTAAGTTCGTGAGATCTCAACAGGCTGTTACTACAAGGCTGACAGAGTTTCGCAAGTGTTTCGAATCTTCCGAAGCTGCTTTATAATTTAGTTGTTCGCACTGCATCTCAATTACAAGGCACGTAAGACCCAAGACTTAAAGACACCCCTAATTTGACGTTTTGTAAAAGTCGTCTTTCTTGCACTTTATCACAGTTTAAACTGGGTTCGAATGTTTGGTAACACCGGAATTAATTCCTTCCGTTAGACTGTGGATCTTATGCATTTATGACGAAAATGGGCACGTACATTTTAAAGCAGTGGACGAATTAAGAAGATTTAAGGACATCACTGCATTCATTTCAACTTAGTAACACAATTAAAAGAAGAAAGAAATTTCTATTCTCCTGTGTCTTGCAATCAATGCAAACATTTTTGATTTTGCATAAATATCCGCAGTCTAGTTATGATACTATTATTCAGAAACACTGACTGACCACTTTAACACATTACCGACCGGTGATTATTGCATATATAATTCAAATATAGGTAGTGTTTCTATATTAGTAGAAGGTAGTTTTCCTGTATCATTTGCACCTTCCCTATGTCATAATTATAAGTGTGTTAATTATCAGTGTGGGTTACACCCTATTCTATTCATGGATTTGAAAGCAGTATTTCTGAACGTTGGAAAAGTGTGCATAGATTCTTCACCAGGAAGATGTCTTGAGCATCGTGCAAAGGCCATGTATTTCGATTCTTATCAAATACGGTCGAAGTATCTTTATCGACGATAGAAACAGACGTTTTGCATTTAGCGAGTATCTTTCGTCTCGATCTTTTCGGGCCGTTACATTTGTCAGAAGCGAGAACCACGAAGCGTCGAGAGTTTGCGAAACGGAATTATACTTCAAATATCTTTGCGGGAAGTCCTGTGCCATCGCGACGAATCACCATTTCGCGGCCGGTTATTACCGAAACGAATTTCCGCCGGTGACAATGTTATCTGCGAAAGCAATCGAGTGAAAAATTTCTGACGAATGTAAACATCCGAAACGAGAAGTGAAATGTCAATTTCGTGAGTACCGGGAACGCTAGGAATTATCACGATGTTATCGAAGAAAAGTGTGCTGAATGCATGAACGAGCAGTCGAACGGTAAGAATTTGTGAAACGTGAATGTCACGCGTTAGTATTTTAATTCTTATAGAAAAACCGGTGGGATCAGAATAAATATTTCCTTCAATGTATCGCAGGGAAATGAAGAATGTCGGTTACAAGGCAATGCAAAGTGTTACGCACCACCTGTGGCACGTGCAATTAACTTCTGATGTTACAGAGCCACCAGAGCAAACTTGTTACTATGATTTAGTAACTTAAAGTGCGGTTTATATAGTTGCCGCGGAGACTTGCTTTGTATGCCGAAGATCTTTTGGATGCCAATTTCACGATCATAATCATTTTCTAATTATTATCATTTTATACGTTTGACAAGTTAACTTTGCACACAGTAATCACTAATGATAATTAAGGTCTTTATGCATATATGAACGAGAAGTAATAAATTCAACTGCTTGTTGTTCAAATTTAAATAAATAATTGAACAAAAGGTCCATTATTCTTGAAGAATAATAATTTAAATCTTCAATGATACTTTCTGTTCTACAGTTATTGCTGGATATATTTTTATATAACTTCACAATTTCTTCAAATATTTCCTTAACTGCATTTCCTTAGAAGTAGAAACATTAATTTATTTTCTCTGCAGCACAGGTTAATAAAACAATTAATATTAATAAAACAGTATAATAAAAGTATTAATAAAACAATACAAAAAATCTCCTGCTTTCTACAATCAATGCAAAATATTTTTATTTTGCATAAAGATCCTCTCTCTATTTATTACTATTGTCTACGATGTAATATTGTACACGATATAAGTGACACTTCGGTCCCGAAGTTTTCACACAACACATTATTGTATTATGACGGATACTTCAATCAATAATTCACAAGGCCATAAACATGAATAGATAGTGTTACCTGTCGAGAACTAACCTTGCATGCGTAACCGAGATTCATGATTTTAGGTTTGTTAGTTTGAGACTGTTTCACTCCCGGGACCCACGAAAATTCGTGAACAAACCGATGTCTGTATCACCACCGGGACTCACAAGTAGAAAAGCATAGGATTAGCTAGCCTCCTAACTTATAATAATATGTCACACTTCGAACAGCAAAAGTGTACCGCTTTGGGTTTTACTAGAACTAGAGTTTCGCGTTGGATGTAGTTTCAAATGTAGTATACTCGAGTGTACAAAATACTAAAGTACAATACACAGTAGAACTCCATTTATCTGTACTCCACTTATGTATATGCACCAAATATATGTATATGCACTGAATATCCTAATAAGAAACACTGCACTGTACATTATACCATTATAATGACGTAATTTTATTCGTTTTTCAATATTTAACTATGTTCCACCAATCCGACCATCTTGAAACTTTTTTATACGTTAGATAAGCAACAGAACATTGTTCTTGAATTTTTTGGAAGTGGTCACTCGAAGGGTTGCTTGTAATTCCCACCCCTAAAAAATTAAATGATTTTTTTCTACCCTTAATAATTTGATCACGATGGTGAAAAATTGTATGATATGAAGGAGGTAAGTTCGAGTATTTTCGTTTTTTTTTCATCCGAATATCTTAATTAACAACCGAGAAAAAAAAATGATACAGTTAAGGGTATTTACCCTCATAGCATCCTTACACGAAGGGTTAGCGACTTAAAATTCGTCTCGCTCCCCGTGACGGCCCTGGTCCTCGAGGCAGCTCAGGCGCGTACCTAACTGGGAACCTATTGATACAGGTGTCGCCCTAATGCGCCACGCGCAATTGATACGATCTGAGATAGGTACGCGCCTGAGCTGCCTCGTGGACTAGGGCCGTCATGGGGGGGCGAGACGAAAGGAAGCGTAGCAAGCCGAGATCGGGTTGAAAAGACACTGCCGTTGCCAACCACTGGTCTATAGATACTGGGGAGAGTTCGTGAGACTGTTATATGAACAATATGAACCATCCAATTATATAAACTGTTGTGTTCCCTAATCTATTGATATAAACGGAGCACTGCTGCATCCAGATTTGACTTCAGCGCTTTGCAACTGATTGTGTATATCCTGTCGCAGACACTAACAATAAGTCTGTTCTCTCAGGTTTGGCTTACCGGGATATAGGGGTGTGTTCTATACTAAACTCCCTAACAGTGATTTTACCTACTGTATAGTTAATATCGATTGAAAGGGACTATAAGCCGATCACACATAAATTATTTCTCGTCTAAGCTAGGCTCAAAATGATCTTCGAAAGATGGAAGGGGAGGGTTCACTGGTGCTTTCTCGATTCGAAATGAAGCTGTTTACCCTGTTGCATCATTATGAAGGTGCCAGATAATTTTGATTCTGAATAACAAGCTCTTTTTGTTAGGTTCTTGGACAGCGTCAAAAGTCACAGAGGAAAAATATCCGTACGCAACAATAGCAAATTATATACAATACTAATTTGAAGTATCAGACATTAAATAAAACACTACTTCCTGTGTTAATAGTTGCAGTAAATTGTTCTAACAGAGAACATATGAAACAATTGTGATTTTGTGCTAAATTTTATATTTTCATCTTTATATTTCATTCGTATAAATTGTCAAAAATCAAATACTTGTAAACCAAGTGAATTATCAATTTGCAATAATCTCGTACGCTACAGCCGACCGCAAAAAAGATTTTAAAGTTATTGAAATCGAAGAGAAGGTTTAAACATTGATAAGTTTACCTTGTGGTGCATTGAAAAATATATTATTGTTAAAGTTCTAAATCTCCAGTGCGAAATATATAAAACAGTCGTGTATAATACAAAAGCCATAGCAACATTTATTATTTATAAAATTTCCGTCATGTTCGATGAATTGCCAAAAATAAAATAAAATTCTACTCTCAACGCTATAACAGTTTTAGTATAAATCACAAATGTAAACTAACGCTGAACAAAAAATAAAACCAACATTTACCTGCAGAGAACTTTGCACCTGATTTCCATCTTCTGCGACACGAATCGGTTATAAATGCATAAGAATCCGCATATCTATTTATAAAACGTTAAACTGCGAAGTATTATGTATTCTCATTATCCCGAGTGATTTCCAATACTGTATATTAAACCGTGTTGCAACGGTCGACAAAGAAAAAAGCGGTCCCAGTCACTTATGGCAGCCGGTACAACCTCCGTGACAGAATCCGCAGTCACGGTGCATGATACAGATTGACAGTCGATGAATAACAATTTGTCGGGGCCATCGGCACGATCTATTCAGCCGGCGACATTGCGAGGAAATATTTCAGGCCGGAGAATCACGGTTGTCAATGAGGCCCTCTTCTAGATTGTCAAATGGAAGATACATTCGCGAAAGGGACGTGACACCGCCGACAAGGATTTTCTGCTTTCCGTTCGAGGCGTTGCAGTCGCCTTGGGAGAATCTTCCTGGAAGTGATGTCTTCGTTAAAATCGAAATTCAGAGCGGCTCGAATTGGCTGGAAGGTCTGAATATTTAGTCCCGTTCGCGACGCGATGTGTTTCGCGTGTCACGCGATTATGATTCACGCTTGTTACCTTAAACCGAAACCTTCTGCGCTTGGCATCGGTACAAACCGGAAGAGCACGAACCGGACAGTCATGCGGATTGAGAAATTTATGACTTTGATAAGAGTTGGTCATTGAACGGATAAACCCTCGGTCGATCTACAATTTGGCTCTTATCGATCCAGGTGATAATCTTTTTGATTATTCTTCGGACTTAAATTTCAGATCTCAATCATTCATAGCAGATAGCAATAAAGCAGAGTTGGGCAAAAATCAACTAATATTTAAAAATGACTAATAGTCTGATTGATTGTTAGTCAAAACTGAAAAAAAAGGTCAGTTAAAACTTTTTGATTGGTTAGTCATAACTACATGGCACTAGTTAGTCGCAACTCTAAGTAATCGTTAGTTATTGCTTATTAGTTATGATTAATCATTAGTTAGTTTAAATGATCAATCATCAATCTTTAGTCATCAGTCACTATTGTGCGATTAACATACATTAATATGTACACTTAAACTATATCGAAATTAGCAGTGATCAAACATGTCACAATCTGTATTTTATATGTTTATAAACTAATAGGCTACTTTTTGGTTATTATTATGTCTTATTTTAACTTATAACCATTTTTAGTCATTAGTCATAGATGAAATTCTGATTGGGTATTTAGTCATTAGTTATGCCATTATAGTCAGTAGTCAATATTCATCCTTAATAAAAATTTAGTCATTATTCATTAGTCTAGTTCATAAACAGACACAGGAACTCGGAGAGTTACTTTTCATTTTTTCGTCAATACAGCCAAAAACCAAAATGTTTTATTAGACCGATAGGTAGTACCCTAGCTTCTCGTCCAAGTGCAACCTCAGGTCCGGCTATGTAGTCCAAGGAACAGTATTCGAGCTAGTGGACAAAAGCCAAAAATTCGAAGTGTAAGATCTAGACAGTCTTGAATCACGAAACATTAACGAGAAAATACAGTTTTTGCTGAATATACAGGGTGAGTCACATCAGGCTGTTTGAGACAGAGCATGTGCTATGATTTTGTTCAGGGGTATTAGAGAGCAATCTCCAGCTGACATATTCTATCCCATGGCTTAGCCGGCTCACGGTGTACCCAGTTAGACAAACTCAACTGGAATGTGGGCTATGGGTGCGGAGGTTAAAATCTGATCCCTAATGCAAACTCTCAATACCCAATCGCTTCTCCTAAAACGGAAGCGCTTCCCGTCGAACGAGCGAGTTACCTACATACATGACGGCGTTCTTCGCTCTTCCGGCTTGACGGGGCGCCATAGTATCTCGTTTCGGAACGTCGTTATGGAAATTAGATCTCTAGTCAATCAAGGTGAATGTCTGGAAAACGGAAACCATCGTCGAAGGCGGATACGACAAGCCATAGTAATTAACAATCGTCTCGATTGCAAGTACCATCAGCACACTACAAATTGCGGTTTCGGCTCGTGTATTACACAGCCACCGAGACCAGGCACAGATGAACTCTGCGGTCCACGTAACTGCGCATGATTTCGGCGTTTCGAGTTTCGACTACAATGATAGAATGTAGGAGATCGCCGAGCGACTGATGGGTAAAGAGAGGGAGAGGAGGGAGGGGGAGGGACAGTTTCGAACCGCGATTCGCAAGTATCGTGTTCCGGATGGTTGTCGTTAGTTGCAGACAATTTTCTGCTAGGCGACGATTCAGCGTTTCTCGGCGACCAGTTTGAGTGGTGGGACTCTAATGACGTCGCTAACGAGCATCAACCATACTCTCGCGAGTAGTTATCGGTGAATGTCGATTGTAGATTCTGATATTAATTAACAATTGCGTGTAGAACACATATTTACCTGTTTCATGTATTTCTCAGTGTTAGGAGATTTTTATAAACTCAATTGTTCCGACGTTTATTATTTCGTCGTAGAAGGATTGATAGAGTCGCGTATCAAATTTATTCATTGTTGACGTGTATCATTCATTGAGACGTGTATCATTCATTGATATTGAAAACAAGGATACACGAATATATTTAGAGTCATCAGACCTGAAATGAATACAATTCTTTATTACGATAATGACAATAATCACAGTTATACTGTAGATTTTATGCATTTAAAAACAAATTAATAATATACATTATTTCCAGCTTATTAGAATTATGTGTTCTTCGAAAGTAGAAGCTTTAAAACGAGTCAAAATTTATTTCTCTACTATTGTTTTTTTTACGAAATTACCAGAGGTTAAATATCGACAAATTCTCCAGAATTGAACATTTAGTGTTCAAACACATTTTGGATCCACTGTATATACTTATCGAAAATATGTATGGAACTGAGTTAATAATACTACTAATAACTTAACAAATTTTTTTAATATAGTAATCAATAGACTGCGGATTTTATGCATTTATGACAAAAGTGACTACATGTAATTCAAAACACGAACAAGATTAAAAGCGAAAAATTATTAATGAAGAAAATCAATTTTTATTTAGCTCCTATATATATATAAACATTTCATATCCAACATGGACATTTCATATGCAACAACCTAATACATTCAAATTTATGCCAATTCAATTAAAGCGAATGTAACAATATAATGAATGAAGTGTAGAATCGTGGCAGTTATAATACGTCTGGTCTTCTAAAGTTTAATGCAGTAAAATGTAGTGTTTGCCTTCTGTAGAATATAATAAAAATGAATCTATACAACGTATCGCAAATATTGTTGTGGTTTCACACCACCATGAATATGCAAGTACCGAAACCGCGCACGCAGCAATAATAAATATTAACATTGTTGAAACCACGAGGATTCGTGGATCACCGCGTTTTTATTATAAATTTATACACGATTCCAAGCGTCACCTACCCTTATGCAATAGGATAGAGCAACATGATACGGATTGGGTAGTCCGTTTAATCTCCACGTGACCGTGTAACGTTTGCGGATAATGCAAATTAGACAACCCGCTATAGTTGGACATCGCAGCCATCTTGGTTCGCCGGGACAGTTAAACGGGACTCTTTACCCTTAAAATAAATTCGAATTTTCATGTTACATTCTGCCCCTTGCCAGGACAAAACACAAATTTCTCCCCCGCCCCGAGTATAAACGCATAAACTTTTGCAATTAGGGGAAGCGAAACTGTTCCGATCGTTAGATTTACCCGCGAAGGTTTTACTAAGTTTGTTTCGACGTGGCGAGCCACAATTCGAGAACGGTAGGGACATTTCTCTTCAAAAGTTCTTCAAACTTCCAAATAGATTATTTGGAAATTAAGTTGAAGGGGGTATAGTGGTGTTTTTTTTAAAAAAATGTTTTTTTTGGGGATTTTCTTTAAGTATAAATGTTGTAGAATATGTGAGCAAAAGATTTCCTTCAATTTGTACAATTCACTTATTGTTAGTTGTGAATACACTGCGGATTTTATGCATTTATTATAATAATTATAAACTGAAAGACATTCGAAGGATTTACGAAATACATTTTTTATTAACTCCGATTCCTTACGACTGACTTAATAATTTATATAATTCATAGCTGGATCTTCAAACGCGTTTAAAAATGGAGAAAATCTGTCGATTTATTTCGATTTATTTATTTCTCTAAAGGTGAAATTAAACACATTAATAATAATGCTTTTTAAAATGTTATTAATCAAATAAACATAACACAGTATCTGAAATAATTAATTACTGAAAACTTCTTAAAAACCACGCTTATGTTAAAATGCACTAAAAAGGAGAAAATAATTTTTTTCCTTTATAACAACCGATGTTGTAAACCTCATGTTACTATTGCTTTGAAACATTAATATTATGATTTTCGTAATTCCTTAGACTACTCCATATTCATTAATAGCGTGTACTCGGTTTTTTGCATGCTAATGAAACGATGTCAGAGGAGGTTGAGCATCAGAGAGTCAATTAACTAATTTGTACACATAAATGGAAAGAATTTGTATAGAAGTGTGCGCGTAGCTTACGAACAATAGCACAGCTCCTTCTTGAAAGAAATTATGATTGCCTCTCGTAGAATAAAAGTTGTTTCTCGAATAAGGTGCGTTCATTGTAAAATATAAATTGAAAAATAAATTTTGAGAAAATTGCAATTAGTCGGAAATCCAATGAAAGTAATAGGAGTTGTCGTTTATAACTTTTTTATGGAAGCCTATACTGAAAATTTAAAAAACACATTTTGTAGGTCTGTGTCAATTATACATATTCTGAAAATTTCATAAAAATCGGTGAACGTTGCAACAAGCTACAAAAGTTTAAAGATGGTTAAAATTGCAGATTTTTCCACGATTTTCAGCCTATCATTGAAATAAATCTACGGATTTTTGCATCTTTTAAAAATTTTCAGAATATGTATAACTGACACAGATTTACAAAACGTGTCTTTTAAATGTTCAATAATGGTTCACACAAAAAAGTCGTAAACAACAACTTTTATTATTTCCTTTGTAATTCCGACTAAATGCAATTTTCTCAAAATTTCTGTTTCACTTCATGTCGTAAATTAATTGTTCTGATTTCTCAAAAATATCCAAGTCGTGTATGATCTGATATTAAAAAACTTCTCGTCAGTGTAATAGATTTCGTCCTATAAGCAAGTAATATTTCTGTTTGCTTATAACACTGTAGTAGGAATACCGTTCAAATAACAGAGCGCTCATATAACAGACGGTTCACATAACAATAGCAATAGGAAAAATCACAAGATTTTCTCCGATTCTCGGATAGAACGTACAACGAGATTGTCTGCAATCTAAAATCTCTGCCGCAAACGGCGTAAGTTGGAAGCCGCGGGAGTTACAATTCGGAAAGAAGTTATTCCTGAAATTAGATCTGGTTTTCGAATTCTATGGGAAGCATGGCTGAAATGACATGACAGCATGAAATCTCACTGACAATTATGGCGCGAGTAATACGAGTTGGAAAACCGTTTAAAATGGCATGGCGCTGCGGTGATGGTTCATGCGCGATTTTAAATGACGAGACAGCGGTGTTATACGGTTGTCTGAGCTCGCGGCTGGCAGATTAGATGGGCTCATTAATTTGCCAGTGTTTCGGTTAGTTTTGCATACAATTGAATTCCACGTGCGACCCGCGTCAGATTTCACATCGGTCGGCATAATCGCTGTCGCACAGTGGCCCGTGTCTACTACGAAATAGGTGGAACTGATTGAAAAATTGTCATGTTATGAAATACGTTAACACTAGATTTTTTCGTGCGCTGATACAGTAAATCCTCTATAAACGAAAAAACACTGTACGCGATAAACGCAAAAAAATATCCCCTCCCCTTTAGTAATCTGATCTCGCGGAAAGTCGCAATCGTCAGCACAGTCCAAAGACTCGTACATTTTCTTATGAAACTTTCACAAATATTTTTGTGGCATTTTTCTGATTCAAATAAGACCAAACACGATATAATCTCAACTGTATTTAGTGGTTTAATTAATAAAAATGAACGTTTCGGGCGCAAGGAAGGACAGCGTATGGGAAAGAAGAATCTCTCTTTACATGCGCTGTCTTTCTCTACGCTCGGCTCGGCCTTTGAAGCTCAAAAAGATATGTACCTACCCGTCTACGATAAACGCAAACGAATCCCCCCGAGGCTTTTGCGTTTATAGAGGATTTACTGTACTTGAACGAAATGGACTGGAAAGGGCACAGGTACGTATCTGTTCTCATTTGTTAAACACAACTCATGGCACAAAGAATTCGATTACATTCAAAAATGCAGTTGTAATTATGAGACAATTTTTTTGTTATAGGAAGCAATTTTCAATTAGTGGAAGACTAATGTGAAAGAGAGTCGTTTATCGAATTAAGGCAAGAGAGCGTGATGTAAGTAAAAATTTTCCTATAATTTTGTCAAAATCACAATCGGTAAAAATCGTAACTTTGTTTAACGTTAACTCTTCAACTGTTTACTTCCGAGGGAATGACCATAAGTTATGAATTGCTTAAGATCACACACACACACACACACACTTGAAAGTTTCTTAGATTGAAATACACTTTATAGAGATAGTATTCTGAAGACAGTTTGTCATTTTAACAAATAATTAATACCAGGATTATATTCTGCAACCACAGAAATTCTGTAAACATTTATAATTAACAGAGACACGAATTTTGTCCAGCAGGGGAGGGTGTGCCATAATGATCCGCAGATCACAATCAGTTAATTAAGCAGCCATCTTTCTCTTTTTCGCATTTCAGACAGATATTGTGATTTCTTATTCCATTGTGTCTCGTATAGCATCCTATTCGTTCCCTGTTACGCAACGGTAAAGGCAAGTTAAACAGTTGCCCTAAGCTCTTTACGTGCGCTCCACCACGAGGAAAACGATCCGCTCCGCTTCTGTCAGAGATACCGTGTTGTGCTACGAATTTGTATGTATGTAACTCGCGTTTTCAACCCGCTAACTATGTGCTAATGACACGTAGACTCATTGGAAATATCAAGTTGCAGCACTGGGTAATTCTAACGGCACTGCAATTTCTCTTTGGGCAACGTAACGTTTCATTCAATGCGAATTATGAAGACAGTTGTGGTTACTTTTGACTATATATATACATATATAAGTAACCCTAATACTTTCTTGTAGAGTATACGAAGATTTATCAATTGATCAAATAACTATAATTTAAAAAGTTTAACAAATCTTAATTGTTTATTAAATAGTTTCTTATGACTTTTTTATTGCCATTTGTTGTCACATATAGTTTTATAATAGTAAGGGTAGTTTACGGTATTAACTTTTTTTTTGTATTAAATTTAGTATTGGCACGTGTTTTTCGTTAATAACTCCTTAACAAAGCCGCGGACGTCATTTTTGCAAGGAAAATGTTGCTTTAAATGATTTTAGGAACCTTCCATTTTCGGATGTTGAAGGAATTTTGAGACACCCTGTATAGGAAATTAGCTAATTTATATTTTTAGAAAATTCCACACGAATAGAAAATTCGCGAAGAAGTTTATATTTGATTAATCCTCGTATTTTCTCAGTTTAATAACAACGTTTTTGATTTTGACGTAACTTGGTCAGACGAATACAATGGCTTTTCACAGAACAATTGTTACTTCCTGTATTCATTTGTCCCTGTCATAAACGTCGGGATATCTAAAATGTCTTCGACTGTACATGAGAATTTATACATGACGTCTCGCTATTTTTGTTCTACAGTCATCCATTTTGTTGCGTGCACAGGTGTAGTTAAGCAACAAAATTTCTCGTTTCGTTGATTTATGTATCATGTGTTACAGAATACAATCAGTATGTAAATGAGAGTAAAGTGACAGAAAATGTAGGGTGAAATTACAATGTCAAATGAGATAATTCATACAAAATGGTGAATGTTTCAACGTGATAGAACTAGACAATGTGAAACACGAGTTTGAGACTTATATTATAATTAAAATAACAATCGCTCCTCAATGAATTATGTAATTATTTACATATGTATCTGTTGATGAACATATTTATTAATTTATGCATAGACTTCGGACATTGTGCATTTATAACGAACGAGAATGCATACAATACAGAACAATGAACACATTACAGGCATTCAAAGATACTGTTGCATTATTTTCGACTTATTATATAATAATTGTTGGAAGTTAAAACGCTTTTATTTTGCATAAAGATCAGCAGTCTAACAGTAACTATACATATACACAGCCCATTTCAAATAAAACTTACTCTGTCTCGAGGGAGACATTTTATGGCGGCCACAAATCTTTTCTAGGTAGGAACAGCATTGAATGACCTTGAAAGTCGAAAGTGTTATATGTAGACAGCGAATTTTATGCATTTATGATAAAAAGGAGTAGATAGAATTTAAAAATACGATTATATTATTTTCAACGTATTAAACATATTAAAAAACAAAATAAATTTACATCGTATTCCTGTTTGTTACAAGTAGGGATGGGATCCAGTTCAATATGTATTCACGAATCCGAGTCAATTTCAATAACAAAGTTTCATTTCATGGGTTTCGATTACTACTTGAAAGCAATGATGCTTCAATGATTATATTTGAAAAGTATTCATTTTATACAAACTGATATCGAACCTTAAAATGAGTACTTGCAGGTTTCGAAAAGATACTTGTAAGTACTTCGATGTTGAAAGGAATCGAATCTTGGAAATCAGAACTGCATAGCAGGTTTTAAGCACTTTCTTTATTAAATTCGTAATTATTGTATTTAAGTTACAATACTATTTCTTTTTTTATCCATGATATTTCCTGCTTTCGAAAACACTCTTTCTGAAGGTACACAAGCGGACATTATACAAAGGAAACACGTGCAATTTTTGATAAAATGGGGTACTTCACTGAATTTTCACGCCAAAATAATAACGGGTCTTCTTTGCGTTCTAAATATTGTAATTTTAGATAATTTTCCACTTCTAACACTCCCAGAAGCACGTCGCAAGATGTCTCCCCTAAAACAGACTAAGTTTCATTTGAAATATTTGCTACAATGTTATAGGTTAGGAAATAATTGCGTGCTAAATTTAACACATTACCGACCGGTAATTATTCCGGTTATTATTCGGTGATTATAATTATTATTCGCCTATGGTATTGGGTTGGCAAATCAGTTCGTTCGGTTTTTTACACTGGAATAAATGACAAAACCCGAATTTGCCAACCCAATACATGGCTAAATACTTTTTAATGGATTCAATAGCAACAGCAATTTTCATTGTGAGCTAACAAGTCACCCTCAATAACGTCATCTAATAGTATATTTTATGATTATAATGTAAAAAAAATTTCTATTCTTTCTTTTGGTACAGCACAATTATCGAAAATCCCATTAATAGGCTTTCGGTAGGTAAAGTGTTAAAATAGCATTAAATTAAATATTTATCTTTCACGTACGTGTTTCACCACGCTTCGATCTTTTAGTCATTAGCGACGGTCTAGTTATATATTTATCATAATTGTTTGCGTTTTCATGAAAATTATTTATTTGCCACAGGATATAAAGTTTTCCATGTAACTTTAAACTATGATCCAAGTAACTTTCTGCATGGAACGCAGTCTAGTAATTATCGGACAAACGTGCTGATGCTCTCGAAACGCGTTTATCGAAAGTGTAGTCGATACGTTTGGCTTCTGATAACTATCGCGGAAAGAATATTACGGACGCACGGTTTCCAAAGGTTCCCCGACATTACGGAAACCCAATCACGGCCTGTCCCGTTGGAAACAAAGCGATCGAAACATCTGCTTGCGACAGGGTCCACCGAAGCGTTCGCAAACAAATGGAAATTAAGATCTCTTGACGGCGTTATGAAACTGCCGGGCAGATGCAAGTGACTGTGCTTTTCTCCGCGGAAATACGTCAATTTGCGATTTTTTACTTCCGCCGCACCGTTGCGCCGCGAGCCGTCCGAACAACGCGTCACTTGAGAATTATGAGGCAGCGTGATTAAAATCTGCCGGCAGATACAGGGAATTCCGATAACGTCCGAAGACGATTTCCGGTTTAACGAAGCAACAACGTTCGAATTCAATCTAATAACTTCGCCGATTGCCAATATTGCTGATAAAACTTATCGCTACGCTTCGAACAATGATTCGATATCAAAAATTTATTTTTGACCTTGCAATAAAATTGCGAAACGGTACATTAAATTACATGTCACTGTAGAAATGTTCTCGTATGGCCAATATCGGTGAAAATTGTTTCTGTACTTCGAACGAATATTCAATACCAGAAATTCTGATACCAAAAAGTTTGAAATTGGAAATCGACAATTATTGCGATAGAATCCAATCTACCAACATGGTGGAATTATTTGCCGCTTTCTTGCAGTTCATAGCTTATTAACCGTCACAAACGTAAAATAAACATTTCTCACCTGAATTACAACAAACTGGAGTGAAATAGACATTTTCTTCCCTATTGTGTTTAGTAGGTTGAGAATAATATAATAGTACAGTAAAGCCCTGATGTAAGAAAACGGAAACCACAGGATCTAAGAAACAGCAGGGACCCGAGGGTTCTTCTTAGATCAAGGCTTCACTGTACGTTTAAATTTTTCTAATATTTTTGCTATTTTAATTTATTTGTGAAAAAAATATTTATTTGTACACGAAAGCTTTGTTACGACTTTATTGCTTTATTTAGGCATTGTTATTATTATTTTTTCATGATTATTCAGTGTGATAAAAAATATTATTCTCACGAAATATTTAGACAATATCTCGATATGTTTCCTGTTATCTCGACAGAAAATAATTTACTGATAATTCGTTAATACGGGAAATTATTTTTAAAACAGCATGTACTCGTAACATTCGATAACAATTCAAAAAATTCTGACATAACTTGCGTGTTGACGTGACCGTTATCGACGAAATAACACACCCTTGTATTCACCGGCGAAAACAATTTTTCAGGTGACACGGTTACCGCTAAATTGAGTTATCTGAGCGAAATGATCGATTCTACGAACCAATTATTGCAACATACTAAGTATCCGCGTTATCGTTCATTACCTGGAATTAGCAGACTAATTGTTGTTTCGAAAGAAATGTGCTCGTCAATAATGACGTTGAACGTATTAGAACGATGTCCGTTGCTTCGAAGTTTTCCAGGAAACTGATATACATATACTCGATGTGACATCTATCGATTTAATATTTAAAGTTGAAGCGTATCATCATTCAATGCCTTCTTCAGATCAGTCTCGAAAAGCTTTTCGAGGTACTCTGAAAGGAAACTTCATCCACAGTGTCCGTTAAAAAGTCTCCCTCGTCACCATGTTAAGAAATCAAATTGAGAAAGTTCGAAAAGTTGGCAACTTCATTCAGCGTCCATCAAAAGTAGTATTGTGGAATGTTCGGTGAACACATCAGCGGAGTCTATAGAAAATATTGTAATAAATTTTTACAAACAAGTAAAGAGTCGTTTTTTTTAAATATTCAATCGGGTGGGACATTTTACTCATTCACCGAGTCTTGTTCTTTTTTTATAGTGATATTAAATTCATTTAATCCGGCATCATGCAACAATCTTCAAAGTGTTAAGAAGATAGAAACTTTAATTCAATTTAATAGAATCTCATTTTACTTTTAACATTCTTAGAGAACTTTCTTCAATTTCAATTCCCCTGAATTTTTTAAAGGTGGTTTGCAATAACTACATATTATATCCATTATATATAATTTTTTGAATATTGACTTTGTATTAATTGTATAGACTCGTCAATTGATAGATAAAAATATTTTGAATATACAGTAAATAACCCTGTGGTTCTTCATTTCTTTATAGCAAAATTAGTCAAATAATATGTGGATTGTGTCAATAATACTTTTGTGTGTTTTAACATGTTGAAAATACCTAATATGTTCATACCAATATTACATGTCATTATTAATACCAAATTGCTAAGTAATATATTCATAATAATAATGAAATTATCCAGGAAATGATAAGATAGAAATTTCCATACAATTTAAAAGTTTTGCATCTCATTCGTAATTTAATGAAATTACTAGTACAGGGTATAGACTTCATTTCAATCCTAAATTGAAATGCACTGGTGCAAAGCTGCTAGATATGTACTGCTGTCAGCAGCGTTGCTTTATTAATTTAATATGACTTCAAAATTTTATATTATAAATACATTTTTTATGAATTTGTATCTTCATAAGCGCTTAGTATTATAGCTTACAATAATTAAAATTGTTTTAGTAAATTCAGTTTCTGTAAATTAATGTATAAAGAGTTATTAGCAGAAATGTGCACAGAGGCAATTTTCATTCCGTAACCGAAAAAAAAGATATTAGATACGAACTATTCATTTCAGTTTTATTTTAAAACTTGTATAATTTGTACAAGAACTCAAATTGGACAAGCAGTGGACAAGGTAGTCTAATTTCTGTAAATTAGTATACAATGTATTGTCCTATAACGTTTTTTTTCTATTACTAAAACTAAGCGAGATATTCAAGGTGGTCAAGTTAGCTGGGACACCCTGTATAAGAATTTATTAACATATTATACAAGCGCGCATCGAGCTATTTCTATTAAGTGTCGGATACAATAGTATACGTGAACTATTCCTATAAATTTAATTTAAAATCTTTATAATTCATAAAATAATTCAAATTGTATCGACAGTGTATATAAAGTACTTAAACAAAATTATATTATAGAATTTGTGGTAGTTTCAGCTTCTGTAAATTAATATATAAGAATCTATTAACATAAAAGTGGCATAGTGATTATTTCTATTAATTGATAGATACAGTATACACGGACCATTTTAATACCTGTATAATTATTCATTTGATAATCCAAATTGCATAAACAGTGCATGTAAGGTAAAGGCAATATTATAACCAAAGGTAGTTACAATTTCATCATGCAATTTAAAATCATGCACAGTGACCCATTTTCACTTTGTGACGTATGCCACAAAGAACGACCATACTTGCCCCGGAATTACTGTCCAATTCTAGGAGAAAACAGCCCTTTGAGGCTCATCGGGTGGTACGCACAGATTACGCGCATTAGCGAGGAAGAAGTAAGAAACGGTAAAGCAAGTTTAACCACTTGAGAATTAAAATAGCCAGGGACGATAAAAGTTTGTCGCAGTTGGCAGTCCGTCTGAGCGCAGCGTGCACCGTTGCATTCAGAGCTTGCTCCCTTCGTTCCATATGGAGAAAGGGATAGAAACCGTGCGAAGGAAAGGGGTCTAACCTGCGTGAACTTTTTATAAGCTTCTTTCTTCGTGGGAAGAAGCTGGACGCCTGAGCGGGAAGCGCTTTTCCGTGGCGGCACTTGATCGTAAAGCTCATTTACTGTTTAAAGGATCTTATAGGTTTATAGAGGCGGTAGGCAGTACAGAATAGGCGCCATAAAAGAATAATTTACAGCGGCTCGATATTGAGGTTCGTACTCGAGAGAGCGGGTAACAAGATTACGTAGCGGTCTATATGGGAAGCTGCTCGACCGACCGAATGGAGATAAAGCGGACAACTGAACAGTCACATTTTTATGAAAAATCAACTGTATGCACGCGTCCATCTTTTGTTGTTTGGGAGGGTAACAAGATTGCTCTGCTTTTACTGCTTCAAAAAATTTACTCCTCTTTGCATAAATAATCTTTCAAAAATACTAGATTAAATTAACCAAGTAAAATTTTAAGGAGGAATAGCAACATTATAGTATCGAGGTAGTAGTTTAAATCAATTTTTTAGGAGGGTTAATCGTTGGAAGGTCTTATTCATTTTCATACTTCTAAGGAAAGATGTTCCAAACATACATAGTAGATTTGAAGAAACAATTAACACTAAACCTACCGAGCACTAAAACCGATTAAAATGATTTTAGTTACAAAAATGACAAGACTCTATTTATTTAGATTCTGTGCAATTTTTGTAACAATATGTGCTTGGATGAAGAAATTTATCGAATCAATTTCAATGTTAGCAACTTCATAATTTCAATAATTGCGAAATTAAAGATATAAAACCGGTCATTTGACCGATGGTAGGTTTAGTGTTAAAAACAAATTTAGTTGTACCATAGAAAAAAATCCTAGCTACAATTCGCTATTTGTATAACTTTAATTGTTTCAGACTGACGATATAATTTTATTGTTTGGTGAAACTTAATTGTTTCAGACGGACGATATAATTTTAGTGTTGAAAATCGTGGAAAAACTTATACACAAGCTATGATAAATAACGTCTCAAAAATAAATAATAATTTGTAGACCTGCATAGACTATATGTATACATATGTAATATTTTCGTATATACATCTACCATAATTCATCATACTGTTTGCATATTGTATGCACACTTTTTGTACGTCTCTATGGGTCTTAATTGCATTCGGTTTCTCTAAACACTATACTAACAATGTGAATATTATTATATTTTGTAAGACCGATTTTCTTCCAAGCCTTAAAGTTATTGATGTTTTTCGTTTGCATGACTATGATAGCTTTTACACTTTACATAAATATGGGCTTTGTGGGTGGATCACAATAAATTAACTCGTGGATGGACAAAGAATTAATTGTATATTTAAATACTAAGAAGATATTGAATAAATGCATGCTGTGAGTTGTAATATAATATTGTCTCGCGACACGTGTTCTCGCACAACGCACTGTCTGTTTTTCTTACACTCTCTTACTCTCACTATTTATACTCTCAACAACGCACGTCTATACTCTCTCATGTCTCACAGTACACTCATTCGTTCTCTCGACTCTTGTTCGCTCCGCAGTCAAACATAAACATCATGACATATAGAACGACTTTCATACAGTACGATTCTCACCTATGTTATGTCCAATCCTCAATCTGCTTCGCGCCTAAAACCTAATCCACAGGCTTGTACTCTGAACATGTGTACCTTTATGACTGTACATATACTGTCCAATAAATAACCAAATGCAACTAAAAGATGTTTTCTCATAGCTGAAAGATATATTCATAGACCCATTATGTACATAATACATGACACTTTATTATTGTTAGTTTTCTGTAAATTGTACATCAAAATGACTCACTGTGTCGCTTAAAAGTTTTCTTAAACTGGAAATTAATATTAACACTAAACCTACCATCACCAGTCAAAATGACCGGTTCCAGATTTATTATTTTACAATTATTGAAACACTAAAAATGATTTTATAAGGTAATTGTATAAATATCTTTAGTAGAGCACGTATTATAATAGGAGCCGCACAAAGTCTAAATAAAATTAATCTCGTCATTTTTATAAGGGAACATGTACCAGTTCTGTACTTTTAAGGCTCGGTAGGTTTAGTGTTAATTTTCAATCGCAGGATATCATTTTATTAATTTCCTTTCTAGTACTTCTTTGAGCAAGAACGAAATGTGTTAGGATGTTTTATATATTCATGTATTTCTGGGTGGTCTACGAAACTTTACCATATGTCCGATTCCTATTTTTCGTTGGTTCGCGTGCTCGGTGTTACCGAATACTTTATATTCACCCGCGTCTCCATTTTTTGTTTACCCATAATGAACTGGGAACAATAGGGCAAGGCGATACATTAGAACCAGGCGGTTTGCCAATTCCAGAAGCGGTGCCATTTCGACGTCGAATAGGACGGCGCCATTGTTTGACAGAGGACAGCCAGGCCATATATATTTCAACCAGCAATTTTCGCTCATCCCCAAATTTCTCCGCTCCTTATTCTGTTTTTGAAATAGGAGGATAAATCACTCTCGCGCGCGTTTTTCCCTGTTCCTCGCTTCACCCCATTTTTCGGCGCCATACTGATCCCGGAGTTGTCAAAACTTGTTGATAGATGAATGATAGATACGATGTACGATGCATCGACAAACTCGTCCTGCGAATATAGAAATTTTTCTGTAATTGATCGCTCGAATAATTTTATTTTTTTCACGTACGAGACCAGAACTGATTGAACTTCAATCTTCAAAATGCGTCCAAGCTTATGGTTGTAGTATTTGTTTTCACGAAATGATCACGATTTAAACATCGACAATTTTTTGAGAAGCAAAATTAAGAGCAAAATGCAATAAATAATTTCCTTTATATGTTCCCGAACACAAGAAAAAAAATTTTATAAAAAAAATTAAACCGACTTCGAAAAAACGCACTAAAAAGTATAAAATAATTTCCATTTAATTTATGTGAATACACGCGAACATTTAAACGAACATAAACATTAAAAATTTTCCAAATGACAGATGTTGCTGATTTCGTAATTTTCAGTATCGAAAATTTTCAATTTTGCGCCGCCTCCGAAAAGATTGTATTGTATTTAAGTTCGTGTGTATTTACATAAATTAAATGGAAATTATTTTATACTTTTTAGTGCGTTTTTTCGAAGTCGGTTTAATTCTTTTTTAAAAAATTCTTTTTATTTCACACTTTTTTCACACTTTTTATCTCTTTCAGCCGTCACATTCCAAATCGTATTTTATAAATAGCTGAAAGCCGCAATCGATAACGGTAACGACGTCGCGTGGGAACATACTCTACAAGATGCAAAAGGTTTCGTTCCGATTGGTCCATCCATTTCTGCGTAATCGGTGAACATACATAGAAAAAAAAAAGCGAAAAAAGGCACATACAGATCGAATTGAGTAACCTCCTCCTCTTTCGAAGTCGATTAAAAACCGGAAAGGAATAGAAAATAGTAGGATCAGGCCTGAGTTTGAATCACGAAGGTTCTTCAGACGCGACGCTGGAAGTGGTCATTCCAGCGAGGCGAAGCGTTCTTCAGAAAGTGAAATCCTAAACAATCGTTTCTTTTTTCTCGGATTGCACCGGACCGTCTGTTCCTTAAATTATTACCGCGACGACAATGGGGTGTCCGTGATTGTAACTTTGCAGCGCATGTTACAAATTTTTACGGGGTATCGTAAAACCGAGGAGTCCGGTGTTATTTCACGTAGCTTTCATATCTCTACCCCCGAAGAGAAATAGCACCGCGCCGGGACTCTGTATTGCTTCGCGTAACAAACTGCATTATTGCGCTATGAGAGAGAAAGAGAGAGAGAGAAAGCGCGAGAGAGAGCGAGAGAGAAAAGAACCGTAACAAAGTTGCGCGCCCGGGTTCCCACATAGAAAATTCGAACTCGGTCGCGCGGTCGTTCGTAACGAACAAAAATTCCTGAAAGCGGACGACACCCGTTTTCCCTTTCATTGTTACCCAGCCGGTTCGCAGATCGCAAAACTTTTGGTATCGCCGCCCCACGTCAGTACAAGCTGACATGTCCATTTGCATCCAGCAACAATAGTACACTTATTTCAGCTTTACCGTTGACCACCCTGCGCAGAAATTGAAAATTCCGAGAGTTTTCTCGAAATTTCTCGGTTTTAACACCTGAGAATGAGGTACTCGGTACTCGAGAAGTAAAATGGGTAGTCGAGAACCTTGACTTTCCAGACATTTAGAAACCTTTTTGGGTTTATGGCAAGCTGCAGGATCATGGCAGTAATACGAAGAATTTAGAACAACTAGGTTTTCATTTAATAATTTTTCATGTTGCGTATGCTTCACATATTTTACATGTAAGCAACAATAGTGCATATATCTCAGCACCCAAAATCATGTTATTTTTTATTGATATTCTTAAATTCACAGTTTAGTAATTAAATACTAAATTAAATGGTTAAAAACCGCAATTGATTTCAGATTTTTTTATGGGGAATTTGTTTATTGAAGAACTTGTTATACGAGAAACAAATTCAATGTCCTCAAATGGCGATTCATTCCAATCACTTTTAGTATACGATGCGATTGCTGTTAAGAAACAATTGAATATTATGTTAATGGAAGCATTACCGAGTCTTTCCTAAGATATTTGACGCTGTTGTTGTTACATATTGATTCGTATTCAATCTATTTTAAATATTACAAGAAATAATGATCACTGTGTATGCATATTTAACACTATATCTTCTTTATTATCTCTCATTTATATTGAAAGGGTAGAAACAACCCCCAAAGTTTTGGTGTTCTATATTCTCTACATTTTAATAGAAAACAAGGTGTACAAGCACAAACTCGTAGAAATTAACGCATTACAAAACAGCATTTGATTAAAAACGAATCCATTTTCTTGACCATGTACGTGTAAATATTAGTTAAGTGTATTTAAAAGTTGTAGTCTTTATCGTTCAGATAAATCGTTCAGATATAATTTCAAAATACTTTATGATAATTAGACCGCGGGTTTTATACATTTATGACAAAAAGGAGATAGTAAAATTGAAAACAGTAGAAAGATTAAAAGATTAGCTTAACTTTGCTTCCCGTTTCCATGGTTAAAAATGATCATGACATGGAAAGTTGCTTTGGCATTGTCGAGTACCCAGGGCATTCCAAGCGTGAGTTATGTTAGTTTCGGCTCCATTCATTTTCGGAGAACATATACAGTCGCCTCGGGAGGTAAGCTAATGCTTTCATAAATCTGTTATACAAAAAATCAACACGAAAGAAAAGCCAGTAGGTCAGTTCAGAAGCTCATAAACAAGTAGATTATGGCTGGGCGGTTTAGAAAATGATTTATTAACTGCAACATCAAATACAAATTCTGAATTATAGGAAATTTTGAAATTGATACAAAATCTACTTATCTATACTTTAAAAGTATAAATAATATTATTGTTAGCATGCTATAGATTTACACTATACTTCTTTCAAAATAGTAACAAAATACTGCAAGAATTATTATTAGATACTGAATTAGAAATGTCATACAATTTGTTCAAATATCCTACAGCTGTTTGTTAGAATATCTTAAATAATTTTTGAATCATTTTGTTAAAACGTTGAAGGAACATTTAGCGACTGTAAGATATTTGAATAAAATGTAACGTATCTAAAACAGTGTCCGCAATAATAATTTATGTGGAAACCTATTACACAAAATAATTCATACTGATCTTCCTGCAAGATAGTGATACTTTTTGATACCTCGTTTGAATTTTTTCACAACCTACTGACTCACAACCGTCAAAAAGTTTCACACCCGCCTAATCCAATCTGCGCAGTGGTACGTGACCGTTGCAAGGATTAATCGAGCAGTAACCATTTCTATACCATTTGTCCGACTATGCACGGACCTATTCCACTCGTTCGTTCACGTATCGCCTCACTTTCCTTGTCTGACCACGCGCGTATCAATCTACTCGGACTAATACGTTCCTAATGTATCTATTATGCAAATGTATGTGCGCCGCACAGGCTTATAGCCATCCCACCTAATGTCATTTAATTCTACTTAACAAGATATCGATCTCGTGACCCTTCACCATCGAGAATATCGTTAAATGTCATAGATGTTATCCGTCCAGTCTACGACGTCATTATGTGTAATACTTTAAAACCTCATACAGGGTGTCCCAGCTAACTTGACCACCTTGAATATCCTTGTTGGTTTTAAAGATACGTCAAATGTCTGAAGGACAAAGTTGAACGGTAAAATGGGACTCATAAGATACCAACAAAATTTTTTTTTCATGTAATTTTTTTTAGAGATATGAAGGTCGCCTTCATTCTTTTTTTAATGGAATGAGGTATTTTTGAATACATCAATCGATGCAGCTGGACAGTCGTTATACAAAAAGTACTAACCTATGTATGTCTAAAAGTTAGTAGTTCAGGAGATGTTTCAATTAAAAAAACCCTAAAATACCATTACTGTTGTACTAGACGTTAATGTTTACTTAAATACTTATGTAACGTCTTAGTACGACAGTAATGGTATTTTAGGGTTTTTTTTAAATTGAAATATCTCCCGAACTATTAACTTTTAGACATACATAGGTTAGTACTTTTTCATAACGAATGTCCAGCTGCATCGATTGATATATTAAAAAATACCTCATTCCACTAAAAAAATGAAGGTGACCTTTATATCTCTAAAAAAAATTACATGAAAAAAAATTTTGTTGGTATCTTATGAGCCCTATTTTACCATTCAACTTTGTCCTTCAGACATTTGACGTATCTTTAAAAACAACAAAGATATTCAAGGTGGCCAAGTTAGCTGGGACACCCTGTATATTCGAAGAAAATACGAGATTTCACGATATTCAAAGAAATATTTATGTGTTACGACATACAGTCAGTGTGAAAAGCATTTGTACACCCTGTAAAAACGAATACCTTTTTCAAAATTGGACGAAACGGCTGGAGTTCTTTTTACATGTTAGGAAGATTAGTTTACTGGGTAATGTGTAAATAATTTTTTTAGAAAATTGGTCGCGCTTGCAATAAAAGAAAATAGAGATCACGATTTCTAAGTTTTCACAAGTGCATACAATGAAGATTTAAAACGAGTCTAAATCTAAGCGAGTTTAATTTATTTTTTCGAGTCCAAATAAAACAATGATAAAGCATACAACAATAAACGAAAATGCAATGGGAAAGGAAATGATTCAATTCAAAAATTCTTTTGTCGAGAATGACGAAATAAAGCTTTTGTAGACTCGAGCGTGAAAAGAGAATTGCAGACCATTATGGAAAATGAAAATTTCTGAATTGTTTGCGAAAAGCTGGAGTTGCATAAAAGCATATTACGTCTTTTAATAACTGTAATGTATTATGAACAGTAAAGTCAATAATTTCAGTTCTTTCAAACCCTTTTACATATTATTTTATATTTTGTCCAACCATTTTCGTTATGAATGTATAAAATCTGCGGTACTGTAATCTTCGAGTTTTAAACGTTACGTTTATTTTTATATCTCGTTTCGGGTATTACTAATTATTGTGCGTGTAAAGACTAAAAGGAGATAATTAAAAAAATTGATATTATTTTCCATTAAAGTCGAGTACTTGTGTTCGCTCTCCATGGTGTCGTTTTTTTGCGGTGTTAGCGATCTCCGTGGGCATAATTTAAAATAAAGCACATATGGCGCGGTTGCCCGCGAACGTGCAATGGTCGCGCGAGCACATAGGCGATACAGGTTACAATTACATGCACTCGCCCTTAATGCTCGATGTTATTTGCAACGTCGTCTCCGTCTTAATTAAAACTTGCAGTTCTCGACGACAAGTCAAGAATGAATCATAGTAAGAACTTCGCGAGGGTGACATTTATAATTTCCCTCGCGAACCCTTCCAAGCAAGTTTGCTATTATAAATCCTAGATATGTATATTTCTCTATAAATGAATTTAAAAGGCTCGCTTACACTGAACTGTAACCGGTCCTATGTAAAAACTTTTAACGAGGACTAACAGAGTTCCCATTTTGTCGGCGACTGATCCACATTTTAATTGAAAAATTCTTTTTTTTTATGATATTTATAAAAGCCATGTATTTCATACGAAATTAATAGAGATGGTGGAAATGTTTTTGAGCAACTAAATACTGTTGTAATTGGTATTATGTATTTCGTCAATGGTTCCGTACAATTTTGATGATAACAACTATTCTGAATTGTTAAATGTATTCATATAAAATATTCTCGTGTTGAATAGTAATTTCAGAAGAAATTGTTACACTATATTTATTCTGCAAATTGTATTTCTGATTTAAATTGCTGTTAATCTGAGGAAGATGATTGAAAATTTTGTAAGTAAAGTTTTAATTTCTAATACGACAAATTCTTACGGAATATCATTATTACTTTATGTACTATAATAACTGACTGCTGATGTACATATAATAAAAGATAAAATTAATTAGGTTTCTGGGTCAGTTTTTGTTGATGCAATCTTTCTTTGACATACTAATACGGTTTGAAATTTTTGTCGTTCGTTAGACTAATCCGAACACGCGACACAAACGAGATATTAGTTTCCTGTTAGCTGTCAAACTGTCCCAAATTACAGTATTTACAACCGCTCACGGTGAAAAGCGACAATATTTTCGAGTTTTCAACGTCATTTCCCTCTTCCGTGAAATTCAACCATTTCGCATTTGGCATTGTTAACGTTCACACGTGCTCAATATTACAGCAGAACTGTGCCATAAATTCTCCCTTGAATAAGGGGACCTGCATCCATTGAACTTATCCAACGAGACAGCAATTTATTAAAGATAAATCCGCGTGAATCTGGCTTGGAAATATCCGTCTCGAACTAGATGCATACCAAGTCGCGTTTCTGTGTACGGTAAAACAGACTACGAAAAATTTACAATATTAATCTTGTCAATATCAAGTAGAAAACTACGTAATTACGAACTCACGTAGGAAAATATAAACAAAATTGCATTCTTTTTAGAAATCAAAATTAATACCAAACTTTAGTAGCAAAAATAACGACTTTGTAAAGCTGCAAATCCATCGTGTATAACATGTTACGTAATTAGAACCAAACGAGAAATGTAAATGCAAATGTAAATATAGTGAAACGCTCTTAGATGTTAATGCGACTTAAAACTCATAAAAATCTTCAAATCAAACTTCAAAATCAAAAATTTCATTATCATTACACGAATGATTTTATTACTTCTGAATTGGAATTTAAATTATACGCAATGCATAGTTGATCAAAGTATTTTTCGCACGGTTCTGTACACTTTTCCGAACAACTAATCATTATTTTAAAAAAAGCAATTGTGTCAAAAATGACATACGCCTTGTGCTACAAGTTATAATTGGACTGTGGATTTATATGCAAAATAATATGTTTATACATCATGTGCACAGAAATGAAGCTAAATAGAGATTTATTTCTTAGGTAAATAATTTTAATTCATTAAAAATAACGTCTTGGTATTTTACATTTATAAATGTTTTTACGGTTTTAAGTTTCGCCTACTGATTTTTTTCATAAATGTATGAAATCCGCTGTGAACTTATAATGCGAGTTTTCATTTGTTTACTAAAAGAATTATATTTTTTCAACTCTTTATCACAAGAGTACAAAATCATATACAGTCTATTTATTTTGATTAAATGTATGTTGTTTGAAAAAGAATGATGTACAGTTTTATTTAAAAACATTTAGAAATCTAATATTAATTTTGGAACACCGACTACATCGGTAAAAAAATAATGAGTTATAAGGCGAAATGCGAGTAAACGTTTGAATGGTAAGTAAGGAACTGCACTAGAGTTTAATCAATGCGGGTGGAAAACTTCTGAGGGACAGAATTCCGGTTGTTACTGCCGCTTGAAATTTCTCTCGTCGGTGTACAAAGCTCCATTTTATAATCGTTATTACTTAGCAAGTTATTCCCCTATTTCGCGGCAGAATTCTGTTTCCTCGTTGTTTTCCGCTCACATCGATCGCACAAAGGGCATAAATTAATTCCACCTTTAGAACCACCTAGACGCTTTGTTATCATAGATTTTCGAAAATTCAAACAATTTCCGATATCCCAAATGATGTTTAAAAGGGACTGAATAACTCAAAGACCCTCGCAAATATTTTAAGATATGAGAATTGACTGCATTTTATATTCCTTTGCAAGTTATATCCGTCGTTCAAATTAAATCCATAGCTGGATACTGAAGACTGGACTGCGAATGCTTATGGAAATTTCGCTTTGATATTGAATCGATGAAAATGAAAATAAGGGACTTTATTTCATTTTATAGGATATTTATTGCGGTAAAAATAAATATTATTAATTTTTATCACTGTGCGGAAATGCGTGAAGACGGAAAAGTAATAACTAGCTAATAAAAAAAAAGCAATAACTAAACTCCGGATTTTATGCATTTATGACAAAAATGAGTATAAATCGCGTGCAAAACGCGGCGAATATATTTAAAGATTTTAAAAATACTTTGCATTTTCAAATTATTAAGAGAAGAAATAACTGCATAGCTCCTAAAACTTGCAATTAACGAAGACAATTTATATTTCTGCGTAAAAATGCGCAGTCTATTAATAACTCTTAACATGTTGGCTTTTAAAGGAATGACTTAAAAAATAAATGAATTTTCACAAGTTCAGAAACAGAAATGGTAAAACAATTTTATATTTTCATGTGAAATCTTTTGTTATTTAAAAAGATTCTCTAAAAATATTTAACCTGGAACTAACCTTTCGTAAAAATAATAATTGTTTCGGTTAATAACATTCATATGTTTCAACTAATAATTTCGATACCAAATCTAACTTTTTTATAATGTTTTACAACATATTAGAATATTATCCTGCTTCCTTATTAATTGAAATGAAACGGGTTCAAATATATTTGTTTATTGTCGTCATCATATCCATGGATGATGGCTTAGTTATCTAATTAATTAGATAGTCATTTATTGTTTAGGAAAAAATGATCGTTTATGATAAAAATGGAAAGAACTAATAGATTTGCTGCTAATAATCGGTTTGATAAATGCGAACATTTCCCTAGCAGCAATTTCAATTATTCCACCGATTTTTCAACAGTTTGTGGGTGTTGTAATATATCCACGATACGTGTAAATCGGAACAGGAATCTCCGTCATTAAAACAAGCTGTTTGTCAGATTTTCCGCATATAATTCGAACAAATGAATGAATGGATAACTCGCCGATTGATTCCGTCACTGATTTCTTGCACGAGTGAGCACACGATCGGTCTGCTCACGTGGAATTGCCAGTAATCGTTCCGATCGTTTGATAAAATACAGGACAAAATAGGGCAGCAATCAAAATCGTCTACATCGTTGCTTGATTTTAAATTAAACTCGCGCGACCGTATAAAAGCCCCCCCCGTTTTAACTTCGTTAAGTTGCAAGCTGATCCATTTTACGTGTGGGAAATCCAATTCCGATCTAATTCGCGAGACGCATGAAAAACACGGTCAAATTTAGCATGCTTTTTCGCTATTCCTTTATCACGGCTGTTTTCACTTCCGTTATCAAACTTTAGCAGTCTGCACGATTGCAAAATTTCATGCCTCATTTCAAAATAAAACATAATATTTATTCTTAAGAAATATGAAAAATCAGCAAAACCTGAAAATGCCGGTTAATCGATGCAAAATGTCAGTCGTCCGGTAATCCGCTCGAGCTTTTATCACGCTACGTAGAATTAAGGAGTTAAGTGACGATGTCATTTCTCTTCAACAACAAAGAAGAAAACTCGGTGGGAAGCTAAAAGCACATTTAGAAGGATTTAAGAGTATAACTGTAACGTTTTAGCAGCCGAGTTTAATCCGGGAACCCTGTTCCGCGTCTTAGAAGCTAGAACCGTGACAGATATACGCTGAAGGTTTAAGCTCGTATCGATTGTCTTAAATTTTCGATTTTCTCCTTTCAACCTGCCAAACACTTCTGTAAATACTCTGCAAATAGAGCAGACCGACGAGAGTTCGAACTCGGACAACTTTGCGCTCGGCAACTTCAAACCTTTTAAATGTCAAACGTACCGGAAGAATTTTTTAATTTTAAACTCGTACTTTAATTAAATGAAAAATGTTTTCGCATCGAACTGCTTCTTATAAGGCTCTTAAAACTGTGCACCGTTCTACCATTCAGGAATTTGAAGTTAAAAGATTATTAAAAGCCGAAGTTATGCAATTCATATTTCATATTTTTTTCTCTCCATTGGAAGAAAATACAGTAGAACCTCGATTGCAAACATGTATGCGTTCAAATATAACAAATTTATTTTGGAATATAGTGTACATTCTTTAATCGAGGTCCTACTGTATTAGAATCTATGCTGATTGCAATAAAATATGAGTTTAATAATTATTTAAATAAAAATAATTTTTTTAAAAATACCACGTTTTTAAAATGGACTAAAATGTATAAAATAATTTTTCCTTCTCCCCCTACAGACTCCTAACCACGTACAGATAATCCTGAAAATTTGTGATTGTGAATTTTTAACAGCTACGCAAATACTTGTAAGATTTGAAACGAAAAACGTTAAAAATGTATTGTACTATTTCTTTTAACGAGATTATCATAGTTGAAATATTGGCTCGAGAATCGTATCCTTAAAATTATCTAGCATTTTCACGATTTTCTATTATTGTTAGTATATATTTATCGTTTTAAACCAAAAATAAGGTTTATATTTGTCACGATTTTGTATTTAAGCTACTCATTTTTGTCATAAATATATGAAACCCACAGTCCAATAATGCCGCGTAAATCTTCTAAAATTCTTTACACCAGAATATAAATAATATTTAGCCCGAGAAATGAATTTTTCATATTTCGTAGGGGAGCTGCAGATAAATTATTACAATCGCGTTGAAAGGGAAGTTCGACGGGAACTCGCAATAAGCAATTTATATTTCGACTCGAACAGTCCAGTGAATTAATAATTCATACCGAAGCCTCAAGGATTAAGGGACGCAATGGGGCTACTCTAACGACGCACCTACGCGGAATTTTCGGAAGTTTCGGCATCATCGTTCATAATTCGAAATTAAAACAGATATGCCCGCGGACACCGAAAATCTTCTTCGCCCCGGCGAGAAATTTTTCTTCGGCTGCTGCATTGAAGATATTTCTCTCGAGCTAATGAAATATTAATCGAGTTTTCGATACAACGGTACCTCTCTTCTGTCTCTCACTCAATGAACAGAAATATCTTTTAATTAAGTGTCCAACTTCTGACGCGGAACGGTGTATTCCAGATAACGTTGCGACGTCTAAAATAGTGGTCCAAGTTTCTGTGCATTTTTATTCAGCGCCGGAGTATTCGGCGAAGCTCGTTGGCAAAGTCTATGCCCGTAACATGCTCAATGAGCTAAACTTCTTAGTATCGAACTTTTTCTTATCCGTTTGGCTCCTCCTTTATCGGTTGCTTCTTTTCGAAAATTCTTTCCCATGGTATAAATGCATCTGATTAGACCGAAGCCAAAAGTAAACGAGAATGAATCTGTTAAAACAATTAACATAAATTTCAGGTACGTGCCAGAAAATTTTACAGGGTGTCCAAAAAATGTTGGCGGGGTAGTTATAGGATGAGCACGGTTTAATGAATCATGCTCTATTTCTTCTGTTATGCTGAACAAAAAATTACGAAATAATTCATGAACATTCTACCCGATAGCACACATGACAGTGAATTATTTCAGAATTTTTGGTTGCAGAATCGTCGATTTTTAAAAAACCCGGAAGCATAAAATCGCCAATTTTATATTAAAATTTTCAGTGTACCGCGTTTATACAGTGGTCGAAATTTCTATAAAATCACTGTGTTTTGTGCCCGTGCGAAATCAATGCGGGCCGGTTTATGTACTTCTTTAAGGCCTGGTTTACGTTGTATTTTTGTCCAGAAGAATTGAAAAGTTGTTGCACACGTCTTGTTGTTACTGGGAGCTCTAATTCAGCTCGAAATTGTGCTGCATTTTTCCTTTCCTTAGCTGCAGACCTCATTAATATTGAATGTTGTCTCTTTGACTATTTTTTATTACTACCTTTATGATGATTTTTTTCCGTAATTTTCACGTAAATTGATATAATTATTAATCACAGTATATGACCGATTAGTTTTCTTAGCAATTGCGTGATTAGAGCAGGCCATATCTTTATAAGCATCGATTGATGCGTTTTCTTCACTTGTTAGTACTTTTCCTCTCGGCATTCTCATACACGTGAATCAAATTATAACAAACAGGATTTCTGTGAGTTCTAAAACTAATACTTTTAGAATATTTGCAGTTTTCCGTAATTCTCTGCTCAGAATACAGAGAAACATTAAGTGACTTTATAGAAACTTCGCACTTGTGTTCTGCACCACACAGAAAAAAATTAAGAAAAACGTAAATAGTAAACATAGCGGTGTAGAGTACGCAGTCCCTCTATCCGAGTGTCTACAAGGCAGAAGACCAGATACGATAAATCAACAAAAATGGTGATATTTTGGAAATATCTATGAAAAACAAGATGACTTTATAGAAATTTCGACCACTGTATTAGTTGTATCTCAGCGTAATTATTATAATATGAAACAAAATTATAAATGTTATGATAATTCATTAAACCGCGTTTACCCTATAACTACCCTTGTGTTATGGATGCCGACTCGAAACTTGTCACCAGAGTTTATTTCGAGTTATTTTAAAGCTGGATATATCTCTACAATTCATCGTTGCGGCCAAAAATGCTACAAATCTCAATTTGTAGCAACGTCTCTAAATCCATTTCGAAATTTATTTCACGACCAAGTACACACCACTTGAATTTGATCGTTTTATTGAGCTTTCATTGAGAGTTGTACAGCCGAGTTTACAGTAACGTTAGGTGCTTCAGTGAACTCTCGAATTTCTTTTCAATAAAATATTACAGCTACAGGGCCAGGAAGATAACTTATGTAAAGCTGGAAGTAATCTGTAGTCCACCTTGATTTTGTACAATTTTAAAGTTATAACGAAACTTATTTATATTATTGTGGCTGAAGCAGTAGGTTTCCATAGGTAAATTACCTCGTGAGAAATGGAAGAAATGAAAAGTGTAACATCAGACCATTTCACTTCGTATCGGTTCTCTTGCTTTTGTTCTGCTTGCTTCTCTGATCCTACAATATTATCCATAGACGAGCAAACAACATCGCGAAAGGATCCGGGAAAATATATCTCTTGCTTATGTATTCGCTAGGAAAATATTTTATCTCTGCAGGGTATAGAAATTCTCGAAACAAACAATTCGAAGATCTCGGATAACAAAAAATAAAAGCACGAGTGTATTAATGCGCGATATTGAACAATCAACTGCTAATTTAATGTTACACAACGTGGAGAGAAATTTTCGATACAATGGAAGATTCCGAATTTACATGTACATTTTTTCAAAGAGGAATATCAAAAAAAAAGGGTAATAGAAAAATGTGTCGGACGAAATTATTAAATACTAATTCCTGCAATAATTATACCCAGTGTTTTGTGCGAATTTTATTTTAAATAATAAATAAACGTGTGATTTTAATTGCAAATGGAAGTAATTTAAATAGTTCCAAAAGTGATCGATTTATTATTTCTTATGTGGAAATAAAAGATTATTTATTATTTGGATTCAGGTGGAAATCAAATAAATAGTTTTTGGTCTTCTCTAAGTTCTTGTATATTGGATATAAAATGAACACGTGTGCATTTTTTGTCTGCCATAGCAACTTTTTCAGGTATACATACCGCCAGGGCGTAGCTGCCTATAAAAAAAATACAATTTAATTTATTATTTGCCAATACAAATAATAATTGAAATTGTATTTGTAAATAACAATTAACTTTATTACTTTAAATAATTCATTTAGACTTGCTCAAATAATAAATAATTTTTTTTGCTTTTTATTTGATATCCAAATAACAAATAACTTGTTATTTAAATAATTATTTATTTAAATATTGCCCAACAGTGATTATACCTTCGTACTTCACCTATTGAAAGATGAAGATGATGGTTAGAAGATGAAAGATATTTTTCTGAGTGAACAATGGAAAGCGTCTCTATTATAATTTTCTATGTATACAACGCAATTTCTATAAGGTATGCGGAGTTGGATAGGACCAAAATTCCACGAACAATGTAGCGCGGCTTCAGAGAGCATTTGAACGATGCAATTTTTGTAGGTAACGTGAGCGGAGGTGAATTTTTACTCGCATAACGAAAATAAATTGCATAATAATTCGACGAAAAATTTAGCCTGGCTTCGGAGACCATTACGCTGATAATGCGAACATGGTAAATGAAACAGGACGTATGCATTGTACTTTATTCGGACAGCTTTTATCCGAGTAAAACTGACTCGAAGCTCCTCCCTTTTATAGATAGCCCGCCATGGGAAACGGGAAACTTACAGTCACGAGACTCTTGCTCGTTTTTGTTTCCTTGGGTTCGCGCATTCGCACGTAACAATTTTTTCCTGGGTACGTCCACGTGTCCACTGTGCCGCAATCGCGTCGCGCGTACTGTTTCCAAAGGCGTATTGGAACGCGTGTCGGCCCTTTTGTGCCGTATGAAATTAAAAATAGAACTCGAACCCCCGACTGACACTGTTTCGCGATTGGTTTTCCGGGTACGATCCGAATTTTTCCGCACTTTTTACCATTGTTTCGGTCCCGGGATACACCAAAGAACGAGATGGGATATTTCACAGTTTGCAGTAGTACGGTTCTCTGTTCTCCGCAAGTTGTGATAGATGAGATATTTATTCTACGCGACCCTGAATGATTTATCCGGGCAGCAGATATTAGTACGCAAGTTAAGGAACGTTTCCGCGAACAAATTTCTGGGCGAGCTTATTTTCAAGACTGCACCCTCTTACCGGAGGGGAAACGTAATCGAACACCATAAATTTTGACCGTGTTTGCCACGTACTGTGATTTACAGCTGACCTAAATCTACGCACGCCCTTCTAATATACATTCCTGGATCTTTAAGCCTCCGACGATTAGGGGTCTCGGATAATGTCATATTAAAGTCATATTATCCTTGCGGAAATTTGTGTAAGACCTACAGTGAACCACAGTAATATTCGGACATTTGTAAAAGGACGACAACGTTTTTAATATCAGATCATACGACCTGGATTTATTTGAGAAGTTAGAACAATTGATGTACTACATGACGTGAAAAAGAAATGTTGAAAAAAATGCAATGGGGGGGGGGGTTTGGAATTACAAAGAAGATAATACAGGTTTGTTGGGGTCGCAACTTTTTTATGTGGGCCAATATTGAAAATTTAAAAAATACGTTGTGTAAATTTTTGTCAATTTATATAATTTATTTTTTTTTCAAAATTTATTCAATTTATATAATTTATATAATTTTGAAAATTTCATCACAATCGATTTCAATAAAAAGTCATTTAAATTATGTTACTGAGGGAGATTCGTTACTTGTGACTAAATTGTGCGATTAAAAAACGAACGAAGACTCACAGCTGCGAATTATACATTTTTTTAAAGATGACTCGATAACTGCTGGGATATATTTAAAATCTAATTATAAATTCAAACAGCAAAAAGCAGCACGAGGACAACGTTGGTCAAAATATTCACTCATTAATTTTTGTCGAACGAAAAGTTATTACGATAATGTGTAGGTTTTAATAATTATGTATATGCACAGTTTAATGTCAGCTCGTAATAACGGTAATTGCTTCTTTCATATCTCAGAGCTGAGTCATATCTAACCATTTCAAACGTATTTTTAACAAAATATCAATGTAATTATTAGGCTGCGGATCTTTATGCAAAATAAAAATGTTCTGTATTGATCGTGGGATTTAGGAATAAAATAAAAATTTATTTCATCCCTTAATGAGTTTGCTACATTGAATACAACATTACAATATTCTTGAATTTTTCTATTCTTTTACTGTTTTATATTTCATCCAAACAATTTCTTCCTGAATGCAGAAACATCTGCAGTCTAGTAATTATGAATTTAAAAAATTTCCAAACTATGATTTAATTTTACATACTTCTGTAGTAAGCTGAAATATAATGAATGTAGGAATGATTAATCTGTCATCGTTTCGACCAATTATTTTCAAAGAAGTAGACATTGTACTGTCTTAGAAACTTTGTCATATAAAATATTCATGGTCGTTCATCATCTGCCCATGCCATTTTGACTAAACGAGGACGGGGCAAATATTTTAAATTTAAATTCCGTTGCCATTTTCTTGGAAGTAATGGATTATTCATTCGTGCAGATAACATTGTATATTCCTGCGAAATTTGACTACAGTTGACAATTTACCAATATATTATCACTTCTACAATAAAATTCATCCGATAACAGCTATTGTAGTCATTAAACTTGAAAACTGTGAAAATATTCCGAGAGTTCGGAACTACTGTTGCATTATTATTGACTTATTAAAATGATTAACTTTTGAACTGCGGGAGCTTTTCATGATTTTTTTTTAAATTTTTTTCCATGATTTTTCATGATTGAAGTAGTAGAAGTGAATGTATTCGTCAATCGTTGATCAAATTTTTGCCTAACTCTGTCTCGTAATGAATGCAGAGAATTTTTATTTTGTATAAAAATCCGTAATAATCCGTAATTATTCAGTATATCAAAGACAGTCTGAGGTGTCGTTGCTTACAAACTCGCCCGACAATGTAGACAGTGTCTCGTGCTGTAAAAAATATACAACGCGATAAAAATCGTCCTGAGGATATCTTATTAAGATTCTTCGAGGATAATGTAAATTATATTACTAGCGGATCTGTGAGCTGGCTCGGTGCGCGGCTCAACTGTATATTTAAGCGGTGCAACTTTCCTATCTTTATCCCGTAATAACGTAACTCAGCAGTCCGACAGCAATAATAATTATTCAGCGGGCAAACTGTCTCAGAAGCAGACGGTAAAACTCCAATTTTCCTCAGTATCCGCCTCAAAACCATCTAGACCGCCAATCACATCTAAGAACGAGAAGCTGCGGCGACATTTAGCTGATTTCGCCAGATAATATCGTCATGCTTAATGAAAGCATCGCCGTTAAGCTCGAGATAATGCTGCGGATTTTAAGAAACGAAGCCATTCATTATCCACGAAATGTAGCAGATTATGTTTTCCTTACTCGGAACATTAAATACTATTTTCACTTATAAAATGCCTTCGTCAAAAATGAAATTGAAAATATACAGTGATTCCCATTAACATTTGGACGCTCTCAAACAAACGAGAACTTTTTTGGGAAGCTAGAGCAATTAGTTTACTACAGGACGCCAAAAGAAATTTTTTCAAAAATTGAATTTGGTCGGAATTGTAGAGAAAATACTAAAAGTTACATTTTACAACTTCTTTATGCGGGCCTATTCAATTGTGAAATGTTGTAAACTTCACAATGCTCTTAATTTAAAACAGCTTCAAACTGAAGACAATAAATATTACTCAAATATTTGTTAAAAGAATGTTTAGTTTAGTTTAGTATCTTCTTTCTATTATTGAATTACTGAATTACTATTTCCCTCGGGCAGACTATTTTAAGAAATTATATTTTCGGAACAGATTTTATTTTGTAACAATTTTGTCACACGAAGAATGTTCCAGCGAATTATTTTCGCAGCATATTGTTTCACTTCTGAATAATAGAATCATCGAAACTAGCTAATAGTCTCAGACATAATATATATCGTTTTTTATTATCCAAGATATTATTTGGAATTGCCTTCTTTAAAATGATGATTTTTTAATGCCTTATTTTTTGACGTTTAACGAACCGGTAATTTATGTGCAATGAATGTTAATATTGTCTCTCCACTTTCAAATAAATTTTACTTGAAAAAACTGGAAAATATGATACAACTCTATTTAAATTCGCATTTATAAATTCTCCTCTGGATATTTTATTTTATTTATAAATATAGAAAGGGGCATGAATCTTTAAATGTATTCTATTCGCAAGTACATGCACGGTAGGTTGATCGTTCTTTAAATAATGTCATTGAGCGTAATGCAAAGTTTTTGTCTTTCTATAACTTCCGAAAATCAATTACCCATTACGTTAAATCGAGTCTCCTGAAGGAGTTCGACGAAACAATTAAATGCAATTTACTTTCTTTCTCTTAACTCTCTTTCCTTCCTCTTTTGTTGAATCTGAACTTTCAGACGAGGCTGGAATCTCGTTGTAAGTCGAATGAACCGAACCGGAGACAATGAAGAATACAAGTCGTTTCGAATTATTGTTCTCTTTAATCCATCACTTTCGATATAGAATTCTCGCGAGCTCGTGAAATACATCGAGTAAATATCAATTCGTAATAAAATGTAACTAAATAAGAGACAAATGCATAAACAAAAGAATTCCGTTGAATAAGTACTCGAGAAAAATAATGCTCGGATCGAATTTTAATCCACGTTTCGAAATTAATCCTCGATATGAAATAAATTGATTTGTATTATTATACAAAAAAGAAAAGATTATTATACAATACTTTCATGGAATGAGTAACACTTAACAGCGATACAATATTAAAAAAATGGTAGAAGTATACAATTATAAGGATAATTAAAAAAGGATATCATTAAGGAAAGACGCAGCGTGGGAAATTGTTTTAATTATATCCTTACAGCCAAAGCATCTTCCTGTTTATGGAAACAAAGTCCGTTTCATTCCGTAGTTTTATTGTTGCCTCGCGGCTGAGCTTTTAACTGGCGTTTTCGTTGAAAGCGTAAAATGTAGTTTTTATGGGCTCGACGGCCGAGGGTGAAGCGAGTTTTATTTGCAAAAAAGGAATTTTTATTCTCAAATCTACCGAGCGAACAATGGACAATAAAATTTGTCGATTACCTCGATTTTCACAAATTCTGCGACATACATAAAAAAGGAAGAAAAAAACTGGTGCAGCATGTACGAGTACACGTTCAGTCAATATTTACAAAATTATTCGAGTGCGTTTTGATGCATCGTGCTCATAAAATGTGACGATTTCATTTGGCGGGGAAAAGAACGTCTCGAGAGTCCCGAGCTTCATAAAATTCGGACAAAAGCGTACACGGTTGCGTAGTATAGCCGATGTTTTGCATTGACTGAACTACTACCTGGTTTTACCTTCAGGAAAGTTTCTCGATTGATCGGAATTTATGTATATCGCCCGGTCAACAACGCGTCTAAAAAGTTTCGGTTCCCATAAACCGGCGGCTAAGCAGTTTTACGCGATTTATTGGCCTGCACCTCGCAACAGCAGAAAGGCCAACCATCCTTCTAGGTTTTGACAAACTTCGCTGATTCGATCTGTTTTCGTAAACCGCTGCCAAGCTCCGCGTCCACCGCCCGGCCTCTGTTTGCATTCTGGAGAGGAAAACAAAGTGGTCTCGCCGTTTCATCGATCTCCTTAAAATCTGCCTTGCTTTCAGCCCACGAACCACAGTAGTCTATATTCGCGAATGTCGGACGTAAACACAAGACTGTCGCCTTATAACATTGTTGTTTCATTTTATTTATTAGTGCGTAATACTATATCTGTGATACTATGTCTGTCAAAAACGTTTCCATATAATATATTCCATAACGATTTATTGCTGAAAATCTTGAAAGTCTGCAATTTTTACGATCTTTAAACGTTTGTAGCTCATTGCAACGTCAACCGATTTTGATGAAATTTTCAGAATGTGTTTAATTGACACAGATCTACAAAACGTATTTTTTAAATTGTCAATATAGGCCCACAAAAAAAGGTTAAAAATTCAACTTTTAGTATTTTCTCAACAATTCCGATCAATTTCAATTCCGAAAAAATTTCTTTTCACATCCTTTAGTAAAGTAATTGCTCTAGTTTCCCAGGAAAGTTCAAATCGTATAGTACAATATTAAAAAAGTTATCGTCTTCTTTAGAGCGGTTTTAAACTTTTGTCCGCTACTGTATGTACACATAATGGCACGCAGATAATAGAACATTAGGATAATAGGTTATTCGAATAATGGATGTACCGGTAATAGAAATCCCAGTGCATGATGAAACGCGAAGATCATAACACATCTCTACATTGAAATGAATATATGATGCATGATCATCGTGATTACTGCAGAGATTATATTAATGCGTAGAACAGATCAATTGAACTAATGGTTTCAGATATTTAATAAAATATGTTTCTTCTATCGATCGTATTTGCTGATAATAAATTTTTAAATGTTATTAAATATGTTTAAATATGTTTAACTATTTAATAAAACAGTTGGAAATTTGAATTTCTAGTGGAAAGTACTGGATAGACGTAAAATTGGATATATTTTTCAGCAATATTATTTCATACAATGGAGGATGGGGCCAGGAAATGATAACAAATATTTCCAAAACAACCGTGTATTCAGTTTCCTAAAAAATATTGGTTTGTCGTAAAATGTTGAAAGTTTTGCGGTGATACGAGCGAACCATATATGTTCCACTGTGATAGATGATCTTCCGCCATTTTGTGGATCGCGTTTACAATTTTAAAAACGATTGGAACTTTTCCGATAATTCAGAAAATATAATAATTCCAAGATGAACTAGTAGATTACGTTGCTGATAGTGAAAATTTGATTGATATATTCTTAGTTCTGAGTCCTATAATTTTTTATATTTTTAAGTAAAATTATAAAAGTGACATTTTTTATAAAATTAAAGTAAAAATTAAGTAGAATCGTAAAACTTTATTTTATTTAAATTCCATAAACGTAAACCGTAAACGTGCGGTGAAAAAAAAAGAAAAAACAAAGAAAATACATACGTACTTTTTCATTAGTATGTGTCGAAATGTTGTCACGAATGTTGGTTTGTTTTCACCGCGCCGCTATCATCGATGCTCGCAGCTCCACTATAAATCCACACTTAGGTATGCGCACTCCCATTAAAACTAATAGAAGAAAGTCAAAACAGCGGTAGCGGGCGGTCGGCGTGCAGTCGCGGAGCGGGGCAGTCTAGTGTGCACCAACCTTTATAGGGTAACCGAGCTGTAATAAGCAGATATGTTCATAGTGGTAAACGAAGATCTAGCTAAAGGGCCAAACTTCTGTTGACTTTGAACCTCGAAAGTTTCGCGGGGTTGAAGACTTAAGCCATATTACGAAGTTCGTTGCTTGGCTGTCGTGCTGGTTGCAACTTGTCGGAGGTCATGAGAATCTAATGCAGCGAGCATGGCTGCACACTTTTGAGGAATCATCATCCCATAAGTGACGACTATTCTCAACAAGGAAACTACGGTACTGCAAATCTGTTCAAACATTTTTTAAAAAATGTTATAGAATTTTCGAAAATGCGCATGCTCAATGTTAAATTTATCAAAATTAAAATTGTCTGCATCATACTATACTATATCGATGCTCTCCAATTGATCGAATCGTTCTACTGTCTCAAACTGTAGCTACTCATTTTAATAATACATGGTTTAAATTTGGAGTTTACGCATAATATTCGACCACTTACATGTATTAGGCAGAGTCGCCAGATGAGGGGATTGTACTCGAATTGAGGGGGGAAATGTTACCCTCTCTCTGACAGTACCGGATTAGTCACGGGGCGGAAGCGTGGGGGAATAGCGTCGTAGAAGGGGAAGGTAGAGTGGGGACACAAGTCTTAATCTGGTATTAGGCCGTACCATAAATACGTTCAATTATATTCGGTAGCTCTTTTTGTATAACAATAAAATACACAATTATATTCAGTCAATTGTATAATTCCCGTCTGCAAGTAGTTTCTCTTTTCGATTACCGTCATGTAATTGACAATGAATTACAACTAAATCGTGAGAATTAGGGCATATTTGTATTTGCTATCGAACGAATTTATGTTACAATGCATGGCAACTAAGTTATCCAGATATTGAAATGTGTTTATTTTGTAAAACGTACAAAATTATATTTTTGTTAAAACTAATTGTAAGTTCTGCAAAGCCAAATTTTCCAGCAGAATACTACGATTTCTCTGAAGAGTTGAAAGACAAAAGCGAAGAATTTCGAAATAAATACATATTTCAACCCTACGAATTTAATATTGGAATTCCGCAGTTATGAAATTTAACTGTGCGTACGGAACAATGCACAAAAATCTTTGTGACTGAACACAAAAACTTCATCTTCTTTTTACCGACGAGATTTCATTCTTTCGCAGACCCCGGTGAAATTTTAACTTAATTAAACGATGGAAAAAGTATTTTACGTACTCCAGTAGTTCTCCAGCCGTGCTCGACTCTTTCGACTCTCTCTCTCTCTCTCTCTCTCTCTCTCTCTCTCTCTCTCTCTCTCTCTATCTCTCTCTCTCTCCCTCTCTCTCTCTCTCTGGTTTCCTTTCCCCCATTGTCCATTGATATATCAAATAATAATTCTCAACTCATGGTACGTCTTCAATACTTTTAATTACTTTACGCCGGAGAGATTACGAACAATATAAACTTTCAACATCCCTGAATTAGATTGTCAAAAACGAACGACTAAAAGTTTGAATGTAATTGTATGGTCATTACAATGAAAGTGTAATTTTTGTTTTTAGATTGCTTATTATGCAAATTTAACGATTCAAAAGTGAAATTGAATGGAAATTCACTTTCTCCCGTTAATAGCATTCCATTAAAACCGCGTTAAAATATTATATTTTAATTTTCCTACGTGCTTTCCACACGTTTTATTTTTATATTTAATTAGTTGTGCCACGAATGTGCCACCGCTTATGCAGAGCAATTAAACTTTGAATTTTATTTTCATGGATTTGTGGAAAATTTAATTTTAGTTGTTTCAAGAGGGTCGAGTACAAAGTAATACACACGCTCATTTATATCCCAAAAACGTGCTATTAAAATGAAATAGAAAGGAAATTAAATTACAATTCATTACCTGCAAAATGGCCTATTTAATTTTCGTCATAATCACCATTTAGATCTTTCACAATTTTTATAATAATACGTGATTAAATAAAGACATTTATTGAATAATTTAGTAATTGGTATTTTGTGATACTTTATATTATTCCACGCACATACATAAACGTTCAGGAAATCTGTCTGCACTTTTATACTACAATAGTTGGATAAATATTACAATTTCGAAATCGAGAGGAGGAATACTATTTTATTTAAGATACTGAAATAAGTTACGGAAAAGAAAGTTGAATACTTTTTATTTTCATCATTGAATGAAGTAATTTTATTTATATGCAAATATTTTTATGCAAGTTAATTGCTTAATTGACTGATTAAACTAATTGAATTAGGATGAAAGTGAGCAAAACCATTCTAGACTAGAAAATCACGATCACAGCGTGAATGAAGTTAAAATCACGACCACAGCGTGAATGAAGTTGAAATCACGACCATGATTGTGATTCTGCAAGCGCTGTGAGTAATCAGTGTAATCAGGGTTAGTGATTTCGCACGCCATCACTAATTCTGACCTCCAACCTCAACGCTGCCAACTCTCACACGTCACACCTACTATGCGCTTCAAATCCGTTCGCACCAACTCATTCATACAAACTCCGCCAATACAATCAACCCAACAGAAATGAATTACCTACCCTTTAAACATTCTAATCTCTGTTGCAATGTAGCTTTCAGTGATGCGACGTTCGTCTTTGATTACACGATTGACTTCAGTGCGATGTGCTTGATCTATCGTTGAAACTGCTCTTCCATTATGACCTTTGTCAATTAAATTTGCATGATCGGCTTCTGATGCACGACACTTTATAACCCACCTCTTCACTGCACTTTGATTAACAGATTCTTTACTGTACACAACCCACAAACGACGATAAAAGCGTACTATCGTGAAAAACTCGATTTAAAGGATTTTGCACTTTCTTCAAGGTCAGAAAATCGTATTCTTTCATTTTTATATGTCGTAATCGTTTGCGGTTGATAAATATTATCCGAATATTCGGAGATAATGAACGACGTGAAAACAATTTTTCAAAATCATATCTTTAAGTCAGAGTTGGGCAAAAATTTTATCTAAATAAAAATTTCGAATAAAGTGGGCTTTTTCCAAGTGGGTTTTAAACCCACTTTATTCGGAATTTTTATTTGAATAAAATTTTTGCCCAACTCTGCTTTCAGTACGCATGTTCCATTTTCTCAGTAATATTTACGAAAATATTTATGAAATACCAAGTGCTTAAATTTCAGGATATAAGAAACATACTATAATGTTTGTAATGGTTTTATATTTTATGAATTATTATATTAAATAATATCATGATTCTATGAATTTACATTTTAAATTGATCGACTTAATTGATAATTAATTCTATATGTATATTGGATTTTAATTAATTCGTATCATGTTCTTCACACATGGCGAATTTCGTAATTAGACTCGTCTTCATCGTTACCGATAAAATATTTCGCATAAAATAATATGAATAATTTTACAATTATGAAATGCGTCATAATTTCTGTTAGTGAAATATTACTCGAACGTTCATTAATTTGAGAAAGGGACTACGTAGAATGAATTAAATTTTAAAGAATGCTGAACTGCACCTCTCGACGATTAAAAAAGTAAGACAATTAGAAGCTGCAAAAATGTATAATGAAGGATAATATTCGAAATATGAAAATTATTCTGGCGTTAGTAGTTAATTGTGTCTACCATGTGTCTGACAACACGCTTTCCAGTCTTTGTTCCCTGATTCCCACTGCAGCAGCACGGCAAAGAGATGACAGCTCCAATTAACAACAACAAATCGCATTAAGAGCGCGCATTACTTTAAAGCCTCGGTCTGCATTCGTAATTGCAATTTACCGGTTTCGTTTCTATTGCGAACACAATTTGCTTCGCGAAGCTATTCGCCGTAGTCGGAAGATACATCATAATAGGAAAAAATGGAGGTACTCACGGTGAATCCTTCAAACCAAAAACGTAACGAGCAATGCATAATCCTCGCCAGTGAGAATATTACTTTCTGGTAAGGAACGATAAGGAGCAAATGAATCCGGCCATCTTCATATTCACGGCCATTGTTCTGCGTGGAGCGATTCGGATAATTTATCGGCGGCAATACAGCAACGAGAATTAATAATTTCGTTTGCCAATAAAAACGAAATACGAGCCGAGGATCGGAACGAATCGGAAATATATGCATATCAGGGTCGATAAAAATTTGTCGGTCGCACAATGCGCAATGCTGCTATCGAAAACTGCAATTTCGCTAATCCGATGATGCAGGAGTTATTAAAAGTTTCCGCTGAAATGTATGTGTGAAAAAAAGTATTTATTTTATAAGACATTAAGTTTCCAATTTGCGAACAATCGTCGCTATTTACATTGTGATAATTTCGTTACGAAAAATAGTACAACGATAAGTCTCATTTTAAAGCTTGAGACTTTCATAAACTTCATTCATTATTATCTAAGGTTTGCACAATGTCTTGCACGATAAATAATTTTGTTCGTGAATGAATCTATAATAACATGAAAATGGAGCATGGAGTTAGATAATGTTATACAGGTCCACCGTTTTGTAATTTTACGTAATAAAAAAGATATGATAATAAAACCAAAATGTTGCTCAATGTTCTCTAAAAAGATCTGTTAGTGTACTGCAAAATTTGTAGTAATATAAAATGCACCATGAGATCTTTATGCGACCGAACTTGTTCTTCATTTTTTATTTTATAAAACAGTGCTAAAATGGTACAAAAGCTTTTCAGAGGTGGTTGTAAAGCGGAGACTTTAGTCGTGAAATCTGTGGTAGATTCAGCTACGAAAAAAATTTTCAACGATTATACAGAGGTTTCAATGTATTACATTTTTGAGGAAAAATAAGTCTTCAGTTTCATAAAATTTCTGTACTATTATTGTTTACAGAAAGGCCTGAAATATCGAAAATTTTTCGAGAATCAGAAATTTGGTATTCAAATAGCAGTGTATCCCAAAACAGGAACCGATATCGACGATGTGAAAGCAAACGTTTTCACTATCCTGACACGTGAACAAAATTTTATCGCGTCGGATTAAAATAATCCGCTGTGGATTTCGAAAACAGCCACCGCTTGCTCATTGAATTATTCCTCGATAATTGAGCTGTCGCGAAAGAATTTTGGTATTGTGTCTACCATCAAACTAAATTGTTTCGAATAGCATATGTGATTTGAAAAGGCACGCGCGATACATTTATTTTTATTCAGATCAAATCTAATCGCTTTTAAATTGGTCTGGCAGTATCCCTTAAGTGGATATCCACTGTACATTAAATACGGAATACAATTTACATGGGTTAAAAGTGGCATTGCTATACAAAGCTAAACCCATAAGCAGCTTTAATAAATGTATGCAAATCCAGTTGAGGGCAGATAGTGGTGATAATGAAATCGGCGATTAATTCGAGCAATATGCAGGGACACTGACCCTTCGGAGTTCGATAATGCGGTCGTCCCCTGGTGTCCCTTGAACGTACATGTCACTGGAGTGCAGAGACTGTCTTGTCCAAAAGCAATTGTTATCCTAAGCCCTTTGATTACGTTGCAATAGGCGGTTAATCTAATTTTACGCCTGGAGACTTATTTGCCAGGACATTGGGGCTAATCTTGCAAGACAATCGAAAGAACTTCCGGGCAAGTATTTCATTTCAAATTGTATGCATGATATTTAGTTTATGATTTTACAAATTATTTTATATTTAAAGTTTATTATTTTTATGTTGTATTATGATATATTATATTATATTATATCCTATGTATACATGTTATCATATGTTGTAGTATATTACAAACATGTTCTAGTATAACATTTTAGCATGTAGAATCTACATTCTACTATATTAGTTAATGAACTAGAATATTTTATAATATTATTATAGGATATATCATAATATACAGAAACATAACTGTAACAGAACATAAAAATAAAGAAGTTTTGCAATTACCCCGGATCGGATCGCGCGTCTTGTTTACGCTGTTTACTGAGTGGAAAGAATATCAGTGGAGGGGATATTCGTTTTTCTTAGATCCTGCGGTTGCTGTTTTCTTAAATCAAAGCTGTGTTATTCAAAATCAGCAAATGATTCTAATCCTTGTGACACACATCCTCTGAGAAGCTGGAGAACATTTCACCAATTGGAACAGAAATTTCTTGAACGAAAACCCTTTGATCATATGAACAATCGAAAATCCAACAGTTCGGAAGTACGCACGCGAGCATTTAAAATCGACTACATCGTGTGTAACAATGATATTGCCTGGTCAAAGAAATCCCTGTTGGACGAAGGATAACGCACGTTGCACCCAGCGAAAGAAGTGACATCAAAGAGAGTGTGATACACGTATTCGCGTTTCGATTCGTCCCATTGGCGGAAAACGAATGAAAAAAGACTGACGTCGTCGACGGGATAGTCTCTTGGCATGATCGATTATCGATGAGGGAATACGGCTAATTGCGAAGGGACATCCTCCTTTCAGTGGAGTAAGAAACGGTGTACAGTATATGTTGTAAATAAATGGAATCGGAGATACCTTTTCAGCTTATCCTGCTACGTATCTGAAATATTCGCTGTTTTATATTAAATTCTGAACATATTAACCAGGTACCAGATATAGATTTTCTACAGCTTTTGCAGAAAATAGTGACTGGTAATTTTTTTTTTACAAGAACTTTTCTTAGGTTTATACAAAATAAAAATTTTCTACTCGATTTGCAATCAACTGGAGTGAAATAAAAATTTATTTTCTTTCTTGGTGTGATTAATAGGTCGAAAATAATATAACAGTGGTTTTAAATTCTTCTAATGTTTTCACTGTGTCGAATCACATTTACTCATTGCACAAAATCCGCTGTCTAATAATAATTGTATATCGATGCTCTTCAGTTCTTTTAATCTTTCAGTTTTTTTTCAAAATGTAACTCATTTTTGTCGTAAATGCAAAAAATTTGCAGCGTAGTTATAATTATTAGACAGCGGATCTTTATGCAAAACAAAATGTTTATACATCATTTGCATGGAAATGGAGCTAAATGAACATTTATTTATATTAAATAACGTCTCCATATTTTTACATTTTTTAAATGCTTTTACTGTTTTAAGTTTCACCTACTGACTTTTCTTAAATGTATAAAATCTACGGTCTAGTTAGTATTATACTTTGAATATACTATTATGTTCGTTCGTACGATTGTAGACTATTTAAAACTTTAGAAATCAAATTAGAATAAAAATCTCTAAATTGTATTTTTTATACAATGTCAGAATTTTTAATAGAATTTTTAATTTACTGTGAAATGTTAATCAGTTCGTAGATTCATTAATAAGTTGCTGTGCACGGATTGACAGATTGATTAATAAATCTTTGGACTACGGCGGAATCTCGATCATCCGAACACCGATGGATGGATCGATCGAGTATCGGAACATTGATTAATGGAAGATTCAATTATCGGATCACCGATTAGGGATTCAAGTATCCGTAACAGTGTTGTATAACCAGTGACGTAGAGAAATGCGCATTTGCACGTGATGTTTACATTGTGTTTACCCGATGGCGACACTGATAATAGGATACGGCAAATCAGACTTTCTAAACTTAAGAAAACCTATTTCATTGATATATTTTTATGGATACTATCATGTTTAGCAACGCTTGAAGAGCAAAGTGGCTTCTGTGCTTACCCGATGGCGACACTGATAATAGAATAAGGTAAATCAGACTTTCTAAACTTATTAAAACCGATTTCGTCGATATATTCTTATGTGTACTATCATGTTTAGCAACGCTTAAACAGCAAAGTGGCTTCTGTGTGTCATCACTAGACTGCGGATCTTTATGCAAAATAAAAATTATCTGCATCAATTGTAAGAAATAGAAACTAGTTCGAATGTTATTTCTTCCCTTAATGGTTTTAATAGAGGAGGAATCATAAATTGACATCTTCAATTTTTTTAAATTTCACAACAACTTTGAATTTCATCTACTCAATTTTGCTACAAATGCATAAAGATCTGCAACTGCATTTTGCTCGATTTATTTGCTCTCATTCCCAAGTCAAGAGATTACGCATTGAGTTGAGAGTAAATTCAATTTCCTTCAAAACTGTGGAGTCATTATTAATTTCTGTCCAGAAATTAACTAATTATTGTATAATATATTACTATATATTTTATTCTATTACTACATACTTATTTATTATTATACGGGGATGAAAATTAAAAAAATGAAACCATTTTTTTCAGAAAATCAATATTTATGTATTTAATAAAATAGAATTCCAAACAACTCAAGAGCTACATGGTTTCACATGAATTTGAACTAATGGAGCGATTAATGTTTTAATTTTGATACATTTAATTGACTTGTTGCATTATTTTGTATGTTAACCAAGCATATTTAATATTTTATTTAAGAACCTTCTACTGCTCGGACAGATTCAATTCGTTTCAGTATATTTGTTAACATATTTCGGATTTATATTATTTTATTACATTAATATGTTTTGATCCCCCCATTGTTCCGTTACTGTCTACTCGGTGCAATAATTGTTTCATTGAAATTGAAGATGGTGGAGAGTGCTATTTTCATTTAAAAAAAGCTCATATTTTTTTAGATTTAAATAGTTTTAACTAAAACTTTAAATAGTTTTTTCACTATTGTTTATGCGTGTTTTCGATCTCAATTCTATTGAAAACTAATATCGTTTTCTTCGACTGGAATATTTACAATTGGCCGTAACGCCATATCAAGTAAAACATCCCCATCACTATTAACGCGACCATTTTAACATAAACTGGTGGAACAGTAATAATAAAATTGTATTAATTTTCAAAATGTAGTCTTCGTGGTATTGAAGTAATCATGCTGAAGCAACAATTAAAGCAGTTTTATATGCAATGTGAATGTAGGATGTATTGCAGCAGAAATCAGGCGACTAAAAAATTCGATGAGGTTCAAGAAGATCCACTTCGTCGATTAGGGGCTAGAAGAGATGGCAGAGTAATTATGTCCATTCCCGAATCACTCTTCTTCTTTATCCAGGTCCTAAATCATTCCTCTCGACTCAGTCAGACTGAATCTATCGGCGGATTGACATGTATCCAATTTCGTCTTATTTTCCTTTCATCGATGTTGATTGAGAACGGGATCAACGAAAGGAACTGAATTAAGAGATAGCATGTGTTTTTGACAGGAAAATACTGTGAAAACACACGAGACACTGGATGATATATCCAATTGTTCGTCGACGATGTTACATTATTCTCAAGTTCATCTCACCGCATGGTTCTGACATGTTCGGAGTATTTTATTCGTGACGGAGCAACACAAATATGTCTTTTGCACATATACAGTCACTCACAGTAATATTTGGAAACTGTTAAGAGGATGATAGCTTTTTTAAAACTGAACCATACGACTTGAATTATTTTGAGAAGTAAAAAAAACTAGTTTACTATTTCAAGAGAAAAAGAAAGTTTGAAAGAATTGCAATTGAAAAAATTTTCAAATAAGCCTAAAATTTGTTCACATTCTTCAATTATTTTTCTGTGCATCTCTTGCTTATCTTTCGACAATACGTGCAATCCTTGAAGAAATATCAGTTAAAGGAAAAAGATACATAAAAAAAAATAGCACATGGTACATAAAATTGCCCATTAAAACTTTTCCATCCAATAATTTCATTTTTTATTTTTAATTCTGATCACCAGCAAAGTTTTATTACTTAAAGTTACTCAATTTAAGAGTATGTATGTATAATAAGAAAAGTTATTATTTTCCTTTAAGTTATATAATCTACAAGCAACGTAAGAAAGAGTATGGCCAACTATGATCGACTTACAGAATGACAAGGTAATATTAGTGCAAAAATAGATTGGAGTTTCGAATTCTGTCATTGACTTCTTTTCTTGAAAAAATAGTGAACAACATATTTTTGATCGCTCTAATATATTTATTCTTTGGAAAAGTAAATTAATATTTCGAAACCAATAAAATTTCTATTCTGAATTTTAGGTTCAATTCTATTAGATATAATATCAGGGTATTCCCCATTTGATCACATTTTTCTGATGAAACGGACCTGTAGTCAGACGCACCAATTAGTAAAGCTCTTTTTATTCCGATGGCACCGCTTTATTAAAATACTTTTCTCGCGGCGTCGATTAATAAATCTAACTTATTTGTAGGCATGCTTCCCCGCAAAGCCCTATAGGGACGATCCCCTTATTTCGTATGAAGAGATATTATATGACCCAGCGAATATAGTGCCACCAGCTTAGCACTCCCCGGAGTTTTTACGAAGTCGCTTACATAGGAGAAGCTCTTTCTCCCAGAGAATAGTTAATAACGCAGTATATTAACAAAGCCTTACGTCGTATTTCAGGTGAAGCATCTACGAGAGTGAAAAAATTGTAAACATCTTCTAATAGTTGATAAATAGCTTCCATTGGTCACAGACCCATCAACGTTTGATCGATTTCCCGTATCTTTCTCAGCGTTAGACTTCCAAAACTTTTTAACTCAACTACTAAAGTGAACAAACTTTGCGAAAATTCATAGAATTTCTGTTTTCTATAAAATCTAGTTGATCTTCAATACAGCACACGGGCATACAGTTAAATTAATTTTCTTGTTAAACATTCAATATGAAAGACAATATGATTTGAAGCAATTATTTTTGAATGTATCAACTTTAGATTTTGTAAGGATATATAATAATCTTCACAGAGGATATACAAACATTTTTCATATTCACAAATAGGAATTATATGTTTATTGAGTTCTGATTAGATTGTGGATCTTTTTCCAAAATAAAACTTGTTTGCATTAATTGCAAGATATGAGAGTTACGTAGATATATATATTTTTCTTAATAATGTTAACGAGTTCAATATAATAGTATTTTTGAGTTCTCCAAATGTTCCTGCTGTTTTGCATTTGTTCATTTTTATCACAAGACAGCGGATTTTTTGCATTTATGACAAAAATAATTTTGAGTAAGTTAATTGATTAAATGGTGTAATTTAAGTCAGTAAAAACATTCGAAATATTTACAAATACTGTTATACTACTTTCAATCTATTAAACATGTTAAAAAAGAAAATAAATTTCAATTTCACTCCAGTTTGTTGCAATTCAGGTAGAACATTTCTGTTTTTCATAAGGATCAACTGTTTATTTATCAGGTAAATAAATCAGTCATTGCAGTTAGGCCATTGTTGTAAAATCAGAAAATGTTTTAATCTACGGGGTTGAAAGGCGAAGCTTCCGAAAGGAAATGGAACCCTTTGACGCGGTCGAAGAGACTTCTCGAGGGATTTGACAAAGAATGAAGTAGTCAAAATAAACGGCGAATAATTGGTGAACAACCGCGTCTTAATGAAGAACGGCGTCGGTTAATTAAAAGCGTCTGATCCCGACGGGGCGGCCGCACTTATCACGCGCCGCGCAGAAGTGTATGGGGACCCGAATCAGTTTCCGAGTCATTAAAGTTTAAGTATAATCTGGTTCGGCGATAATCGACTTGAATCGTTTCAACGCGCGCAATCCAATCGACCCGTTTGTGTTGAAAATTCAATTAGCTTCCGGTCGAGTCCTCAGTCGAGTTCCGATGCTCGGTCCCATCCTCTAATTCGTGGCGTGGAGAACGCGCGCTTCGGGGGCCGAGCCAGGAATCTTCGTTACGGCCTGGTGAAGAAATCGTTGTCGTCCAGCGTCCCATCGAGTTTCCTTACATTTTGTTATCCTCCCCCTTAATTCCCTGTCGTTGCCTTTTTTTTCGCTCGCTTTAATCCGCTCTCGTATCTCGGCCACCACGGCAACCGCCATTGATCTTGTTAACAACGTCCGACCGAAGCGAAATCGTTCGACGCACTGGCCGCAAGAATTAGACTCTTTCCCTTTTCTGACACCCGGCATTGATCCGTTCATCCCTCTTCCTCTTCCTCTTCCTCCCCGCGATCTTTTATTTCCTGGGTATTCACTTATCGTGCCCCTTTCCCGACCGGCAACGACCCATTTCCCCTCTCTTCGCTATCTAGACCGGCGTCCCGTCATTCATCTTCTTCCCTTCCTCGAGGCCTCATATGCTTGCGCAATTGCAATTTAGTGCCCGAGACCGACAATCGTAGCCGCGATCGCAGGATGAAGCGCTTAAAATTACACCCTTACACCTGCCTCCACCCCGCGCGAACGATTCAAACTGAGACGCTGCACAATGGACCGTTTCTCCAAAACGGTGAAATTATTTCAAAATTTTCGTGGCATGACATATCAGATGATTGCATCAGTTCGTGTCCGATTATCATTGATGTTGCAAACTATACTGAATTGAGAAAAAAAATAGTTACTTCAATAACACGCGTGTTATTCTAATTTTTTACTTCGATGAACATCAATGTATTCTAATCTACAGCTTCTTTATTTGGACTTGTCAGGAAAATTTAATTGTAATAAAAAGTAATTCTTGTCCATTCAACCATTAAATAGACTTTCATAATTATCTTTAAAAATGCAATGATTCGATTAAAATATGTAACATTGATCTCTATCGAATTGGTAAATAGAAACGTAGGGAGATAGTATACTAAATTTCATCTACATCCACAAATTGATATATTTATTCATAGTTACACGTTTTGTAACTATCAGCATAAATTTGAGTGCGGTTGCAACAGCCTCAATAGATCGCCCAGGGCTTAACTTGCAGAAACCAAAGGAAAGTCCTCAGCTTACCTTTGACATTTGCAAGCCATTCTCGCTAATTATCGGGCTGTAAACCATGTACTGCTGCAGACTTAGAGGATCATGATTCAGGACTCTGAGGGGGACCGAGTTTTATACCTCGGGAGTTGTGGCTGCACTTTCAGAAGCCTGAAGGTTGATTCACGCTAACTGATTTATGAAACCATCAAAATTCTATTAATGAAAGTGCCATATTTTTGTGTAGCTGCGAGCCAGTTAATGTGAAATAATCTTAATTTTTTCCTTTTTCTTCATGCCCTTCACCGGTTAAACTATTTAATAAAATGTTGGTATACTGCATCAAGTGATCTCCGGTGTTAGGGGACTTCCCTCAGCCGAAAATCAGCAGTCACGTACACGTAAAAAAAAGGCCAAATTCCCTAACTACGATGGCAAGGAATTTCCTTTCATTTCCGGTCCTCTGATGGACACGGACAAAAAGTCCTCTCCGCGAAATGAAGTTTGAAGATTCTTCTTCGTCTGTACCAGACATACGTAGCGCGGGAATTTGCATCGAAATGAGAGAAAACACTATAAATTCTAGCCTGAATTAAATCCGAAGAAAAGTTCAACATCTGCACAAGACAAAGTGCTTTGGAACAATAATAAATTATGCCGTGGTTTTGTTGTTGTTGAAATATGTCTCTACGTTGTCTGCAGCTCACTCCCCTCCGTTTTGAAGCACATTTTTTGTTCGCACCCAAGAACACGTTGATGCGTAATGCCCATGCATGTTCGAACTATTAATTAAATTCCGACAGACCTCGGATCGAGGGGGAATAAAAGGTGGAATGAAGCAATATACCAGGAAGTTGCATATTTCAGGTTAAATCGCCTGAGTATATCAGATATGAAGAGCAATCTTATTCTCATGGTCTCCTCGAAGAATTCAGAAGGTCCCTCGCCAATATGGTGGAGTGATTCTTTCTCATCTGCGAACATCTATGCTGTCCCTACGTTCAATTTCAACTACGTCCATGGAAATGCCTCGATACAGGAATTCAGCATGCTTAACAATGCATCCACCACTCAGGGTGATTCGTTTTATAAAATCTATAAGTGCACAGTTACGGAGATGTGACCTGATCTTTTTAGTAATATACAGATCAATAAATTCATTTAATAATTTCTCTGAAATGACCTGTTCGATTCCTGTTAGAATTACGATAAGAGTATGGGAAATGTTTTAATACAATATTTAATCAATATAATTCTCCGTCACATCTCCGTAACTGTGCGCTTGTAGATTTTCTAACAATGCATCCACCACTCAAGGTGATTCGTTTTAGAAAATCTACAAGCGCACAGTTACGGAGATGTGACCTGATCTTTTTAGAAATATACAGATCAATAAATTCATTTAATAATTTCTCTGAAATTATCTTTTCGATTCCTGTTAGAATTACGATAAGAGTATGGGAAACGTTTCAATACAATATTTAATTAATATAACGGAAGATGTACATCGTAATATTATAATACGACAATGAACATTGCAAGAGATGTGCGAAACCTATGCGAGTATAATTGACGTTACTGACAATTTCAATAATCGTAAAATAAAATATTGATTGTAATAGGTCATATTGATAGTTCTCATATTAATAATGTACTTGTATACTTCTGTCGATTTTTTGTTCAGGTACTAAAAATTATTTACTGGAGTTGGACTGTCATTGAAAAGCTAATATTCTCATATATTGTAAATGAAATTGTTCATTTAGATTCAGTTATACTTCACTTCCTGCCTCATTACTAGACCGCGCAACTTAATGCAAAATAAAAATTGTTGCATCTACTGCAATAAAGAAGGGCCAAGTAAAAATTTCTTTCATTCTTTAATAATGTTCGTAAGATGCAACTAATACATTGATGTTCTTCAATTTTTTAAATCTGTTCATTGCTTTAAATTGCAAACTAGTATGTTGCATCGTATTAATTAGCTCAGAGCAATCTTGTACCGAAGGAAGATAGTAATATCGATAATAAATTGTTGCATAAATATCTATAGTAAGAAGACAATCTTGTGTGATAAGATACGGCTCTCAGAAAACTAAAAAATGTTACTTTACTTCAGTCATAAAAATTGTTCTTTACTTAATCGACAGGAAACGTGAAGAAGCACAATATCCGAAAATCAGGTCGCATTCTTTTGACAGTTCAATTTAATTACGAACGGCGTCCGGAATGGAAACGGCTGATTGTTCGCGGATCAGCCGAAGTATCCGGTTGGTTTTGTTTTCGCAAATTCATGGCATAAGCAGATCCCGAAATGATAATGGAAGGCCAGGGCGATCGAGTTAATCAAGTAATTGGTATTTGGTAAAAGAGGCCGATCAATACTGCCGAACCAGTGGTGTGGAGCAGGAAAAGCGTCCGTATTAATAACTGGAATGCGATAAACTTTCGATTGAATAATCGACTTCTAATGAAACCATAAATCACCGGCTCTGCGTGAAAATCATAAATTATTCAATAACACTCTGCCATTATCAGCGACTGTACCGTGAAAACGTTCGCCTTAATTTGCCAGTTTAATCAACGTATTTACGTTTCGTTAATTGAAGTTTAATTGCAGAAGTAACAACGTTGCATTCAACGCTTTTGTGGACAGTCGGATAATCAAATTAAACGAGATAAATGAACGTTGTATCATTGGGGAAATATTGTGACGTCGTTTCAGGATCATGGAATATTTTTTCAAGTTACGTATCTATTCTTAATTTGATCAATATTCAAGTTTAAGATACTGTATTTTTCCTTATTAAATTATCATCATATTATAAATGATTAAATTATATTTCTGATCAAAATGACACTCTACAGACGATATTATTGCGATCATAACTATTTGTGTAACGAACGATTGAAGATTCGAACTTTACATTTATGGCGGATGAAAGAATTCTGTAATTGTGAACTCCGAAACTTTAATTATATTTTACACAAGTAATTATTGTCGTCATTATATCATGTTTCGTGTCATTTAATCATAAAAAGAAGACGAATGGGATGGTTAAAGTTTCATTTACGATAAACCAATACATAATAAGGAATTTTGATTTTTGAATTTAGAAGACTGAGCCCACACTCCGTTAAAATTTGCCGAACGCCATGAGAAAGAAAGTCGTATACCTCTTCTATAACTGTGACTCTGCAGAAGTCTTCACAGTTACAGAGAGAATACTGTAGCCAAAGGTGAAGACCAACTATTATCAACTTCGAATTGTTTTTCATATTGAATGAAGTTTGTCTATATCGGCAACGACAAAGTAGAATTTTATTTCGCGTCATACAAAACTTAATAATATATATATATTTACTAGTAGATTCCGTTCGAAATCTTCGTCACGAGATCTGGCTCGATGTCACTGTGTTAAATATTAAATCTGTTCCGTTTATGTAAAATAATTTTAACAATTTATCTACCTTATGTTAGAGAAAAAGATTGTTAGAAAATTGCTGTTAGGTCACGATGGAAAAGTCACGAACTAATCTCGAGTGGGCGGTGTCAAGAATCTCGCATTACTTTGAGTATGTACCCATAACAATAACTCTTTATATTTCGTTGGTTCCCACGGCCTCGCGGCGATTACAAGCATTCGACACGAGAATCTCATAACTCCTGAGCCAAACCTAATGGTTAATCTGCCCTCCTGCATTCTTCATGGCGCGCTCTTATATATGTATAATTTCGCTCCGAACTATCCCTACCTGACTCATTTCTATTATCTTCTCATGCAAATCTCTCTGCACTCGTACCTTCCTTTCGCGAGTTCTGCACCTCCCATTCCCGATTCCGTGTTCCCATTTTCAGCACGAGAAAAAACGAAGATAACACACAATCATAACCCACTTGGAGATCGTACTTTCAAATCTCCCGAAAGATATAGCGGACCTTTCATTATTTTGCTTCAGCGAGAACAATGCTGATTCATAGCAACGGCTCCCATATTTTTTCGCGGAACGGTGTATCGACAACATGAGCCGCGATAAAATTTCTCCACTTCTCGGCGGGAATGTCTCCCAAAAGAACTTTGTTATCATTGAAACCTCACTCGTACCCTTGCAATTGCCCTTCCTTTTCTCTTTCGTTGCCTTCCCTGGGCTGCTGCAATTTTACGATGTATACGTGGCTCGCATTCAACCGGATGGCGTTTGCCAACGAAATTTATCGTCGCCCAGAGCGCCGGTAAATGCGGAAAGATCGACTTTAAGTGGAAATTAGACCCAGGCGTTATCCGATTCGGAGCTTCAGCAAAAACTTACGCGGTTGTTGCGCTCGGCGCATAAGAAATATCGTCCATTATGTATTCAGTTATGTATAACTATCAAATTATGTATGTATGCATACGGTGCACAGTGTGATCTAGGCGATTTTAGCACTATTTGGAAGTTTAAGGGTGTAACAATGTAAGTCGTTGAATTCTTTTTGACATCAGCTACAACATTATGAAGTTAGAGATATACAGGGTGTCCCACGTAACACTTTTCACGATTTTTTAATTAAGTACTCAAGTACTTTTAATTAAGTAATCTGACAAAAAATATTTTGAACAAAAGTCGATCAGTTTTCGTTGTCGAAAATTTTCTTTTTAATTATTGCCAAGGCCACCTTCAATTTTTAAAATGGTATCATCCGTAGGTCGTTGAATTCCTCTTGATACGGGCTATACTACCATTAAGTCAAAAATCCCTGGCCTCGGCAATAATTAAAAACAAAATTTTCGAATTTTTTTATTGCAATGTATAGCCAATCGAGAGAAAACTAAGTGATTAATAATGAACGCACCTGGTGCGACGCTAAATAATTAGTTGAAAGGGGGGAAAGGAGCTCAACAAATTGAAATCATTTCTTATTCTTTCACTGGAAGGGTTGCAAAACATTGTATTTAGGTTCATGAGTTTACATGACGTTCAATCTGAAGAATGACTCGGTGCCTGAAAGCGAGGAGCTTAAATACCTTCATTACTCGAACTCAAATACGCTTCGTTAGTGTACTGGCTGCTATCGACATGGCGGAAAGTGGAGCAACTAATTTTCTATTCGAGAGAAGAGTAATTAACTTCTTTAATGTCTCAGAAGTTTCTCTTTATTCGAATACTATTATGTGTTCTTCATTTTATGTTTGTTTTTCAATATTATTGATATTTGTGAACTGCAGAACCTTGGGGTACGAATCTACCAACGTTTAATTTCCCAAAAATTGTGTTAAATATCTTCGTAGGTGTCTTCTTAGTTTTTCTCTAGAATCGCCACAAAAAGTTTCATTAAAATTGGCGACTCCACAGATGTGACCTCTCCTTGTAAGTTTTTAAAGAAAAGAAGTTTTTAAAGAAAATAGACAAAAAATATACGATATACATCGTTGTGGAAAGAATTCCTTATTGTTTCTAGTTCTATTTAACACGTTATGAAGCACACTGTGCGATAAATTCACGTTTGACCAAATTAATCACCTTTAGTCATAAATAATTAACCACATGTACTCGCACGGAAGACATTTTATAATTATGGTGTAGATGTTTAAACTTATATTGCGACTTTAATGATATTACAGTAAAATGCACTGAAATATCGGTTGTGATTAAATATAGAAACATCAAAATGATATGAAATCGTGAATAATGAAAAACGTTTTTGGAGCATTTAAATCCACCTCGTTTATTAAGATTTCGAAATATTAATACCAATAAATGTGGGCATTTTCAGAATGAATAAATAATAGACAAAATGATTCTTTTCATTTCCCAGGAGATCAAAAAATAAACTGGAAGCGAGAAATTTACGAGTAAAATCAATAATGGTTGTACAGAGAAATTGATTTCCTTTATAAAAAGATTATGATGTGAACCCAATTAAATGTAGACACGTTAAAGCAAATGAATAATGAAGAATTGAATGTGATTGAACGGATCACAGATAACAAAAAAAACGTTGATCCCATTTATTAGAAGATTAAAACATGAATACAAACAGATATATAATCAAGTAGGGAATGATCTCTGTAAAGAAAGATTAATCTCATTTATCAGAAGATTAAAACACAGTACCTGATACATACAAATAAATGGCGGAACTTCGAGATGAATAAATAATAAATCAAAAAATAGTCTCGACATAGAACGACTGCAGCGACAGCGTAAAATTAATAGAATTTATTAGCTAATTAAATGATCAATGAAGAAGGATTTGAAAAGCCCGAAGGGAGATAAATAATGAAGTGATAAATGGCCTTAGGTGGGAAAAGAAAATTCACTCAATTTATTAGAAGACTAAAATGCCAATATAAATAATTGTAGGAGCCTGAGGTAAGTAACAAGATGAAAAATGGTTCGAGGGTACAATAAATACCAGGATGGCAAGTTAACTCGTTCCCCTGGTAAACAGATTAACAGAAAGTATCGGGGAGACGAGCAACGTGTTTCGGTGTCAAAGGATTCCGGAAGAAACTCCGGCGAAGATGAAAACAACGAAGGAGGTAAAGTGCCAACACGAAAGCTGCGGGGGTGGAGGATGGATGAGAGAACTGACGAACTGAGGATCCCGGGAAACGGGGTGAAAAAAAAGTGAGTGGGAGGAATAAGTGGAAGGCGGATTGCCGTGTTCCGCTTCGAGTGTTTCGCGCCACGACCAAGTACTTTATTATTGCAATGGCACCGCCAGCGAAATTGTAATTACGGTTTTAATGAGATTTCCTTAAAGGCATCGAGAAGTTCCTTCCCCGCCGCGCCGCCATCGGTCAGCCAGCCGCTACGTGCGCGACACGAGTATGAACTTAAAAGTATAAACAACCGTGTGGAAAAATAAATGGTCCAGGGAATAGGTGCCTCAGACGGCTTTAATAGAGGGTAAAAAACTTTCAGGAAGAAACTCGAACTCTCGTAGCTTTCGCGATATCTGGTCGTTCCGTGAGTTATGTCGCTTCTTTCACGCTATCTTTCGCTGGAAAATATTACGCAATTATTTCTCTCTGCGAGTGCATTGGTTATTGTTAATATCCTATCTTTTTGGTACTGGCTTTTGGTAACTGCTAATGATTTCCTTCAAATGTTTGCTGATTTGATTTGGACTTAATCGATTTGTTTGATTATAATTCAGCAGCTTATAACTTATTCGAATTACTATTATTGATCTGTCGACAGTTGTGCCGCTTTTTCAAATTCTGAGGCAATCTTACCTTTTAAGGTGAGTCACTCTGCAATTATGAACATGTATTTATTATGTATAAAGAATGTTGACCTTCAACAGTCTTGAATGACCTTGAGTCGTAGGTCGCTGTACGTGCCTTAAAACGTTCTATTAGACAGTACGTAGAAGAGTATATTATTCTAATTTAACCCTTTGCACTTGGAGCTAATCTAATTCGAAAACCGAATTTTTCTTCCGCCCTGAAATATTTTCATTTTATATGATTCTCTTAATTTGATCGATATAAAACTGATGTAATACCTTCAGCAGTTTCTTAAACAAAATGTTCAATACGTTTAGTTATTTACTGAATACAAATTTCATAATGCTACAAATATTTTTTTTCAAAGGGTTCTTCATTTCAATTCAAAGGGTTAAAAAATGGAGGTGACCTTCATATGTCCTCTACGCGTCCCCCTACAAAAATATAACCACGAGAGTCTCGTCCGGTTTTAGGTGCCTCGCCTTGTATATTATTATACAGTAATTATGTGTTTGTTGGCAATTTGTCAACTCTCAATCAATGAAATAGTCTCTTTAAAACATTTATGCTGCTTAGGCTTCAACACCATCGATTCTTCGACGGAGATTTTCTTTATAAAGTGTTAATGCATTAGTTTATAATTATTGGTTCTTTTTTTTGCTAAATTTTTAGTGTTTTGTCACAGAAATAGCTTTATGTAATTTCTTAAGTGACTGAATTATGTTTCAATGATTACTACAAACATTTTTCTACAAACGTTAAAGTAATGTTTCCACTGTTATCGGAAAGAATCGAGCGTTCGTAAAATGCTCTTTTGTGTGGTTGCAGTTTGTACGATCCCACGTAATCCTTTCGGTTTGTTTCGGGGAACAACTAACGGTTTTGATAACGTAATCAGTGCACAGAACCTCTCCCTGACAATTCATTGTTCTGCAATCGAAATTGGGGTTGCATCTCTTTGAATCCCATTGAGGGAATTTGGCAATTAACATCTACCAACTCCGATTATACTCTACACGCCATCCAACACTGGACGGAGAGAGTTGGTTAAATATACGTATACTGTCTGTTGGAAACTAAATAAATCGCAAGTGGACAATAGCTGACACTTATGAAATATTGTAATTTTTATGCAAAAAATATTTTCTGAAATTTTTTCGAATAGACTGTGTGTAATAATTTACTTTTCAGAATTGTAGGTATCATCAAATTTAGTGAGGCAATTCTCGAAATTTTTTTTCTCATTTGTACATATTTATTCATAAATAAGTAAATAATAAAGTGAGAATCCGTTTTCTCTACATTTATGTAACCATTGAAGCAACCATGGTTTTAATGAACAACCCAAACTGTGAAGAAAGTGTGTAGTTTTAATCTGGTAAGGTATTCTCATTTGTACATATTTATTTATAAATAAATAATAAAGTGAGAATCGCTTTTCTAATTTCAATGAACAATCCTGACTGTAAAGGAAGTGTTGTAGTTTTAATCTGACAATTACTCTCGATTTTATCTTAATATAATGAAATAAAGGAATTCATTTGCAAAAAATATATGGGATATTAGTATATTTTCATTTACTGAATTCGAGTGACCTGTTGACAATTCCGCAACAAGCTTAACAGCACGCGACAGAATGACGTATACTGCATAATAAAGTTATTTTAATTGATCCGAACTAGCGTTTAACAGTTTCACAACATTACAATTCTTGTTAAATGACGAAATCTTTAAATTCAATTAACACACTTCGTAAAATATTCTTGACATGGCTGATAAAACAAATTAACATTAGCACACAACAAATTGAGATTTCGTTTTACGCATGTACGTAAATAAATAACTAAAATATTACTTTGTTCTCTTCTCCCAGTGAAAGCATCTTTGTTTTCCAAACAATGAGCTGCGGACCTTTATTCACCGAGTCTTCAAAAATATTCAAAAAGCAATTAATACACAATAGAACTTGACACACTTTTTTATTAGTTCTCGAGCTACAACTGAAAAGAAAAACAAATTTGACTGAACTCTACTCTTTCTGAATTGGTCTAAAAAAATTAAAACTTGTATACTCGCGTTCAGGGTATATTAATAACTAACGAACGTAAATTAAACTACAATTGTACTTCTTCCAATAATTTTAATAAATCAAAAATAATGTTCTTTATTAAATTGAAGTAGAAAAATTTCAAAACATAAAAGGACACCCTGTATATTTTAATAATTTGTATATATGAATATATTTGTTGTACATATTGTTACCTACAAAACTCGTACGTTATAATAACAAAGAAAGTAGAACGTGTACAGGGTGTCCCAAAAAAGTAGAGAAATTAATGCGAAACATCGAATTTTGCATTTTTGTAAACAAGAAAAGAAGATATTTTTGGGAGGTTTGAAATATAATATCACGGTAGAAGATCTTAAATCAAACATCATTGAACAAAAGCAATTTATTAAAAACACAATTATAAGGAAAAAATAACACAAATGTACATTCTAGCAGAACAAAATGTTTATCGGATGCTGGCTTAATAAATCAATACTCGTGTCGCAAAGGAACGATTCGCTCTATTATTATTTAAAAACTTGAATCTATATCTTACTGGGTGATTAAACCCAAATGGAGCAAATCAATCCACAATATTAAATATTCTACGATTTCACGAAACGACTAGAGATATAAGTTCTTATGATCTTACAATATTAATATTAAATTAATTAATTAAATTAATATTAAATATTATCCACAATATTAAATATTCTACGTTTTCACGAAAGGACTAGAGATATAAGTTCTTATGATTTTACAAGTCTTACATGGTAGTTATAGTGCTAATCCTTTTGACACACGTACGTATTTGGCTACAATCAGAATTGAAAGTGGGACGACTTCCGCGAACAAATGGCGCGGCGGTCAGAAGCTTGTCAGCTTTATAACGCATTTGCATTTAAACCGCTTTGGGACGTCGTCGCCGCGTTAAAACGGTAAAGGATAATGATAGGCCTTACTTCTCATCCTTTCTCGAGTAGTTTTCCATTATCTAGTTTCACGTACCCTGTGGCTTCCGTGCTACATTTTTCGAATTGCCGGAAATGTATTTTTCAGTTCGAGCGAGACGAAAATGAATATTCCGATTCGGACGACTTCCACACAATATTATTTAATATATAACATGCAAATAAATACGAAAACAAATGGAGGCTTAAATCGTATGAAATTTTATCTACCGGAAAATTCAAATATAAAACTCCTTTTTGCACCATTTATTATAACGTACTTTAGTTAATATTGGCGGATGATTTAATACAATGAATAATGCAATGAACTGTTGATAGATAATTTTTTGATCATCGAAAAATCGGAAATACTGGCTACTATAAACTCGTATTAATTGCAGGTAGAATTAGCGATGAACGATTAGGACTCTTGTCGAATTCGGACTTGCTCTTAGCATATTGTGGCAGTCAGATTAAAATTTTGATCGGGATACTCACCTGTCTTTGGGGGGGAGTCTCGACCAGCAGGACGAGGACAGGAAGGAAGGAAGGAAGGAGAAACCTAGCTGGTAGAGAAGGCTTCTCGTAAACCAGCACGGACCCTCCAATTCCGGAAAACTGTTTTAGTGTGACCAGTCTCGGCTTAATAGTGAGAAGTGAGGTTTAAGTGCAAGGGGCTGCAGTGTTCACTCAGGCCAAAGGCCCCTAACGCTGGTGAAAAGCAAGAATAGGGCGTACAGAGAGTATAGGGTTTATAATATCAATCGGTACCCGGCTAGGAAAAAGTGGTGTAGGAATCGAACAATATTAAGAATCTCGTACCAAAAGTTTGCGGACAAATCCCCATTTGTTTGAATCGAGAAAAGTCCGGAGACTTTTGGAACGAAAACCGTTCCGAAAGTAACCGGACTCGTCAGCAGAGCGAGAGAGAGAGAGAAAGCTCTATATGTTTGGAGGCTCTCTCTCGCACTCGTACACTGACGCGCTCCCTTAAGGCGGCTCATCAGCCACTGTGTTAGAGAGAGAACTACCTAGTAGCTTTCTATCCTTGTCCCTCTCATATAGAAGCTCAGTATTTCTTAAAAAAACAGCAGAAATAATTAATTTTTTGGAACTTTATGCAACAGGAACACTGCAGGCCCCCCTCCCCGAGGGTCATGCAGTAGCAAAAGTTAACTAGAGGGCATACTGTCACCACAGGAGCGATTTCCCTACAGTTTGGTATAGGAATATAGAGAAAGATAGGCAGGATCGGATCTAAAAATATCGGAGCAGTACTAAAAGAGCGAAAGGGGTTTAACTCTTTAGGTTAGGAGGGCAAAAGGGTTAAAAAAAAAAATTTTTTTTTTTTTAATACAGATTCGAAGGAATATAAATTGGTGAGGGGGCGGGGGGAAAAAAGGAATTTCTTAAAATTCATTTTAGACCCCCCGAGTGGGTATTCGTTTAAGAGGGTATTTAACCACGGTTAAATATACAATATAAAAAGAGGGGGTTCATTACCCAGATAAGGGAGTAAAATAGAAAAAGATAGGTAAGATAGGGCCTAATCCCTAAAAAAAATCAGGCGAGCTAGTAAGACCTCCGAATAAAGAAGAAACGTATGGTTTTGAAAATGGTATACGAAAATAGGAAGTAATCCAAAAGTTAAACATTGGTTAGGTAGTAGAATGCGTGCGGTTCTATAGGATTAGTATTGTATATTAAATTTAGGATTTAGATAGTGCGATCTAGTTTTAGGGTAATGCGTTTAGGTTTAAGAGTTTCATTTGTTATGTATATATTCTGGACGATCTACTTAGGAAAATAAATTCGAAAGGTAGAATTAGCGAGTAATTGTCGGATAAATCCGTAAAATTAATTCTAACTATATCGTTAATTTTCTAAAAAATGGATTTAGAAAAATAGATTCTAGTCTGACAATTTCGTGGCGTCGATTAGGTCAGATCACAAATCATTTCCGTTTCATGGAACACATTGTAATAATGCATTTATCATTCTAATGACTCTTCTCATGCTCGAGCTATCTGATAAATGGTAATAGGTTACCACAAATGATGGTGAACATATAAATGACTGTAATATAATTGTTGCTCATTGTATATTGATCCATAAAATTCATATAATGCAACAGAAATTACTTCAGACTCGACCTAATAAATTTGTAATACATGATACAGTTTAAAAATGTTTCTTATTATATAATGTATAGTTTTTCCTCTTTGGCGAAAGTTACAAAAGGTATTTTTCTTACATGCAAGATCATTATTCTATAAAGTATTGTATGAAGAAATGATTTCCATAAACCATGTGATAAGAGAGGACACATAGTAGATATATTAACAAAGAAATACCGCCTTTGATCATACTATTGTTATAGACACAACAATTATATATTGTTCAAATTATAAATTGTTGGAAAATTAAAAAAATTAAAGATATCAATATATGATTTCTCCTCTATTAAAATCATTAAAGGAAAAAATAACATTCGACTTTGTTTCCATTTCTTGTGCAATCGATGCAGACAATTTATATTTTGCATAAAGATCCGCAGTCTAGTTATTACCAGACGATTCAATCTTCAGTTTCCAAGTCGCTGTATCGCGCAAAACTATCGTAGACGATAATAATATATGTTATTATTCAAGTGTGAAACAATGGGTTACACAAAACTTTTCTCGTACGTTTTCCACATGGAAAACTCTATGAAAAAACAACCTGCTCCGAAAATACAATTCCGTGGAATAGTCTGCCCGACGGAAATAGAATAATACAGGGTTTGATAAAAAATAGAATACCGTGCTCTTCAACACCTCCACAAAATCCATATCTTAGAATTTAGAAGACTACAATAATGTTATGGTTGCAAGAGTCGTTGGGAAAAGAGTGAATCCACGGACAGTATATTCCACAATTTGTACCGTTGCGTTACGTTCCTCATCATCTTGACACAAGAATTAATTCTGTATTCAACCATTACTCACTAGCGAATGCGTTTCCATGTATATCTGGAGAAAACGCGAACGATTCATTATGCGAATACACGTTTTTCCATGCTGATTTACGAAAATTGAAATTAAACAGGGATTTATTTTCGCCGCTCAGAATTTTATCAGCTTGAAAAATCGAACGAGACCTTGACGAGACGTCGTGAAACTTTTTAATGCATCGTGCTCTGCGCAAGAGGGAGCCTATGAATGCGAAAATGCGGTGATTGCAAATTGCGGAAGTTGGCGAAAATAAAAATTCAGATGGCGCCGGAGATAAGAGGCCCGAAAAGAGGTTTTCAAGAGAGAAGAAGAGATGAACGGAGTTCACTTTAAACTTGAAAATTTAAATAAATTTCAGCTTCAATGGTCGTACACTTCCCAGCATTTATATCCGCCCTCACCTTAATTAGTCGCAATCCGAGGAACTACCCTCTTCGTCTATAAATACAAACTAAAGCCCTCGCGGCTTAAACGCGCGCGACGTTCCGCTAATTTTGAGAGACATTACGGGCGCAGTCGAACACGAAATTTCTGTTTTATACTGCCGTCCGCTGGGAAATTTCGTTATCACGCCTTACTTTGAATTAAAGAACGATGTGAAACTGCAGCCGGCGGACTAGCGGATTGAAACTTTTGTCGGCTGGTGCAGCGATCGAAATTGCATTCAAAGTTCCTAATATTAAACGTCCGTTTCACTATTGGAAATGAGCGAGAGAATTTTATGAAAATGATATACAGTGGGCAACGAAAGTGTTCGAATGCCCTTTAAAACTAATAACTTTTTTATAATTGTACGAAACAACCTGATTTTTTATAATCAATTAGAAGTATTGGTTGTCGTTTTTTTTTCTGCGTCAACCGACTTCGATGAAATCTTCAGCATCTGTATAACTAACATAGATTTACAAAACATATATTTTCAATTTTCATTTAGCTTTTTTTATTTTTTCATATAACCTTATAAATTATAATTTTTGGAAAATCTTTTTTGCATATCATTCCATAAACTTCTAATTGATTATACAAAATCAGGTCGTTTGGTGCTAGTATAAAAAAGTTATTCTGTTCTAATGGCGTTCGAATACTTTCATTAGCCACTGTACGAGAGGAATATTGAAAATAATTTTGAAATACAATATTCGACTAAACAGTCGAAATACTAATAATTTTTGCAAACGCAAAACAATTGAAATTTCAATACAAAGAGTATACATAGCTGAATAATGGAGTCAAATGTCCCCCCAAATCAAATTAATCGGTTGAGCACGGTTTAATGAATTAACCCTAAATCGATTAACCCTCGCAAGGTTTAATAACACATAAATAGTAAGGTGGGGTCTGTTAGACCCAGACAAATGAAATTCATAAATAGCTTCGTTTTTAATGAGTTTAATTTAATTTAATTTAATTAATTTAATGAGATAAAGAATAACACAGGATAAAAAGTAAACAAACAGATTTAATTTTATTTATATAAAAATTCTTTTCAAAAATCTAAAGCTGGGGCCTCTTAGACCCCACATTACCTTGCGAAGGTTAACAATAATTTGAAAATGAATATTCAAGTGCTTCTATATATTATTACAAATGCATAATGGATTGTATTCGACGTGAATAGTAAAGTTCGGGATGTATAACGTTCTCGGTGTAATTATGCCAAAATCATTGGGAACAGTTGGTATTGATTTCAATCTCGTTTTAGATTTCGATGTATTGTAGATTGTAGTACTATTCCCAGTCGAACGATAACTACAATTACAACTTGTTGATCGCATTCGATGCTCGAGGCAGTTAATACCATTGAACGGACATTCGAACATCTCGAATGTTTCTCGTAAACGGTGACATTGTAACAGCTCATTAATATTAACTTGATATTGTCATCGTTGATCCGATGGACAATAGAGTTAATCGTTAATGAATGGTATAGCGCTGAGTAGTGTTGGTGATTGATGAGAGGCTTCATTCAGTGCAGTGAAAATTTAAGAGGGTTATTTTCAAGCAATTGTAGATAAAGTGACTCGGATTAATATTCGGACGCTCTAAAACAACATTACTTTTTTAATATTACTATTATCTATACGATTTGAACTTTTTGGGGAGAGCAATTGATTTACTACAGGATGTGAAAAAATTTTTTTCAATGTTTTTTTTACTACTTTTTTATGTGGGCCTGTATTGAAAATTTAAAAAATTTAAACGAATTAAAAAAAAAACGTCTTCAAAACCTTTAATTTCAACGAATTTATTTATCCACATTCGTTGAACTTTTCCGAAATATTTGTCTAGAGAATTAACACTAAAACTACCGAGCACTGAACGCGATTAAAATGTTTAGCTGATAAAAATGACAAGGATCTATTTATTTAGATTTCGTGCAATTTTTATTGCAACATGCGTTTGGATAAAGAAATGTATCGAATCATTTTCCATGTAAGCAACGTCATAATGTCAATAACTATAAAATTAGAAATTTAAGACCGGTCATTTGACCGGCAATGGTAGGTTTAGTGTTTTCTTTAAATGTAATACCTATACTTGTAGTTTGTATACTGTATATTTTTTAAATATAGGATACAATTGATACATACTATTTTTCCGTGCATTATGTATGGAAATATTTCGTCGAGTTTACAATTCGCCCATTAAAATGAATGTTTCCTTTCAGAGGGAGTAGTACAGAAAAGTTGACCTTGGGAAACTTGCAGAAAATATTACGCATGTCGGAAGAGGACTAGCGCAGATTGTGTAGTACATCTTGCTTGCGAATTGTGAAAAAGGAAAGCCAGGTTCAAGGAGGATCGTGAATACCAAGCCCACGGAATCAAGGTAAAGTTAAATTATGGTTGAAGATATCAAACGTTTTATTAAAGTCAAGTAAGATGATGCACAAGACCTGGCTTGCAACTGAATCCCGCAACAATGTCTCAGACAAAATCTCAGAGATCAAAGATCAACATCTCACACAAATGTAATAGCGACGTAAATGTAAAAAAGTACGATAAAACATACTTTTACATCTTCTGCGACCTTTGACTATATACTCCAACTAGTTTCTTTGAAAGAACTAATACTCGATATTACCTCGCTTACAAGTTTGCAGTCAAGGCGACGTCTTAACGTATATGGCTCACTCGCAGGGTTTTGCAAAATAATTTCAGAGAACTATGCCAATCTTCTGACGTTATCTAACTAAAGGTTCTCCAACGTAACGCGGGAATGTCGTTAACGAACTACTAAGGGCACTTTGTTACATTTAACTAATTTCAAGTGCCGCAGCAGCTGAGAGTATCCTGATCCTTCAAACCTACCTTCTGACAACATTGCTTTTCTTTTTCGTTAAAAATGCGAGAGTTCTGCATTCACGTGAAATCGTTAAAAATTAAATATATTTGTTGCCGCGATTACATATGACAGTAATAGTCCACACATTTATTAAACAATAAAAGATGTCTCTACAGTAGAGTCGCCGGATTAAGAACTCTAAAGCAGAGACGCCAGATTAAGAGCTCTACATATAGCTGAGTCGCCTCTGTCGTGCATGTATCACAGTGTCACCTGACTAATCTGATACTGGCAGAGTACACAAACATATACATTGATAACAACAATATAAACAATCGATTACGGAACTAGCAATTTTACATTGTACAGCAATATTTAGTAAATTATCATAATTTAAATAGAGAACATTTTTCGAGAATTGAATACTTAGTGTTCAAATACTTCTTGAATCCACTGTAAGTGAATTGCAATAATTGTTGACTGAAAGTTTAGATAAAACACCATTAAAATTACAATTAGAAAAATGAAAAGAAACCTACCAAAACAGGGCTACGCATCCAGATCTGTTTAATCGTCAACAGCGTCCAAGTTTTTAAAGATTCAACAGTGATGAAATAACAATTACAAATGTTAGAATGAATTAAGGATGAGCAAATTTAGTGAATTGAAAGCGTGCAAGTTTTTATAGATTCAACAGTGATGAAATAACAATTATAAATGTTAAAATGAATCAAGGATGACCAAATTCAATAACGATCGAAAAAATTTAATGAATTGAGAGCGTCCAAGCTTTTAAAGATTAAACAGTGCGTAACTAACCATTATAAACTTTAAAATGAATCAAGGATGACAAATTTAATAACGATCGAAAAAAATTTAATGAATTGAAAGCGTCCAAGCTTTTAAAGATTAAACAGTGCGTAACTAACAATTATAAACTTTAACATGAATCAAGGATGACAAATTTAATAACGATTGAATAAATGTAATAAATTGAAAGCGTCCAAGTTTTTAAAGATTAAACAGTGCGCAAATAACGATTACAAACGTTGAAATAAATCAAGGATGACGATATTCAATAGCGATTGAAAAAATTTAATGAATCAATGTTTTTAGCAAAATTCAAGGAACGTAAAAAATACTATGTATATCTTTCTCGATAGTAAAGCGTTTAACAATTTTAACGAATGATCAGTTTTCTTCGTTTGAGAAATAAAGGATTCGTTGGAAGTTGAATAAAACTGGCAGAACTTGTCAATTACTTAAAATTGGACAATTTTATTAGGTTAAATAGATCATTTCTCGCGTAACAATCGCTGCAGCGATGACTTTTATATCACCATTCTTCGGTACAGGGACATAAAACGGACTCTGTGTTCTTTGTCCCTCAATCTAAGGATCTTTACTTCGATTCGCTTTTTTTACGATCACTTTCTGTCAATCGACGACTTAGATTTTATTTTTACCGTCCCGACCAACTGCCGTCTATTTCCGCGACTTTCCTTCTATATTTTTATATCATTCTTATAGCGGTATTTTTATTTTCCAGGAGAAATGATTTCGGGGTCGGAAATTGCTGCACTCAAAATACTTTTTAGATTCAGAGAGGGAAACTGGTTGGGTTCCTTCCGTTTCCATGAATCTGTAAGATATGTTATCAATACAGTCTTCTCATTATTCTAGAATGTCAATAATAAACTGAACATTGTGAGAGAGAGAGATGACATATTTATGACTAAAAAATAAAACTCCTGTAAGGAAAACATGTGACAGTGCTAGACGAAAATATTCTGATACCGTTTATAAATGAATATCACTGTTTCAAAGTTGGACCAAATGATTAAGATTGTAATTAGGTTGTATGCAAGGTGTGCCACGTAACTGTGGCCACGTTTTTTCGGGCACTTACAAAATACAACAGAAAAAAGTGAAAGAAGTTTGTTCATGAAAAATGACGGTCACCTTCATGTTTTTAAATGGAACTACTTATTTTTTAGTACATAATGTTATTGCTCATGTCAAGGCGAGTTCAACTTAACATAAGGCAGGCTTGAGTTGTTGATATTGGCCAAGAGATATTGATCTCTCGAAAGAACCTAACTCAGACCACTAGCACAAGTTTTAAAAAATGTTTGGTACATCATCCAGTAAAAAAGGTTTTCCTTTTAAATTGTTGCAATACTTCTGTGTCCATCACTGTATATCTAAATTATTAAGAATTCAATAGAACACAAGTTTTCGGAACATATCGATGAATTAGTCTGTATTTTTTTTATTAAATTTTTTATTAAATTTTTATTAAATTTTTATTAAATTTTTATTAAATTTTATTAAATTTTTTAAATTAAATCAGCAGTGTATTTTTATAACGATAAATTCATTCTGGTGGACAAATATCGATCTGTCTATTGTATACTTAAAAGAGTAATTCCTTTTTCCCAAGCATGAAATTTTAATATTATTCGAAGGACGATACTCTTCTCCTTCATCTCCCTTAACCTGGAATTTGTATAATTATCCGCGAAATTACGGTATTACGAAGACAATACTCAAGCAGCGGTGGCAACGACCGGCCTGATAAATTCTGAGCACAAAATGGCGTCCAAACAGCCGGTAATTATGCAACAAGAATTTCCGCGATGCCATTCTGCCGTTCAACTAGCGCAATGGGGACAAAGTGCACTCGCCGAGATCGACAAATTCTCCAAGTTTGAAATATATTCACAAAGTTCGATGAATTAATCGCGAACGCGGTACCGACTTTATTATTGTGCGACGTCTGTTCCGCCAATACGATGATAAAGTTTAAACACGACGATCTTGAAATTTAAAACGCGTTTACAGTCAGGGCAATTAGCAAGTATCTTCACTTTCTGCAACCAAAATAGTACAGTATTTTATACCATCATTGGCAATTAGTTTTTCATTAAATGCAGTGGTACGAACCTGACGAGAAATACATCTACTTGACGTAAATAATAAATATTAATGTACATTAAATGCTCAAAAAATGATTCCGATATTCATTTATTGGTTACTAAAAAGAAGTAAACAAACAGAATGTCCGACAAAGTATTTGGCCAACGAAAATTCTAAAACACGTATTAAAACTTATAAATTTACAATTAAGCTAATAACAAATGAATAATTAACTTAAGATTCCTATTATCCAGATATAAAATTAATTTTCTGTGTACATAAATTTAAATACTCGCATGGTACTTTTAATAGGAAATAGATGACATAATGATGGTCATGAGATAATAATAGGTTTTGACGAAATTTAATTGCTTGTTACATAATAAGCTTTAAGGATTTTTGGAAACGTTAGGAAAACCCTTTGCGTACCAGAAGCCTATAATAAAATTCTTAGTAATTGACCTAAATAAGAAAGAAGCTTAAGTCTCCTTTTAAATATACTCTCATAAGAAATTAAGAAATTAAACTGCTGGTGAGATGATTTAAATTATTGAGGATATTAAAACATTTATTAAGAATACGTAATTGCATTAAATATGTAATTCGTAATACATTAAACTGTGTCTGTAAAATATAACACATCTTAATTAACGTTAAAATCTAATTTCAACCACGGACGTTTAAAACAATAAAAATTCATTATTTAATAACTGAGCGCTACAACTTTGCATCGAAAAGATCGAAAACAACTTCCGGCTGTATATTATTAGAAGCGATAACTTGATTTCAGCAGAATGTCCTTCGTTCATATCGACGAATATATTGCTTCTGGCAGAAAATATTCGTATATTACAAACGCGAGAAATATTATAAAACTACTAGCGTCCTCGCAACCAGGCTCTCCGGGCGGGTTGCCCTGGCGGGCGACACATAGTGGGAAATTTCGACAAAATCTCGCTTATACGCAATTTTCTGAGTTATTTTCTCCATGTTAGCGATTTTTGTTTTATTATTTTATTAATAACATCTATCCTTATACAGGGTCTGTCCGCGGAAAGTAATGCGACCACATTTTTTTAAAAATCTATTCAATATACGAGTACAAACCTTTAAAATTCTTCAAAGTAGGACCCTTGGGCGTCGACACATTTTTTCCAGCGCGATTTCCATGCTTCGTATGCTCCCTGGAAGACGTAATCTGGAGCCTCTCGTAGTACCCTCGTCGCAGCCTCGTCGGGCACTTCCAACCAAAACTTTTCTGTAGATTACGGGGAAAACAGAAAACGGTACTTCTTAATTGGATCACAACACTTCTTCAACCCCCGTACAGTCCTGACTTGTCTCCGGCCGACTTCTTCTTCTTGTTTCCAAAAATTAAAAATGTGCTAAAAGGATGCCATTTTGAAAGCTTGGAACGCGTCAAAGAGGCTTTGACGAGGGTACTACGAGAGGTTCCAAAAAACGCCTTTCAGGGAGCATACGAAGCATGGAAATCGCGCTGGAAAAAATGTGTCGACGCCCAACAATCCTACTTTGAAGAAATTTAAAGGTTTGTAGCCGTATGTTCAATAGATTTTTTTAAAAAATGTGGTCGCATTACTTTCCGGACAGACCCTGTATATTAGATATTACACAAATATAATAGAAGAGTTAAGAGTATTTTTATTTTTCCAAATGGAAAATAACACACTTCTCACCATTTCTAAAAACCTTTAAATAATATTCATTCCTATATTGATATTTTCTTTACACTTGTCGTACATTGTAATTTTATTTCTGTTTATCTTTTGTCAGGAGTGCTTCTCTTGTAATAGAAAAATAACTGGACCTTTATTCATTATAAAAACTACTTAACATGGAACGAATTCAATTTTAAATAATCTTGGTCATGCATCCCTTATCAATCAACCCTCCAGTACACGGGCCAAAAAGTATCCATTTTATCGTTCACATTTCTTGTAAAAATTCAGAGCTTCTCATACATAATGCGATCGTTGTTACATCCTGAAAAAACATTCATTCAGAATTAAATCGTAACTGGTAAAAGAGTAACCGTGCACTGGATTAAGAATACATCGTGAATATGAAAAGAATAAGAGGGTAACAGCTCCAAAATTTAAACAGCCAATATCAAGAATAATCTAGAACATAGTTACCTAATTTTTCGCAGAGGTATAAATCAAAGGGAGAGCAGCAATTTCTTCATGCCTGGTTCAGCCATTTTTCACTGATCGCATTAACACGAGAAAGTGCAAGCGACAGCGATCCGCTTCGTCGACCAGGCGAAATCAAAATTCCCGACAAGCCTGTTGGAATCTCGGCAAATCTCGAACGTCGAGAAACTTTTCTGCTGCGTATTCGAGCATGTTTTCCCGACGGTCGTGCAAACTTATCTCTTTGAATTTTCTTTTCTCTCCGACTCGGCGTTCGCCTCCCCAAACCCTCTAACGCCTTTTCCTCCAGAGAGGAAGTTCCTGGTGACCGAACCCCGCCTCTGTTCCTTCGTTCCTTCGGTCTTTCAATCCCTTTGTCACCTCCCTTCTCCCTTGCGCGAGCTCGCCCTCTCGTTTACTATTTGCGACTGCACCCCATGAATTTCCCATTGACCGGCGATGCGATTCGCGTGCAACCCGAAGAACCCGGTTCAACCTCTCGCCCGGATCTTCCGCAGTACTAGCAGCAGTCAGTGCATTTTATTCCATAGTTTGATTTGCATATCCGTTTGTCCAGCGCCACGGATACGAGGTCGCATCGTTCGGATTCCGGCTAAACCTGCTCATCCCGCCGACGACGATACGGATGCCGTATCAGGATCTTCGACCTCCATCTCAAAAGACGATCTTCTATTCCTCCGTTCGCTGGAGATTGTTCTTCGCGGCGACATGCAGCTTGCCCCTCATCGAGTTACTAAATCTCGGGCAGCGTTCTCTTCTAGGGATAGATGTATCGTGGTGAGATGAGAAGAAGGTCCCTGGCACAGGGGTTGTATCAAATTACCGCCAATCGCTTCACCGACAACGTTTTAACACTAAACCTACCGAGCCTAAAAGTAACTGGTACATGTTCGACATTTTGTTGTAATATATTTACTTATATTATAAATTAAATTATAAATATATTATGATTATATTATATATAAATTTATGACAACAAAATATAATAATTATTTAATTATTATTATTATTATTATTAATTATTATTCATTATTAATTATTTAAATAATTATCGCCCCACATTTCGTTGACATTCGGAGCCGCACACACTTTGGCCTAGTTTGAAAGTTTGAACTCGTTGAAAAAAATAATGTGAAAGGCAAATAATTTAATAAAAATTTGAATACAATTAAATATCAAAAGCATAATTAAATAGAGCTTAAAACAAGCTTTAAAATGACATGTAACTCATTCAAGTAAGGTAAATATTTATTGGTATAAAATTGCAATTAAAACAAAGCAACAAAAATCCTGTATTTCTTTCTTTACAAGCTAATAGATCTGGAATGAATAAAAATCGTACTTAATTCTATGGAATATCATATTATGGCATTTTCTAAATGCACATTTTCATGTAAACAAATTAAATGTAAGTGTACCTCTTGAAAATTGAAAAAATGAAACATTCCAGACCGGTCAGTTGATCAACACTGGTCGGTATAGTGTTAATTCTTGACCGTCCGAATTCCATAGTGTACCGGATGAAGTGGTAAGCGAAATTGGCGGGAATGCACTTGATCTCGCAATTCGTGAAAAATGGAAAGCGTGCAGTTCGTACTCTGCGACTGGCGTGACGGGTATTTGCCGCTATGTTCTACGAGTTACAACTCGTATTGCTCGGAACGATATACATGGAGTACAGAGTCAACCCTCTTGTAACATATTCTGGAAAAAAGATTTCGACTTGACACAATGCAAAAACTGCGACAGTTCTCCTATAACGAAATATTCTTATAACAGGGTTTTCAAAGAGTACCATTTATTAACCTTCGATACCTGATACAACACGAATATTTTCATGGCACTGTTTCCCTGGCATAAACAAAGAGTTCCTCTGGTACACGTAACAATACGACTGTTGTGTGTCGCTGTTCTCACTGAAATCCAATTCACAGTGTCTTCCCAGGTGATAGCTTCCCGCTCGAGAAACTACACTTCGACTGCGAAGCTTTCCGCGATTTTTATAGTTTGTTCTCCGAAAAATTTTTTCCACATTCATTGTGTGTGTCCTTGAATGACCGTCGAGTAATCATAGCCACGGAATTCCTAATGAAAGGAACTATCATCACAGGTGTTTAGAAAATGATGCTTTCGTTAAAAAGAATTATGGTAATTCTTTGTAATCTCTAAACAAAATGGCACAGAAACCATTTTTTGGCATCATGTGTGATCTCTATTAAAGCAATCATCTTTTTCTTGAAGATATTTCATGTCTTTAATTTGTTTAAGATACAAGCCTTAGGTAACTCATCCTGTACAGACGGACAACGTTTCTAAATTCTACACAAAGATGGACACTCCCGAGTATCCGATCGCATTCTGCGTTGCTATCCCTAAGGACGCTGTTAAGGCAACACGAAATAGCGAATCCACCCTTCATCGAGCTCATTATTTTCCGAGTTCCCGGGACGGAAAGATACCCTGCTCCCTAATAAGGCTCTAATACACAATACCAATGAAATCCTCTGAGACTCCCTGCGTCTCGAGCCAAAACCCGAAGTACTACTGATCTACCATAGAAACGTTAATTTTGACAACTTATCATCGTGCAGTTCTTTAGGCTCTTTTCCTATTAACACTAAACCTACCTAAAAATAACTGATGTGTATAGTGTTATAAAAATAACAAGATTAAGTTTATTTATATTTCGTGCGATTTTCACTATAATATACAGGGTGAAACACGAATCGTGATCAGTAGAGATCACTCTGTCATTAAGTCCCATTTAAGTTGCGATAATAGAAATCTCGAAGACATGTGATTAAAAAAAAACAAACTGACACATGTCCTTTAGTGTTTCGAGTGGGGAGTCAGATGGCACTACTACTTTTTCAATGCGTGGGCGTTTTCAAGGTTATTTCAAGGTCTCGGCTTTAGCCTCCCCCTTAACAAAAAAAAGGTGGTAGCAAAAGGTGTCTCCCATTTCCTTTCATCTTTTTCTAATCCAATTATTCGCTAGCTTTAGACGTAGGGAGTATAAGAGAGGCTTGCTTCTCTCATAATGATCAGACCAATTCTCTAAAATCTCGATCCAGGGTGTGGGACATCCCACAGCACATCAGAATTTGACCACACTTCCTGTTCGAGTAAAAGTTGGCAGGATTCACGAAAGGACATGTGGGAAGGTACTCTGTTGGTCCCTCATCGGTGTCTACCAATTGTTTGGCTCGTGTGTGAACAGCTCCTTTATCCGTCCCCTGGGGGTTGTCAGCAAAACCAAAGCAATACATAGACGGTGTCTCCGAGTCGAAGCAGCAGCAAACGTTCCACGAAAAGACATCCGGGATCCCGGCCTCGGGGATTCCAAAAATCTTTACGCAACCGTAATTTGATTGTAGTGTGGATTGTGCATGAAACGGATGTTTGAATGCGAATGCATAATAACAAAATGTTATCAATAGACCACGGATTTTATGCATTTATAACAAAAATGAGCACGTGCAATTTAAAACAGTGAAAATAATAAAAGAATTTAGAGTATTAATATATTATTTTCACCACATTAAAATTATTAATGATGAATGTAAGTTTGTATTTAGCTCCTGCGTGTTGCAATTGATGCGTAAACTTTTTATTTTGCATAAACATCCGGAATCTATTCGACAAGAATGTATTACATAAATTTCTAATTGAATATATTGTATATTATACATATGTAAATGTGATAATCTGAGATAATTTCAGAATTAGACAGGAAGAATTTATTATACAAAAGCAAGTCGAATAGTCGAATAGCAGATTTAATAATTATTGTTAAATGTCAAAAGTTAAAAAATCCCAAAAACACACGTGCCTTCCATTTTGGTTCACGGATTATACATACGAGTTTACATGCAAATATACAAACAATTAAAAATATTGACAACATATTAAATATTGTTTCAACAAATAATCTTTCTCGAAATTTGTTTATTCGACTGAATTCCTCGATAAAGACGCACGATCTATAAAAAATTTTATTGTTCTGCACGCTCTAGTTTCAAAAACCGTTTTCACCCTTTATATGTAAATCATTACTGACGAAAAAAAAAGATTTCACAAACATTTTCATATATAAATTCCATTAAAATCGGCGCGATACACTTGAGTGATGCCCGTTGTCAGAAGTTCCCTAGGGTAAGGGCTCGGGACTCATTGTCAGTTAATCGGTACATGTGTCCCACAGAGGACAGACGTGTCCTTTGCAAATTCACTCAAGCGGCCATGGGACGTCGGCAATTTGGCAACATCGTAACGTGAAATAATAGGGTCGTAACTAGTCTCAGTATTACAATAATATATTTATAATAATTTATTCTTTGTATGTTATACCACATTTTGAAACTGTTCGGAAAGTACGATTTTGTTTACTGATAAATAGACCGCGGATCTTTATGCAAAATGAAAATTGTCTTCATCAATTGCAAGACACAGAAGCCATATAAAACTTTCTTTCTATTTTCAACAATTTTCATAAATCGAGAATAACATGATATGTTATTATTATGGGCGTTATTAAATTGTCTTAATAGTTTTTATTTTGTTATTCCCAATTAACGATTGATAAGTATTTAATCGTTGAAGCAGATATTTATTCGTCAATAGTTGATTAAATTTTTGCAGCTAAAATGCTGAAACCTGTTACAATAAAACCGCTATTAAATATGAGCAAGTTTTACGTTCGGTTTCGAATCGACCTGATTTCAAGCATTCCGATCACAGATGCGAAGCTTTCCGGTTGCGCTTCCGATGCAACATTCCGAGGAGACCGTGTGTCGTACGAAGCCCAGTCGAGCCAAAGTCATTCAATCAGCCACTAACGATTACACGATCAAGATGCGACGTCATTTCCAGTCGCCGGATGATTCGATCTGTTCTCCGTGGAACCAACCAGATTATAACGAGCGACAATCAACGGCTGCTTCATCGTTGCACATTCACGCGACCCGAACGGAAGAACCGATTTTGTTGTTAAGAGGATTTAGCGAATTTTTCGAGCTTGGAAATTACACTCCATTGTCCGCGGCTTTATAATCGGTGATCTCGCGTTTCGTTTCATACGATCGCCGGAAACGCTTTCCTGCACATCGTGTCGCGATAAAATCAGGATTTTCTCTCGGTGCAACTTTTCATTTTTTTTTTTTTTTAATTAATTATTTAGGTCCATGTGTGCCTTCTAAGGTTATCGGTGACCACACAGTGTTTAATTAAATTAAATTAGCACAAGAATTTTCATTTTGTAGCGTTGTTTCTAACTATTTTATATTTTCTTCTTTTAATTTGATATTTGGGTCATTAAAATATGTTCGATAGAGATTTCTATGTTACATGCATCAGTAGACTCCGGATTTTATGCATTTTAAGAAAAAATGAGTAGGTGCAATTTGAAACAGTGAAAAGATTAAAAGACTTGAAGAGAGTACAGGGTTGGGTACATTTTATTTGAATTAAGATAATAAACAATCATTTTAGCAACATATTTGTTTTTTTACGAATAACATCAATGATTACCATTAATTTTTATTCCACGTTTACATGAGATAAACTATTTTCAAATAATATTGTATTTGAATATTGTTTTATTTCAATTACATAGTTCAAATAATGTTTCATTTGAATAGTGTTCTATTTCAATTGCATTGTGTGGGAGAAAAATATTCCGTTTTGTCGATCGTAACGAATTAATAGAAATTAGTTTGTTATCGACGCACAGGTTCGATCCAAAATCAAGACAAAGCAATTTTGCAATTTCAAAAATTTTTCTCAACGTTTCGATCCAAGTATGGATCATCTTCAAGAGAATTTTGTCATTTTGTGAAAATTTGTGATAGCTATGTAAACGTATTAAAGGTCAACAAATGTGAGCGTTGGTTCAGAAGATTTGCTGCTGGTGATTACGACCTGTTTGACAGGACTCGAAGTAGGCGAGCAGTTAAATTTAATGACGACGTCTTAAAATCTCTAGTGGAGTCTGATCATCAAGGTTAAGTGTGCAGGAATGATCAAGAAGCCTTTGGTCCACCTGGTCAACTGTATAAAGGCACCTACATGGAATCGACAAAGTAAATAGATAAGGAATATGGGTTCCACACCAACTATTCCAGGCCAACAAAGATCTCCGACGAACAGTTTGCTCACGAACTGCATTGCTCACCAGATTACGTAGAGATCCATTGGTACCCTCTATGACAACATAAGACGTCCAAAACAATGGCTATCTTCAAACCAGACACCTAAACCAACCTCATCCATGAGAATGGTTCTGTTGTGTGCTTCGTAGGATCGTAATAGTTCACTTCAACTTATTGAATCCTGGACAAACGGTTACTGCAGACTTGCCAACAATCACATAAGTTGCGTTTCAGACTGTTACAACAAAAGAGCGGTTTTAATCAACAGAGAAGGACCACAAAAAGTCTAGGTCTATACAGAATAGACCATTGATTTCCAATAGATACTCAAAACATTTTCAAGCAAAAAGATTCTATTTAAAGATAACGAATATTTCTTCACTTTAATTAAAACATACACTGTATATACGATCACTATGCATATTGAATAACAAAACACAATTTGTTACATTTGTAAGAGGTTTCTGAAACTATCATTTATGTTTCCTATAATTGTTAAAAATACATTGGTATTTTGTAAAACTTTATGCATAGCACATACGTAAACATAAAGGAAATTGTCTGCATTTTTATGCTATTTAAATAGATATTACGATTTCGAAAGCGAGTGAAAGTATCAATCTCAATTTTTAATTTAATTTGAATAATTAATTTTATTTTTTAAAATACTGAAACAAGGTACGGAAATGAAAATTGAATATTAATTGAATAATCATTAAACGAAGTAAATTTACGTTATATGCAGATATTTTTATGCAAGCTAAATGATGTATCTAATAAAAGAACTATACAATTCAATCGAGATGAAGAATTGGGATGAAAAAGTGAGAAAATTCATACTAGATTAAAAAATCACGATGACGGCGCGTGAATGAAGTTAAAAGTAACAAAAGTTAAGATTTAGTGAAATAAATGACGATTAGTGATTTTTCACGGCATCACTAAACTTATGATATTAATTTAGCCCGAGGATCGATAAAGCATTTTCAGATTTTACCATGAAAATTCGATCTTTACCAGGAATTTCGAAATTTTCCAAGAAAAGCTCGTCACGTTATCGCTTTAATCAGACGCGAAAATCCTAGTGAATTTTGAGGAGAGCGGAGCGATTAACGATCGCAAACTCGCGCGAGTTGTCGCAACATTATCGGCTCTAACTTCTGTTTGACGTTTTCGCAAACACGGCGGCTTGCTTCGTTGGAACTTTATCGACTGATACTGATGCGACAAGAAATGTTTTTTCCCTGATAGAAACCGATCCGATCCACGGTGTCGATTATTATCTTTCAGTTATCATTATACCAAAAATGGGTAAGTGAAACACAAAATAGATGAAGCCTCAGATGAATTCAATATTACGGGTGCAACCAATTTTTATGGAATTCCGTTTTATCTGTTATTGATGCGGACAACTTTTATCTTGCATAAAAATCCGCAGTCTAGATATCATATTCGGATTCAGTTTAATATCGATGCACATCACACTGGCTATATTGCGCGCATTCAATTTACATTTTTCCATATGTACTTCCTTTCAATATCATTTATTTATTCATTAATCTTTCTTTCAACCCGCTTATTTTCTCGTAGAATTTACTTCTTTGATTTCTGTGATTCTATATTTCATTTTCATTCTTAAATTCTGCAGCTTCACCTTTGTTTACATTCAATAGAATCGATACTTGTATTAGTGCGTTTATACGATATGAAATATATGAATTTTTTATTTTCTCGTTTTACCTACGACTTTTTTCACCTTGATCTGTCACGCTTAATAGAAACGATAGTCTGATCTTATCAATAGCAATTCTGCTAGTTTGTCACATTAATATCCTTAACTTATTTCGTTTTCACCACGTTTTTATTAGCTCGCTTTCTCGTCTGTTTGTTTTTCTGTTCGTTTGTCTGTCTGTTTGTTTGTTTGTCTGTCTGTTTGTCTGTCTGTTCAGTACAAATTTTGCAATTCATTTTAAACTAATTTAATAATAGTAATAATAATAATAGCTACTTAAACTTCACAATCATAAATTTCAGGACTATCTGTATGGGGTTAGGAATCTATATGTGGGGTTAGGAACCCCACATTCTATGGGGCTAGGAAAATTATTTTATACTTTTTAGTCCGTTTTAAAAACGTGGTACTTTTAAAAAATGTATTGGGTTGGCAAATAAGTTCGTTCGGCTTTTGTGATTTGTTCCAATGTAAAAAGCCGCTACGAACTTATTTGCCAACCCAATATTTTTAAATTTCTTTCTCTTTTACCTTGCGATTTATCTTGTTCTGCTGCATGTGATACAGAACGGTATTATTATTTCGTGTCTCTGTTATGAATTTCGCACTTCTCGTTTACATTAAAATGCTCGATTCAATTTTACTTTGATTTTCACCCCACGTTAATATTTCGCTCTGTTGCATGGGATAAAAAGCTTATTATTATTATTATTGCACCTTTTCAAGAGCAATTTTGTACGAGTTTCCCACACTAAAATCCTCCATATACAGATCTCTTTATTTTCATTTTCACCTTGTCTTCATCCTGTTGTATGCAATAAAAATGCAATACTATTATTATTGCATCTTCTCAAGAGCAATTTAGCACGAGTGTCCCACACTAAAATCCTCCTTGTCTTCATTTCCACTTTACGTTATTATTCTCATCCTGTTGTACGCAATGAAAAGGCACCATTATTATTACTGCAATTCTTTCGTATTATTTTCCCTGTTCTTTTTTTAGAAATAAAATGATCTCGATCCATTCTGTTATCTTCATTTCCATCTTGCGTTACAATTTCTAGCAGAACCATAAAAAAAGCATACTTTTTAAGTGGCAAAAGAGAAGAACGAGTTAGTTAAACATCAAAAAGGATGCCTCAACGGTTTCCTCTTTAATGGTGAAGAAGCCGAGCAGTTTTGAAGGCAGTTTGAGCTTTCTCGGTACGGGGTGCATTACAGATTTTGCAAAAAGTAAAGGAGCTCTTGATAAACGGAATTTGTGTCGTCTTGAGGGTTCAACGAAGTTCTGCGAGAGCAGCTTTTCCTTGGTAGAGGTAAACTCACTTTTCTTAAACAGGCTTTTAATCTTCTAGGATGAAGGTCCATCGGAACCTGTTGGTACTCGAAAGGGCCTGTTTCATTTATTAAACTGCTCCCGGTTAACCGTAAGTTATGTGCGAGAGTGACGGCATTATTTTTCGATCAAGCAGCTTGCCCACACCTCCAACGTCGAGCAACTCGAAACTTTGCACCGGGAAGTTCGGTAGGAAGTTCTCCATCGCGCCAATTAACACGTTCTCGACAAGGATGTGAAAATCTTTCGTTCCCGTTACGAGGGAAGCGGCTGCAAGATTTACAACCGCTCGGTTCCGCGGTTATACGAGAACTGGCGCACATTCATCCGGCAATACTCATTCCCCTCACGTATCGCAACTGACTGGTTCCAAATGGCAACTACTTTTTAGGATAGCGAACGCTGCGTTTTCCATAATCAACAGACGCAATATTATTTCCCGAAATGTTGGTGTGCCTGTCGGTTCGCTTCCTTAATCACTTGCCTTTCGATTTATTGTACGATTTCTTGTACGAAACTTTATATCTATTGTGTGCGCCTGTTGTATGTTCCCCAGAGTTGGGCAGAAATTTAATCGATGATTTCTTTTTTTTAATCAATGATTGACGATTAACTTCATCAATCGATTGAATCAGTCGTCGATTTTTCAAATCGGTTACCTTTTTTAATCGTACACATTAATCAATCAATCTTGATTCAAATTTTAATATCGATTGATGCCCAACTCTGATGTTCCTTGCTGTACATTGACAAAACCAAAATAGAATTTTATTCGGATTTAAAGAAAATTAATAGCATACATATATTTATTGATTTATAACTGACTTATATTGATTGATTTATAACTGACATATATTTATTAGACTCTATTCAGCATATTCATCACGAGTCTGACACGATATTGTAAGGCAAGGGGTTAACACTGAATCTAACACTAGTCATGGCGATGATCCAATTCTTCTTCTCATAATCTTCAAAAAATTATTCGGTAACCAAATACATACTTAGGATAAATGTACTTATTACTGTGGCTGTACGTTGTACTGCGGTATTTTTTCCTAATGAGATTAAAGTACATAAAAATAAGTATTTTGCCCTGAACGAATTTGCATAATTCACAATTACATAATTCATTAATACATAAATACATTATACATTAATTACATACATAAATACATTATACATTAATTACATACATTATATACATTATACATTAATTACATAAATACAAATTTTTACAAATACAGGTAACATATAACTCAATCAAGAGGAATATAACACTCTTCCATAAAGAATCTTTTAGTCAATGAGAAAAACTCCTTTATTTTAGTTCGCATAAAATTCATCGTGCAAATAATAATGGAGGAATAATGGAGATTTTACATTTCATTTTGTTTTTAAATGGCGTTACTGCGAATCATATTAATGTCCGACGTTATGGTTATAGCGTATATATCTCTCAATTAGACTACTTACCACCCTGTTTGTTTTACAATAGCTGCATTTGCACGTGCAAATACCCGCTGTCGCGTGTTACTGCAATTAAAGTCTTAGATTTGCAAAGTCTCAGGATAAAATATCAGTAAAAACGTTAATAAAACTAATGTAACATACAAGAAATTATTTTAATATTAAGGACAATGATTATGCGTGGAAATTAGTAGAAAATAGTTATTATTATTAACTATTATAATATTATACTGGTGTTTATCGGACGTTAACCCCTTGCCGTATTTTAACAAATCACACTCGTCACGAAGATTTTAAACAAAGTCTAACACAAATATGGATGTTGTGCCTTTCTTTTTAAATGAAATACAATTCGATTCGTTTGTAACCAATGTTTAAGCATTAAAATAAATGTAGCCATACAGATAATGTAAATTTTCTTTTCTCTTCTACGACATTTTTCAGGACAAATACGTTTTAATCACTGTAACGAAAGAAAATGATACGGCAAGTGGTTCAAAAAGACAAAAAATGTATGCGGGTGGGTTCCGACCCCGCTGATTATTTTACAACCACCGCGCTCCGCCAACTTCAACCCCAATAGATGGGTAACACGTGCGACGAACCCACCGAAGCGACGAGCGGACATACACTTATAAATCATGACATTGACGACCGAAGACAATACGAAAAAATTTTCCTTGACAGTTTCCCAAAGACCTTCCGACACACCGCGTCCAATAAACAAACGCTACATTTCCCCACCTAAATCCACCCTTAACCATTCGTGAAAAACCATCAGTACTATTTTGATCCTCGTCGGAGTCGCTTCTCATTCACTGGCAAAATTTCGGAAATGGTGTTGTGTAGTGTTTAATAATTCTGTGGAAGTGTGGTATTTTATTAAGACGTATTCGCGTAAATGGCAGTGTCCCGTCGATACAACGGAGGAATAGAAGACTTAGAAAAATTTGTAAGTACCTACACTTTACATTCATATTTTGTATTTGTTGTGATCATTTGTGCCGTTGCTTTCGAAGGTGGTATAAGTCGCTTCATTTAATTAACACCTTGTAGTCGGAGCTATTTTAACTCGAAAATTAGACAATTGTTCCGGGATAGAGTAATTCCATTATCATTTCTTCCATTCTATGGATATGGAATACAATACAATACTTAATTGTTTAGTAGTTGATTAGATGCCCACATATTTGATAATCTGAACAACATTTTGATTAATGATATATCAATTTTTAGTGGTGACTCTGAGTCACTACTTAATGTTCTTGTTGTTTTTGAAAATTTTTTTTATATTATTATATGTCTGACTAAAACTACCGTGAACTCATTTTTATACCACTTTCAAAAACAATGGCTCGTGTGTTGACGTAACAGCAGGGTAATATAATAAAACCATTCCTGTAATAAACAAAAGAATACCAGCTTTGCTTCGGATTTAACATCGAGGAAATAAATTCTGCAAAATACGGTGAATGAGGACTATAACTTTGATTGCGGGGGAGAGGGTTGCACTATGAAACCAATTGTTCAATAAATATACAACACCGTACGACACTGTTTCAACATCGTTGTTTTTTATTTCCCGCGTGCAGCCGTTACCTAGTCACGGCAGCATATTTTAAAGCAGATTTCATACTTCCTTTACGGTGCTAGTGTAAATTTCGTGCTGGCTAACATGCCGAGAGTATCGAATATCGAATTCGTTGAAAGGTTTCGAGGAGAACCGACAAACGATCGCATCGGAAACGATATCATTGTACCAGACATTCCTATCCCCTTGAATCTAAATAATCCTCTACCTACAAAATACGACACGTAACGACGATATTGACGCGGCAACAGCTGAAAATGTACTGCGCGATAGACAACGCAGTTCCTCGTCGTTGATTAACGAGGAAAAATGGCGGACAGCGGAGAACATTAAATATTCATCAAACTAGATTGCTTAAAAACGAAACTCATTTCGTATATCGTTCGTTGTCTTGTTAAATGGTAAATTGTATTTTTGATTTTATAATGTTATAGCTGACGTTTAAGGGAGTTTGACTCCTTTTTCCAGAATTGCAAGAGTGCGGGATTGGCGTTTTCATTTCTCGATAATACAAAAATGGGGCTTTCCACAATCGATGCAAAACATTTTTATTTTGCATAAAGACCCGCTGTCTATTAATCATATTTATACATATACACGTTATATACATATACATTTATATGATCACTCTTATTTTATATCATGATTTAAATTATTATCTGTATATGTATATTGTATTCAACATAAATCTATATTACTCGAATAACAATGCTTAACGCAACAGATAATTTAGAACGAAGTTATTCACATTTAATAAAAAAGTTTTCCTGTATTAAACATTTTGCTGGTTGCTTAGGAATTAAATGATTTGCGAAGTAGTTCTGTATCTCAATGGGACGGTGGTTTGCACATGTTCGAAACATTGCGGGATTGAATCAGCGTGGAAGCAACGTAACATATACATCGTTATGAAATTGGAAATCTCGCCAAACCCTCTGCGAACTTCTCGCATATTAACAGTATTATTTAGAAGCACATTTTGAGGCTTCCGCACCGGTAATCCTGCTCGGCGATTTTCGTAATTCTCTACTTAAGTGACAGCGTACTGGGCGTGCAGCAAGATTTATACGTGTACCGAATGGACCCGTGAAAATTAGGTTTCTGCTCGACTAACGCGCAAACCTCAAAAGTTGTTTATGCGTTCCCATTACACGTAACTATGGCCGCGAGCTAGAATAACGTCAATCATGTTTTCAGGAACTTTCCGGAAGAATGCACCTCCAACGAGTGATGGAAATATGGCCCTTCAAACACCGAACGATCGACTGCGAGTATTGCATTTTTAAAGGGAAACTAGTTACCAAATTATTTAACAAAAGTTATTTACAAAAAACACAATTTTTAATTCAGTTGAAGGTGCCTCGAAATAAAAAAAATCTGTAACACGGCAAATAGAACAACCACTTGTTTACTTTCAATAGAATTTGTTTGTGCAGTTTGTTAACTACCAGGAATTTTTATTATAGAATTATTTTAAATTTACAGTTTATTATAACTACTCAGAAATCATCGATTTCTAACTTTGTGTCGCACAATTTATTAGTTACAGTATCGCACAAGATTTTAAAATTTGTTAATTACCAAATGATGAAAATGATGATGATTTTTAACAATTATTCGGTGGCAATACTTCACTAGCTGATGCAATTCACTTTAGCAGAATTTATCAGAAGCTTTGCGATTTTATAAACCAAGTTTCAACAATTGTTTGCATAACTATCCCTGCAGTTTAACAACTACCCGGGAAACGATTTTCAATTCTACGTATTCACATCCCGACAAGCCATTCGCACAAAGCGTTTCAATCAAATATTTTAACAAAGTTTAACTAGCTCTCTGTTTTATTCCGTTACTCGTAAATCCGCAAATAGGACAAAGAATCGAATTTTATCCGGATTTTTCTGTATAAAAATTCCTGTTTGAAAAATTGGTGCTGCACAGTATTTTTGGGTAACACGAAGTCCAAATTTAGTACAAATACTCCGTGAAATTCCACATCTCAACAAACTGTTATTTTCATACTTGGAAAGAGTAACTGCATCGCAGCCGTGCGTGCCTGGAATTTCCTGATAAATAATTTGCCAATTAATTGCGCGAAGTATTGGAAAAGTTATCACGACGTGCTGGCTCGTAACAGAGTTACCATAAAACACTAGTTTTTTACAGTATTTCAGCTGGCGGTTAATTTACGATAAATTTTTTGTTACTCTGAACGCGATCGGTGCTTCAAATAGCTCGTTTTTAGGTCTCGTTTATTTTGGACGATGTTTGATCGTCCTGAAAAATTGATGTTATTTGAGGATATAAAATTAATAATATAAAATTCCGTCTATACTCATTTTAAAGCGTGAAGCCTCTACTTTTAAACCCTTGAACTTGTTCTACCAAAGATCCTTTCTCCTAAGAAAGATTTAAAGTTGCTGATTTTCTCCACTAATCCAGGCGAAATTCAATTTTTTCAGATTTATTTTTCAATATGATTTCATAAAAAAAGTCTCCTTTTTACAATGACACCTTAAAAATTGATCTCAGATTTTTCGACAGGGTATCCCAAAATTCCTTCAACAGCCGGAAATGGGAGTTTCCTGAGATCATTTGAAGCAACATTTCCCTTTGCAAAAATGTTATCCGCGGCTTTTTTATTATATAAAATTAAATATTATAAAATTAATTAAATAAAAAAATTAATTAATAAAAATAACATTAAATAAAAACTGTGCTGCAGACAAAATTATATTTCATAAAATTCCGAAAGAAAAAAACACCAGTTTCTCGCTCCGATATATAACGAAATAGGACCTTTGAAAAAAAAATTACATCAAGAACGTGTAAGTAAATATTTCGTCCTTTAAATCAAGCCTAGTTAGAATGCCATAAGATTCTTTTAATGAAGTTACAGCAGTCTGAAAATCGACAAATTATTCACATTACATGTATGTATATGTGGAGTGGTGTATGAGTGTATGTCTAGAGACTATTTCCACGGGGAGGAGCGGGGGGGGGGGGTTCGAGGAAAAAGCGTTTATTGATTGCTTTATTATCTCTGACCGCAAATGGTACTAGACGTGTGCAGGGACATAGTGTTTTTCTAGGAAGTACTTGAAGCCCGTCACGTACTGCAACGTAAGGGAAGTCGGACCTAATATATGTTTGTACTACTGCTACACTCCAGACCCGAAGTTCTTTCTGTCTGCACAATTTTCTTACACTTAATCATTCCTTTATCGCAAACAGCGTGGTGCAATAGACATTGGACGATTCCATTTCTCGCAGTATTTTATTGCTGAACAACTAATAAAATTCCTGTTTTAAATTTATAGAAAATGAAGCGCTTATCGCTGGGAGTATTTTATTATGAATATCATTTCTATATGCAGATTATGGAAAAGCGGTTATACGTGCACGAATCGTGGCTAGCTTATCTTACAAAAAAAAGTTATGAATATTCGGAGAGAAAAATTTAAAAAATATCTATTTTAGTCGCGATATATTTTTGTCCGGACAATTTGAAAATGAATCGCGGGAAACATGAAAGTCAAAAAAATGGTGTTATATAATTTATGCGTATATAAATTCTTATAAAACATTTTTATTAAAATCTATACAAATATTTTTTATTGTAGATATACATAGATCTACATGTACGTATACATTTTAAATTCCTCGAACACGTGCGTAGATTAAAAATTAAATTGAAACAAAGTAAACATAATATTTGAATCTAAATTCCACTCAAGTATGTTTTATTAGAGATTTTTCTAAATATGTAATTACGCGAGTATAAATAGTAATATATTACAAACACGTAATGGGATACGTTAATGGCGTTTCGATGTTGAGATTGAAATCGTGATGAAATAATGAAACTTTTGATAAACACTATTGCCTATATATCAATATTTAATTGGTTCATCTGACCGTTTCACTACTATCGAATGTTTATTATTTATTGACACTTGTCAGGAAACGATTGAATAAATAATATATCTGATTGTACAGTGTTACAATTCATACTAAATTTGTGCAACGATTTTCCTTATTTATGTCACTCGTGCTGGGTTCGTATTCAGTTGTGACTTGAGTTCTCGTGTTTATAACTCGAATCTATCAATTTTCTCATTATTACCTTGTTGTCAATATAAATAATTAGTCTAAAAAAATTATTTTCTCCTTTAGTGCAATTTATTTATAGTCACTAATGTCTAAAAAAATTATTTTCTCCTTTTTAGTGCATTTTAATATAAGCGTGGTTTTTAAAAAGTTTTTTTATATATTTTTTTTATTAATATCTCATTTCATACATTTCATATTCATTTTTGTCATAAATGCATAAAATCCGCCGTCTAGCAATTGCAGTATGGCATTTTGCACGTAAAAGTAATTAGAGAGAATTTATTAATGTTTTTCACAGAAACGTGTCAGAATTTAAGTATTCGCTTCGGTCCAAATGGATCCGTATATACAGGTCAATTAAATGAATGACTCCTGCGAAGGTCGTGATTGATCTGACAGATACATGAAAAATCTTCCCATAAATATTTGGAAACGTACAGGTCGTAAAGCTTGTTGACAAACACTAGGTGATATACGATATACTAAATCTCTGCATGCATGTTGTATAGAAAATACTAACAGTGACATAGACCCAGGTGAACAAATGAACTGACAAAAAGATCAAAACTGACTACAGAGACTGATCTCTCAATATAAAATTTTTTTGTAGTTCGAAAACCGTTCATATCTTGAGTGTATCAATATTATTCGCGATAATCGTTCGACTGTTTCACAAATACAGCATACAAGTATCAGCTGAAAGTTTTCACAATTTTTTTTATATTGCACATCGTTGTTTACTCGTACTGTCGTTTTGAATATACTGCGTATATTTATCTTGTTCTGTTACGAGGGAATATTTATGTTACATTTAATAAACACAAGAGATTTATGTCAATCCTCAACTGTCGGGGTAGAATATTCAAAACTATATGGAACCAGAGTTGCCAGATTAACACTTTACCTACCGGAAGCCTATGGAATAGATAAAAGTCTGCTCTTTCGCGTGGTATAGTTCAATTTTTCGCTTGACCCTTATTTTTTGAGATAAATTCGAAAATATCCGTAAAAATTGGTGCAAAAGTGGTGTCTCTCCGTCTTTAATCATTGTTTAAACATGTTTAAACAATCATCATGTATTAATATTGGATATCGCTGTATTCGGGAAAGTCTACAGAATCTTTTGCTGTAAAGAACAATTCAATATCTTTTATAATAACATCACAATATTTGTTTAAAGTTGAAAAATATGTCTTTTTTTTTAAACCCCATTTTCTCAAAAACTGGACGTATAGGAAAAAAATGAAAAACAGATTCGGAATCAGCGCGGAAAACTCCATAAGAATCGCATAGTGGGAATCGAAATACTTTTAAAAAGTTGACATTTGTTGGACAGTGTAATTTTGCTGTATCAAAAGAAAGCATAGAAATTTTCTTTTACATTGCAATCTTAAATGACACTATTAGATAACGTTATTGAGGGTGTCTTATTAGTTCACAATGAAAATTGCTGTTACTATTGATGGTTTCATTAAAAAGTGTTTAGCCATGAACCATAGATTTTTCAGAATTAAGCAATAATCATCGGTCGGTAATGTGTTGAGAGCTGTCTCCCACTATACTCCTCCTCTTCTACGACGCTATTTCTCCACGCTTCCGCCACGGCTCGGTCACGTGACGCGTTTTGTCTATGTCGTGCGTGTGTCGCAATGTCACGTGACCAGTACTGGCAAAGAGAAGGTAACTTTTCCCCACAATTCGAATGAATTCCTCTGATCTACAGTAATTGAAAAATTTGCTCACAGCATGCAGCACTGTCTTAAGGAGGTCTCGTGTCCAAGGATTGCAAGTGTGCGGGATGCGCGATCTCAATTCTCGATGATGCAAAGATGGGGTTTCTCAGTGGTCAAAAACGCTCGATAAAAGATTTTATGAAAATATGCGCAACTGTATGCTTGCGAATAATGCAAATTACGTTGCCGAAAAATGAAAATTACGCCTCGTAAACGAAGAAATGCGACTTCATATATCATCCCCATCACAAATATTATCTTACACAGGGGATCTTACACTGAGAAAAAAAGTAGTTACTTGAATAACACGCGTGTTATCGTAATTTTTTTACTTCGATGAATATCAATGTATTCTTTTCAATAGTATGAAATTTAGAAGCAAATCGTGATGTATTTGAATTGTCTATCATGAAATGATTGAAAATAGTATTTGATTCAATACCGTATATTATTATTCGTAATATTTCTTTTTTTCCTTCAATCAGATATGTTGTTAAACAAATTTGAGAAATGTATTGATTTATACTGGAATTGGTTCGAGGCCATATCTTATTTTTTTGAAAACATTGATGGTCAAGCTATTGGCTTATATGATTGGCGGAAATGAATTTTGCTATTGAAATTTAATAGTATTAAATATTAAAATAAGTTCATATGATATTGGCACTATTCAATAGTACATCTTATTGAATCAACATATATTTTTTTTGTTTCGAAAGGATTTTTTTCTCAGTGTATCAGAATAAGTTTACGTATAATAAGTATAATGGTATAATACGTGAAATGGTGGTTCATGCAAGTTCCAACTATCACAGATTCTTTGTAAAAAGCAGAACTTTATTTCGAATTGCTTAATTAAACATAAATATTTGAAGAAATTCTGACGAGAAATGTCGATTTGAATCCCTTTGCTGTCGTACCAAGCACGAACAAATTAAAACGATAGGAATAATATTATTTTTGTCCACATCAGATTATCACTCGCCACACTCACGGATCGAACGTTCTCGTTCGATTCAAGTTTTAGCTATGAAGCACCGTGACAGCCGAGGATTTATCTGCCGACAAGCAGTTCCCCTTGAATCAACGGCGCGCCGGTGCTCTTTGACCCGTTTTTCTCGCCGAAGCGAAGGATGCGACGTTCCCGTGAAATTGTCTTCTTTCCATGGCAGTGACTGCGCGACGAGGAATTTCAGTCGAGTCCCTGTCGTTTCGAATTGGAAAATAAATTTCAACCACATCACGGCGGGCTCGTTCTTCGGGAAAAAAGCGCGCTGAAATTGGTACCGACGCGACACCACGTTTTGCTGGAAGTTGGTTGAGGGAAGATAGAAATGGCGTGCCAAATGGCTAAATAATTCAGTAAGCTTCCGGTTCGTGGTTCTCGATGATTCTATTTTTTATGCTCGAAGAGAACATGCAAAACGAAGTATGTCGTTCCATTTATATATGAAAGTGCTGATGATCTTGAAATCTCCTAAAAAATTACCTTGGAAAAAGAAATAACTTTACCACTAATGTATTACAACTTTGTTGCGAGCACTTCTTCCATATCATTAACAGATTTTAACACATTTTTTTACTTAATCCGACATAAAGGACCACGAAAGATTGTAATTAATAGATTTATAACTAAATTTAATTAACACAGAGATAACTAGATACACAAATATTATTCAAAATATTGTTTACATTATTAAATATGTTGGTGTCTAATCAATTGCTAAACATTTAAATATTGTTTGCGGTATTATATCAATTTCATATTCATAAGATGAAGAGAATATAGCAAATATTAAGAATTCCTGGTAGAGAAAATCATGTTTTTTATTGCTTCTTATTTATATTTCAAAGCAACGTTGTAATTGGTAAAACGTTGTAAGAGTTCCACACATATGACTGTTATCAGATGTGCCAATGACCATACTATTTTTCTTACGATTGTTATTCACTGAATATATTTTATAATAAAAGATTTATGACTCGTAAAACTGTTCGATTCTGCTGAAAAATTTCTATCAGCTTACAATAATAGAAAGTTAAGCTCGTTTAAACATTTTAAAAAAAGATAAAAAGATTTTTACCACGATTTTACATAGTACAATCTGTACGTATCATTGTACAGTTTACCCTAGAAAGGAATTCGTCTAGGTCGGAAGAAATGTTGAATCTTCGATTTAAAATAGCTCCGACTGCAAAGGGTCAACTGAAGCATTCAGTGAACCATCTGATGTCACAAGATTTAAAAGCTCTGATCGTCAGTTGAATTATTAAAGATGCAAACATATGGTGTGTCACACCTTTAGGAAAACGGAGACGCCAGTGTTCCTCAACTGTCCAAGCACCAATTAGAGAATTGATGGCAAGGTAAGACGGTGATTACAAGTTTTGGAAACTACGTTGCAGTTTTTGATGGTGTAGGACGAATCGTACAGTTTCAACGAAATTGTTTGACTAACCCGTCGAGTGCCTGGGTGTCCTTAATTCACGTCGAAGATAGTTGCCTAACGCGCGAGTTTCAGCTACAGCTCAGAGGGACATAATTTATGTCACAGCCGTCTGGCATGTTCGAAATATTCTACGGCACTCTAACCGTGCCATTAGTCACGATGCGGAAGGGGCGCGGGTGGCCTTGAAATTTGCTTTATACGCTGCTTCCTGCTAGCTAGAAAATCGCATGAAAGATAAAATGTATAACGTTAACACGACAGTAACCCCCATCGGACGCTGGCAAAAACCGCGCCACGTGGATCGCACGTGGTTACCTTCTTCCTTGCTCGAAAGTTTTATTAAATGCGACGTACCCAATTTTGAATTATTACAACAGTTTAAGAGAAAAAAGTCGCAGATTCTCTGAAATTATGCATTCTACTATGGCTTTAAACAACGAAGTGCATGAAATTAATTTTACTGTTTTTAAGTGAACTGTCTGATTATGGATGTCGCATATTTGTGACGGTGGTAGCGAACAGGTTAATATAATTATTCAATTGTTGATTACATTGTTCTCCATGTGTTAATGTAATGTTCGTTGACATTAACATTCGCTTAAATTTCAAGTGATTGTTAGGAGATATAGTTTATTACGAACTTCTTAATTTATTTTAAACACAGAATATTTATTTTCTTGTTCGAACAGAATTTTTGGTTTCTAGATAAAAAAAAGTTTATTAGTTAATACAAATGTTACTCATGATGTATATAATAATGTTTCGTTAATGGTTTTGCATTCTGCATATTTGCAAGTGTATTAAACGTATAAACCCGTGTAAAGGGTTACATGGAGAATATAATGCTCCTCCTCAGCAGTGAGGTTAACGCTGTTTGTAATATCTTGAACGGGATTAAAAGTTTAGACAGTAGAAAGTTATAATTACAAAATAAAACTGTTATTCTTGACAAGCTTGTACATTGGTCTGCAATGTAGCAGTAGTTACTCAAAAAGTTATTTACCAATCTTTCTTTTCATGACGTTCGCTTCTGTATCGCAAACTTGCCTCATATTACTTCTCTGCAACGTTTTATAATTTCTTTACCTAAGCGCATAATTTAAAGTTTTAATTACCGTGATTCCTCCATTTTGTATTAACCATGAAATGGAACATTTGACAAAGATTTTGATCCTGACTGTCATGACTGCAATTTATTACTATAAAATCGTTCGTTTTAAACATTTCAAGTATAAGATACTTTTGACAACGCGAATTTGGGAACGTTTAGATTATTTTGGGAAAAAAATGACTAGACTTGCCTTTATTTTGATACGTTTCATAAACATATCAAATAACTCAAAAAAATTATAAAGAAATGATAAAGAAATTTTAAATATTCTAATTGTAAATCACTTAGAATGCTGCTTACTAGAAACTTCAACGTAAAAGTTATATACATAGAAAATTTATTTAATTTATTAACAGACTGAAATATCGAAAAACAGAACACTTTTAAGAAGTTCTTCTGGTCTACAAGCGTATGTCTTTAAAAATATGTCTGATATAACTGACAGTCAAAACAATTTTTCTTGAAATTCAAGATCTAGTTGAAAGATTATCGGTCTTACACTTGCCTTTATTGATATGCTTCAAAAAGATACCAAATAACTCAAGAAAATGATAAAGAAAATTGAAATATTTTAATTGTAAATCACTTTGTGTCTGTGTTTTATACGCTGCTTCTCCTGCTAGCTCGAAAATCGCATGGAAGATAAAATGTGACCCTCATTGGACGTTGTTAAAGGCCGTGACACGTGAATCGCACGAGTCCACGAGTCAGCCTGTTCCGTCGTTCGATTGGTTTTATGCGGCCATTAATTGATTCTCTTAAAAGAGATTCCCACAAGATTTAATTCCAAACATTTTAACTCCTTTACTTTCTTGATTCTTTTTATCGGTGTGTCCATAAAAACGCGACTTCTTTTTAATTTTCAGTATCTTGTAATTGATGCTGAAAATTTTTATTTTGCATAAAGATCCGCAGTCTAATAATACATTTTTCCTTACTTTTATTTTTTAAATTTACGTAACTAATTTTTGTTTGATTTAAGAAACTAATTTTTATTTGATTTCAGTGTCTTATAATTGATGGAGAAAATTTTTATTTTGCGTAAAGATCCCCAGTCCAATAATAAATTTATCCTTACTCGTATTTTTGTCATTTGTTTTCTCCTTTAATAATCCTAATAATATCATGATAATATACTGAGAGATACCCTTAAATCCTTTTTAAGATTTTACTGTTTCACGTTTCACCTACTCACACTTTTGCCACAAATGCACAAAATCCGCAGTCCATTTCTTATAAACGTGGTTAATAGAAACATTCTACTTGCAACACCTGCAAATCCCAAATCTGGCAGTTCCAAGTCAACAACGAATGTGATGATATAGGAAAAAGCTGCCGAAATAGCTAGAAATTGTAGGACTTCATTACTCCGACAGTATCCCCCTTAATCTGCCGAAGCTGTTGACACAGCAACCGACGTGTGTCTCTTAATTCCATTTCCGCGATTCACCTACGAAAACGTGAATTCGAATCCGAATGAAATTCAAATCTATTTACAAGTTCGAGCTACCATATCCTCGCCTCGAAACTAATTTAGCGTCGGAAGAGTTTCCTCGCCAACTCTAAACAGAGATGACGAGGGAGTAATAAGGAATAATCCGGTGGGAAAGAAACGACGCGACAGAAAGCCTGCGTAGACTGAAGAGAGTCCTTGGCCACAATTTTCGCGATTAGCTTCGAACGAGCTGACACTTGGGGCTAGTGCAGAAACGGCTTCATCAAAGGCTCGTCGACCCTATCATTAAAACGGGGTGCACGTCCGCGCGTGTAAATCCCTGCGACGATTTCCCGGATTAGTATTGTAACCGTAATGAAACCACAAAAATTCTGGGACTGTAGAAACCGTATGATCTTTGCAGGCCTGTGTTAGGCAGCCAGCTAGGATATAGCTAACTTCCGCCTCTCTCACTGTCTCCCTTTCTCTCGCGAGAAAGCGGCAGATATGAAGCAGGTGGATATCTCGTTCCGTCGAATGATACCAGGTCGCGGTGGAGGACTGGTATTATACCAGCCGGCGACCATAACCTTTCACTGCGCCGCTCTACTCTTAAGCGTTTTACTCGGTTTTTTACAGTCCGCGTTTCTTCATCTCTTCGGCGCAAAATGGCCAGCTCATATACAGTGTGTCCGCGCTTAAGTGTAAATGGACCGTTATCTCTCCAACTATTGTAGCCACGAGGAAAATGTGTGTAGGGGAGACCGGGGATATACACATGCCGTCTATACATACATATATACATATATACATATATATATAGATATACATATGCCGTCCATAAATATCTGACCACCTTCTGTTTATCGAAAATATACAAAATACAGGGTGGGGCAATAGCTATACGGGGTGGGGCGCCACATTTTGCCACCTCAAATATCTTTGTTGTTTTTAAAGATACGTCAAATGTCTGAAGGACAAAGTTGAATGGTAAAATGGGGCTTATACGATACCAAAAAAATTTTTGTTTTTATGTAATCTTTTTTAGAGATATGAAGGTGACCTTCATTTTCTTAAATGGAACGAGGTATCTTTTAATACATCAATCGATGCAGCTGGGCATTCGTTATAAAAAAGTACTAATCTATGTACGTCGAAAAGTTAGTAGTTCAGGAGATATTTCAATTTAAATAACTCTAAAATACCATTATTGTCGTATTAAGACGTTAGTGTTTACTTACTTCTGTAACATCTTAGCACGAGTAATGGTATTTTAGAGTTATTTAAATTGAAATATCTCCTGAACTACTAACTTTTCGACATACATAGGGTAGTACTTTTTTATAACGAATGTCCAGCTGCATCGATTGATGTTATAAAAAATACCTCCTTCCATTTAAAAAAATGAAAGTCACCTTCATATCTCTAAAAAAAAAATTACATAAAAACAAAAATTTGTTGGTATCGTATAAGCCCTATTTTACCATTCAACTTTGTCCTTCAAACATTTGACGTATTTTTAAAAACAACAAAGATATTTGAGGTGGCAAAATGTGGCGCCCCACCCTGTATATACAGCTGATTTCTCCTGATCTCACCTGATTTTGACATCTTGATTTTCTCGCTATTGTTACTCGTAGCAAACAATGTTTCAGCATAGGCTTGAATGGTATCGAATGGAGCATATTTTGATGTTATTAGTTTTTTCGCGAGGGAACGCGTAAAGGTAATATAAAGGTCACCTCATTTTTTTAAATGGAATGAGATATTTTTTAATACATCAATCGATGCAGCTGGACATTCGTTATAAAAAAGTACTAACCTATGTACGTCGAAAAGTTAGTAGTTCAGGAGATATTTCAATTTAAATACAGTGAATAACAAAAGTAAGTTAATACTCATATTTTCAATAATGAAATCACGATAACATTTATTCACTTATAAAAATAAACAAGTTGATTACGTATTTAATAGAAATGTTGAAAACAAAATTTATCACGATAATCACAGTCATCTGAAGATTTATCAAGATATAAAAATACCATCACAATATTTGTTTAAAGTTGAAAAATATATTTTTTTTCGAAGTCTTGTTTCTCAAGAACTGTTCGTCTAGGAGAAAAATTAAGGGAAGATTCGGAATCAGCACATTAAACTCTATAAGTACCAGCATCACAATGTAATTGTGAAACAAATTTGTGTTGGACAGTGTTATCAAACGATACTTCAACTTACGTTTGGCACACCAAATTTTGTATATTTAGTGTAGAAAGATCAATATCAAAATCTTGAGATCACTGTGACTATCGTGATAAATTTTGTTTTCAACATTACCATTAAATATGTAATCAACTTGTTTATTTTTATAAGTGAATAAATATTACTGTTATCGTGATTTCATTATTGAAAATATGAGTATTAACTTACTTTTGTTATCCACTGTAACTCTAAAACACCATTACTGTCGTACTGACAAGCTAGCGTTTACTTACTTGTGTAACTTGTGTATTAGTTTCATGTAAACTTCGAATGATGTATGATGCCGGATGGAAGCTGACAGCAACACAGTGCTGATAATAGGCGAACAGAAGATAAATCTTACTTAGAAGATAAGTCAACCTTAACCCTCACCCACACGAGTAATTTTTTATACGGTTCTGCATGAATTTGAAATAGGTACCCGGGTATTACGCCGTGTGGATGAGGGTTAAGCCGAAGGTATTGTGGCCCAATGCAAACTAATGACACGGGTTCTAATGTTCGGAATATATGATTTGCAAAAGGGTAAATTTGATTTGCAAAAGGGTGTATTATGTGTATGTATTTGAAATGCAAAACTTGTATGAGGTATTAGGACCTTGAATAAGTTCTCGCTGTTTCTTTTACAAAATAAAAGATATATTTAAATTATGAAGAACACAAACATTTCATTCAAAGTATAATATATATAGTATAGTATATTCGAGTAATTCCTCCAACTTTTCGTCTTCAAATTTTTTCGGTGCGTCAGAACGTTCTTTATCCTCAAGTTCAAATTCATTATTTTTGAAGCGTCAAAACCAGTCTCTGCATGTCGTATCCGACAAAGCATTGTCACCATAAGACTCAACAAGAATTCTATGTGCTTCAGCTGCAGATTTCTTTTAAATAAAGTAGTGTCATAAAATTCCCCGCAAATGCACTTTATTCGGCACAAAAGTAGACATTTTCAGAACTAAGAAAAAATTACTTTGTTTACACTAAAGTGAACTACCATACACTGAAATTTAAGGTTAGATACACTACTGCCTTGCATGTGTGTTACCATTCGAAATTCCACGAACGGGGTACTGCTATTACCATCTCTGAAGAAACAGCGTGAACTTATTCAAGGTCCTAATATTATATCAATTTCATATCCAATAAAATGAGAAAAATCATATGAAATGGAATTATTCTAGCTCGGAAGAAATGTTTAATTTTCAAGTTGCAAAAGCTCTGACTGCAAAGAGTTAATACAAGACATGGGTTAAATTAGGGACTGGTACTTACTTGATTAGGAAATATGAAAAATTCAATTTCTCTGCAGGCAAGACAATGTTGCAAGAATGAATTGCGAAGTCGAAGCAATATATCTTGTTCAGTTGCAGACAGAGAGATGGATGACAAAGAGAAATTTTTAATTCTGTGAGAGAGTCAGTTTCGCTGCAATGTAAAAGACAGAAATATCGAGTATCTTCGTTTTAACCTGCAACTTTCGTATTTGATAAGTGTCGCAAATTTCAGGCGTACGCGAAGCAGTGAATTGTGTGAACGTACACAATACCCAAATAAATCCTATTGGAAATAGTGTGTTTACGCAAAGTATCCGACGGATGCACACTTCCGAAGAATGCAAGCGTAGAATAATGTAATATCTAGACTGCGGATCTTCATGTAAAATAAAAAATATTTGCATTGATTGCAGGACGCAGGAGCCAAATAAAAATTGTATTCTTCTTTTAATTATTCTATTAAGCTGAAACTGATACGTTGATGTCATTAAGTATTTTTAAAATGTCCACTACTTTAAATTACAAATTTACCCATTTTCGTCATAAATGCATAAAATCCACATTGCGATATTATACAGGGTGTAAAGAAATTTCTTGATGATTTCTCCAGAAACGTCTTATTCTACTTATCTTAAGGATAAAAAGTTCAAAAGGAACCATAGGTCAAAACTCGAACGTTCTTTTAAAAAATGATGATAAAATTTTTTCATTATCAAACTGATTTTATTTACAGTGAACCACAGTAATATCCGGACACTTTTAAAAGGACGACAACTTTTTTAATACCGGATCGTACTACTTGGACATTTTTTAAGAAGTTACAGCAATTACTTTACTACAAGACGTGAAAAAACGTTTTTATGGGGGCTTATATTGAAAATTTAAAAAATAGATTTTGTAGATCTGTGTCAATTATACATATTCCGAAATCTTCATAAAAATTGATCAACGTTACAATAAGCTACAAATGTTTAAAGTGGTGAAGATTGCAGTTTTTCACTATTTTCTGCCTATAACTGAAATAAGTCTAAGGATTTGTGACACTGACTTACAAAACGTATTTTTTAAATTTTCAATATTGGCCCACGTAAAACTGTTTTAAACAGCAACTTTTATTATTTTCTTTGTAATCCCGATCAATTTCAATTTTCTCAAAATTGATTTTCCACGTCGTGTAGTAAATTAATTGTTCCAACTTCTCGAAAAATCCAAGTCGAATGATCTGATATTTAAAAAGTCATCTTCTTTCTAGAAGTGTCCGAATATGGCTGTGATTCATTGTATATTACATTTGTTCTATTCGGTTGGAACGAAAGTTTGTAGCGTTTGTAAATTAAAATTGAAAGCTAAAATTCAGATATGTATTCCTAGATTTATTCAATAACATATTTTCCATTTTGTTCTATTACTTTCTGCCATTTTCGAGATAACTTCTCGAGTTATTGAACAAGCATATGAATAAATACCTTAATTTTATCTTCGATTGTTAATTTGAAAACGCTACGAGCTTTCTTTCCAACCCAATATATGTAATAATTAGACTGCGGATTTCTATGCAAAATAAAAATGTTTTGCATTAATTGTGGGAAGCAGGAATATATATATATATATAATTATAATTTTTAATATATAAAATATTATTAATATATAAAATATTTTTAATATATAAAATAATAATAATTATATATAATTTTTAAAATTCAAGAATGTTTTAACGTTGCTTATATATATATTTATATATAACATAAAAATTAATTTCATCCATTAACGACTTTGTTGCATTAAAAGCAACGTTACAACATTCTTGAATTTTAAAAATCTTTTACTGTTTTATATTGATGCACACACACACATAAAGATCTGCAGTCCTGTAATAATTCACGCTCGAAGAAACAATTTCCAACGGCTTCATCAATAGCACGCTACACATATAAAATCCACCTTGCCGAGGAATGAAACTGCAATATAAATAAAATCAGTTTGATAACGAAAAAACTTCGCCATGGTTTCTTTTCAATTTTTCATCCTTGCGATGAATAGGATAAAATGCAGTCAGAAAAAAATCGTTGACCTTTTGACCTTGAAATTCAAGGTGAAATCGAGGATGTAGAGTGTTGCTATGATAGTCGCGACATACAATTTCGTCTGTGCACCTTGCACATTTGCATTCTTGGAAGAGAAGTTTAAATTGTTGGTGCAGGACTGTCGTCGTCTGTGAAAATCTTGGAATATGAATTGTTTTAATTAATTCTTGTTGGAAAACAATGACTGTGCACAGCGTACTTGTTAATATATTTCAGAACTTTTATGGGCCAATAGAATTTTATTATGAATATTCACGCGGGTCTCTCCTGTTTTACTGAAAGTTCTTTACTACGAGGAGTTGCGGTAGATATTAAACTTCACCTTGATACGTAAGGCTTTATGGCCGTTCCTTTTACAGCTTGCAATTACCGGTGCATGCAAAATGACGCATCCCTTCGGGTTGCACGGATGCCATTCTTACACTTTTCTCGCCTACGCAAAATTGCACCGTTCAAGCGCGAATACTTCCAGTACTATTCCTTGCTAAATTTTCCATATTTCTGTGTCTTTCGATTTAGCGGAATAATTTCACTCACGTTCATGACAGTATTTATCATTTTGTCCGCCTTTTATTATAATTTTTACTTGATAGATAACATTTCAAAATGTATCTTTACTTTGTGTTTCATTCAGATGAATTATTTTGGAATAATTATTCGTTTCAAATACTTGATTCAAATCAAACAACAGGTATATTATATATTATTACTAGACTGCGGATTTGTATACATCTATAACAAAAAGAAGTAGATTTCTATCACGACATTGTGAGAAGTTCTATTCACCCGTGCACTGGAGGTTACCAATTTTCCATGCTTGCGATTGTTGTGCGCTACACGGAGCTAGTAACAAATTAAATTCGACTGGAATGGAACAGAGGTTCAGTTTACTTTCATTGAAACACGTCAAAAGAAAAGCGAAACAAAAGATGTAAAATCGTGTTTGCCCAATGCAACATGTTTTTTTGACACGCGCTGTACGACATTAAAGCAGCACGCGCGAGTCAATGCCGGTCGAACAAAGTTTCCCAATTCCTTGGAACGGACAGATACTTCAGCGGCCAACAGCGTCGCGACGGAGCCATTGAAACAGATTTCAGCCGTTAACCCGGACCCTTTTTTTCGCGTGGGGGAAACTTTGTTGAAACGTCAATCGCACTTTATGCCATCGAGTGACCATGAACAGAACGACGAACAGAACGATGAAGAACAGAACGACGAAGAACAGAACGACGAAGAACAGAACGACAAAGAACAGAATGACGAACAAAATCATGAACAAAATCATGAACAAAGTCATGAACAAAATCATGAACAAAGTCATGAACAAAGTCATGAAAAAATCATGAACAAAGTCATGAACAAAATCATGAATAAAATCGTGAACAAAGTCATGAACAAAGTCATGAACAAAGTCATGAACAAAATCATGAACAAAATCATGAACAAAATCATGAACAAAGTCATGAACAAAGTCATGAAAAAATCATGAACAAAGTCATGAAAAAATCATGAACAAAGTCATGAACAAAGTCATGAACAAAGTCATGAACAAAGTCATGAACAAAGTCATGAGAAAAATCATGAACAAAGTCATGAACAAAACCATGAACAAAATCATGAACAAAATCATGAACAGAACAGGAACAGAACGACGAACAGAACAGGAAGCGAGCAGAAGAGGGCCCGAATCGGCATACCAGGCGGCTCGAAATAATCACAGGAAGGAGTCCCCGAAATCCACGCCCCCGTCCACCCCTTTTATCGCCGTCCGAAACATATCAGGTCGATGTCGCTCGAAAGAAACTTGTAACGGTGTCTGTAAAGTACAACAGAGGGGTGGCTAACATAAATAAAAGCTTGTATGTATAACCGTCCCCGGGGGTGTGTGCGCTGGTTGTTTCCTCTTTCCGTTCCAGAAGCTCGCTTGTTGCTTTCCAGCCCCGAATACCAGCACCCAGCAGCGTATACGTCCTCCTCACTCCCTTTCGCTCTCCCCTTTTGTTGTCCAGGAGGGACAGAGTTCATCGATCTTTCGACAAAACAGAACAGTCCCACCGCGGCGGGCGGCGTTCTTTTCTTCTACGGGAAAAACGCTTCCGGGTATTTTCAACCCCCTTCTCATCGTCTCCTCCTACTTCCTCTCGAGCTCTCCTTTTCTATGCTTCTTCGGGACACGCGTTGTTATTGCCCAACCTGTTTCCGTCTCCCCTTTCTTCTATCCAGCTCGACCAAACCATCCGCCATCTATTTTCTTCGACTTCAACCCTCGAAAGGGTTCGATAATTTCGACATGATCACGATCGCTGCAGTTTTTCACGTCTCGGTACTCTAACTCTCGTACTCTAACTGCTGGGAAGGCCAACCAGCAGTTTTAGTGAACTGCTACACTCTGCCACAGAAATTAGCACGTTTGTACATTTTTCAAAGTCTTGCAGTAAAAACTGCTAAAAATAATTTATTATCTTACGTATACAAATCACATTTTTCTTACGTTCACTCCCTATAAATACTCCTGGCTTCTATATGCCTTCATTTTATCGTACTGACCTCTTTCTTATTTCTTGATTGTATATAGCTAACGGACATTTCCTTTCATTTTTTGTTTGTATAAACAAACGGATATTTTCTTTCATTTTTCGTTTGTAATGTAGTTTATTTTTTAATGAATACAAACACTACATTTATTATGTCCAAATGAAGAAAACATCGAATTTCTTTCTATAAATACTCGTGGCTTGTTTATGACTTCATTTTGTCCTCTACTTATCTGTTTCTTATTTTTCGTTTGTATAAACAAACGGGCATTTTCTTTCATTTTTTTGTTTGTAATGTAGTTTATTTTTTAAGATATAGAAAGACTACATTTATTATGTCCAACTGATGGAAACATTGAATTATAACAGACGATTGGAAATCGTTGAATGATTTTAAGTAACATATTCAAGAGAAGTGTGACAAAATTGGCTCAGAAAAGTATTAAAAAATTATATAGATCTGCACCCAACAAAACCATTACTGTATTAAGTATAAAATTATGTTAAGTACAAAATATCATCCAAAAATTTGCTAATTTAGAATCTTTGCGAAAATGTAGTGTTTGTCAAATGAAATTAAACAGGTTGATAAAATCTAATTTGCTTTTACTTACAATTAAACACATCCTAAAATATAGTGTAGAAATAAATTGCAGTTACAGTGTGAGAACTATAAATTAAAGTCATATTAATTTTAATATTTTTGTTTCAGAGTACAGATGTCAGTTTTTTTTCAATAAAGTTACACAGGTGGAACAGCTAAAAATATTATAGTAAATGGTTGCGTTTTAAGCTGAAGCAAGTTGTGTTTGAAGAGTGAAATTACCCTTCAAAGTTTAACCCGCAACGTGCGAACACGGAAACTGTTGGAGATACGGGATAATACAGTAGAGCCTCCCGTAGCTGCTCACCCTCATTATTACATTTTTAATACTATTGATCACGCTTTTGAACACCCGAGGAATGCAAACACGTTACCGAGAGTTCGTGCGTCTGTAATTAGACGGATTGAGCTATGCCACATACCTATACGGCAGCGAGGAAATTAGTTTCAGTAGTTTTGTAACTGATAGAATGAAAGTTCGTTAAAAAAATTTCTTTGTGCTTGTATTTGAACTCGGTGCTTTTGAATGATGTGTTACCACGTTGCCAGTGTTTTCAAACATGATATGCGAGGATGAAAATTGGGTAAAAAGTATTATTCTATTGACCCTCGTTTTTTCGTAACGAACGTACCATTTACCGATGGTTTTTTTTTTTAATTTTTACAATATTTCCCCTAGGGAACAAAGTCCTGTACAAAAAGTGTATTTTGTTTTACGGTTTTGTTACTGTCATAACTGAATCGTTTATTTGTGATTTTTAGATTGCAATTTATGGATCTCGTATCGTCAACATATTACATTGTAATTTAATTGAACGAAGATCTGAATTATTAATTATAATATGACTGAATTACTTTGTAATTATAATTCCTGGAGTAATTTAATTGTAATTCTGCACAACTCTGTTCATAGATAATGGTAATAGTCTTTGCACATCTGGAATAAATAAAAGTCGTAACGAATTCAACCGAATTTCCCATCCCTGCATTTTCTGAACATTTTTACATACAATAAATGCATAAAGATCCGCAGTCTAATTATAATTACTATTCAATCCAATAATGATTGAAGAGTAAACTATTGGATTAGAGCAAATTATACGCATAGTGTCTCAAGCATTTACGACAAATGGTGTTAGCAGGTTTATCTATCCGATGTCGCAGTACAAGCGAGGTATAGCAGTTTAATGGTCATCTGATACAATTGTCGGTACTTCGCCTGTCACCGCAGTCTACAGTATTCCAGTATTGAAGCAGAAGTCTGCAACGGTGTGCCGACTCTCCCTGAACTAGTTTCCATCCTTTTTATAAATCTTTAGAATATAATTTATGTACATTGAAAATCTATAAATATATATGTAAGAGTCTCCAATGAGAAAATAAAAACCATGTCACAAAACACGTATCTGCGTATTCATTAAACCTTTAATTCTTCCCCATTCTCCGACTTGTCGTCGAGTTGTACTACTGTTTTCCCCAAAAAGTTGCGGCGTGTAACTTGTCACCGAGTTACAAAACTTCCCGCAGTCTGGCTTGACGTTGACTTGTACTACTGAAATTCGTGCCACCTCCTTCGATGTCATGATCTCCTAATACAAATCTCAATTTTTGAGATTTCCGAAAATTTTGTCAATTTTCGACCGTCTGACTTGTCGTTGACTTGTACTACTGAAATTTCGGATACCTCCTTCGATATCATGTTCTCCTAATACAAAGTTCAATTTTCGAGATTTTCGAAAATTTTCGCCAATTTTCGACTGTCTGACTTGTGGTCGAGTTGTACTACTGAATTTTCGAAAATTTTCGGGCGTCTGGCTTGTGGTTGACCTGTACTACTGAAATTTCGGATACCTCCTTCGATATCATGTTCTCCTAATACAAAGTTCGATTTTTCGAAAATTATTCGGAAAATCTCGATAATTGAATTTCGTATTAGGAGAACATGATATCCAAGGAGGTATCCGAAATTTCAGTAGTACAAGTCAACCACAAGCCAGACGCCCGAAAACTTTCGAAAATTCAGTAGTACAACTCAACCACAAGTCAGACGGTCGAAAATTGGCGAAAATTTTCGAAAATCTCGAAAATTGAACTTTGCATTAGGAGAACATGATATCGAAGGAGGTATCCGAAAATTCAGTAGTACAAGCCAACGTCAAGCCAGACGCCCGAAAATTTTCGAAAATTCAGTAGTACAACTCGACCACAAGACAGACGGCCGAAAACTTTTGGAAAACTTCGAAAATTGAATTTTGTATTTCGAGAATATGATATCAAAGGCGGTGGCACGAAACTCAGTAGTATATCTCAACGATAAGTCAGACAGTGAAAATATTTCGGAAATTCACTAATTTTTCCTGCCATATCTTTTAGTATGATATTTTTCGTAATACAAAATTGAATTTTAGTAGGATTTACAGACTGGAGAGTTTACAAAACGAACACGTTGAGTTGTTGTAAAAATATTCTTTATTTGTCACCACATTACAATTTTAAATGTATACATACATATAGTACGCGGCGTGTGTGTGTGTGTGTATGTGTCTCTGTGGACTGCCAAAGAAATGTTCGATGCGTTTTTCAGTTGCCGAACCGCCAATTAGGGAATCGAAAGTCGGATTATTGCCAAATGTGTCTGTGCTTCAGCTTCTTTTTTTTAGTTTTGCTCGAGTGAGACTACCTATTTCCTTTGTTCTCTGTTTTCACCGTTGGGGAAGGGTTCGATAAATTTAACCCAATCACGATCGATGCATTCCTGGACTCGGCAGTCGCGATACAATGGTCTTCTCGACGGTGCACTATCCGCTGCGGTTTTATGGGCTAGTATGCCATAATGATTTAACCATTCGATAGTGCACGGTTTTTATGACGTGCCGCGTCATTACGCGGCGATCATCGTGATATATGAATGTAGAGTGCACTATACACCGACCGTGTATACGCTTTTTTGATACCGTACGTACGTTATTACCAAGTGATTACTGCGATCGATCGCAATTCACTGACGACGCCGTACCTTTTGAAACACTGCTCAGTTGGCTCTCCATGACCATGATAGTGGTACAGCGTAACATCCTCTGACCGAACATCCATTATCCGAATGTTCCATAGAGATAGTCTGTTCCTCAAACAGAATTCCTGATAACGAACGGTTAGACCGAACGAATTTTAATCATTACCAGACTTTCATAAAATCCTCCAACAAAATAGAATGGAAACTGGTATCTTCTTTTTACCTGTACAATTCATCAAAATATTATTATTATTTTATTTGTATTATTATCTAGTGCTTTAAACCAAATGAGGTTCATATAGAATATATTGGGTTGGCAAATAAGTTCGTTCGGTTTTTTAGAGTGGAATAAAACACAAAAACTGAACGAACTTATTTGCCAACCCAATAGAATATATAAATTGCGTAAACGTTACTTTACCGGACTCAAAATTAATACCTTTCTCCTACGAATTACGATGTATTTGGTACGTAATCCAGAAGATTTTTACCCGGCGCGGATGCAGATCGAAGTTTCGATCCTCTAGGATCTATAGTTGAGGAGCTGTGGTCGCTTAAAGTTGAGCATTTTTGACAGGTGAGGGCGCCGCCATATTGGTTTGTAGTGACGACCGCAACACAATATGGCGGCGCCCTTGTCTGTCAAGGAACTGGAAATATTCTCCACTTTAAGGGGGTAGTATACCCTCGATTTTCAACTAGAAAATCAGTATGACCAACTACAAAATCAGAAGGCCAACGTCTGTGCAAAAAAAAGAGTTTGGTAACACTGAGAAACACGCACTGTCTGATGTAGACGAGATGGCGTTGCTTGCTATTTCCATATACTTAGGTAACTTAAGACATAAGCTGTACATCTTTATTTTATATTTTTGTATTATAACATGTAACATATATCTATGGGTCAATAATGGCCTAGGATATTATTAATAAAGAAAAAATATCAATGTTACGGTACAGTAGCGCATTAGTCCTCCTGACTGGGCGCCATCTCGTCTAAACTGGCTGAACTAAATTTGGCTCTAGCTTGCTCTGGACCTTCTCTGGACTCTGTCTTGATGAACGTAATATGGGGAAATTCTGCTAATGTGCGCCCAGACGTTGTTTGACCTTATACGAGCATATTTTGAGCTGGGTGAGGGCTCATTTTAAAGAGGAAGGTTTTTCCCATCGCGCCCTTCTCATTATATAAGTCAAAAAGTCTTTTAGAGACAGAAAAATGCATTGAAATCTGCGGGTTTTTTTCCTAGATTTTTGGGCCCTCATATTATTAGATATAAACATAATCTCGTCAAAATCATGAGAAGGGCGCGATGGGATAAACCTTCCTCTTTAATGTTTTGACCCAAAATCTAGTAAGATTCTAGGTATTTTCTAGTTACAAATCGAGGGTATACTACCCCCTTAAGCGACCGTAGGTCCTCAATTATTGATCCTAGATGTTCGAAACTTCGATCTGCATCCGCGACGGGTACAAATCTACTGGATTACATAAATTATGTAGAATTATTAATTAGAATGTTCGGAACTCACCTTAATAAACTGTAGGTCCCGCTGAAATTAGGCGATAGTGAGTTATCTGTATTAATTGTATGTACTTCTAAAAATGCTTTTGTGGTATATGGTTTAATAAAATTCGTTTCTCTCTGCAAATTATAATAAAAGCCAATCGTTAAAAATTTATTTAAAATATTAAAAATTATGATTTTCCTTATCAGTAAATTTGTTAACGTTGTTGTCTTCTCCCTCGATTCTGATCTGAAATAAAACTTGAACACCGATAGTCGGTTATTACATTCCATAAATAAGTACTATACGTATAAAAAATATAGTTCACTGAAATCCTATGACACATCCGTAAAATTTTATATTTCTCTATGTCGGATCATTATGGCTGGGAATAAAAACATGGAAGGTTTCATAATTAAGGGGAATGGCACAGAACGCGAAATTTAAATTTTATTTACATTCTCTTCTTTCTGCATGGAACAAATTTTATTCACGGATCGCTAGGCATTGTTCTACAACCTCCTTTCATCCTGCCGTTTGATTTTACTCCGACAGCTGTTGCAATTCCCTGTCCTCGAACTCCTTCGGTTGATAGCACCAAGAATAGCCACTTAAGTAGAACTTTTTTTTCTTCAAATTGCTACACTCGTAATTACAGCATTTTATCCGAGACTGAACGTATCACGCTAACAACCTCAACAGCATCTCTTTTCAGTTCTAAGCATTCACCTGAAACCAAAGCAATTTTTAAAGTTGCATCCAACGCGTTCAACGATGTAACATAATATTAAACAGAGCCAATAAAATTACTATAAAATCAGACAATATATTGCTACAGATCAAAGGAGAGATAGTATCTATAAATTGAGATGGTATCTGTAAATTTTTTTGCAATCAACATCCATTTGGAATAATCGTTACCATCGTAAATTGAAAATTTCGATTTCGATGCGAAAGTTAATTTTTTTCATTGAGATTTTATCTGTGCAGTAATTCTGGCGTATGCTAAACAAATATGAAGGTAACGATTGGTGTGCGAATTTTATGCATTTATATTTTATATCGTGCAGGCGTCAGTTCACACGGTATCGAAACTATTCGATATAAAAATTGTTAAGTGAATCGCATTTATTTATTTATTGTCAGTTGAAATATCGACAACCTTTTTAATAGTGGACCCGTACGACCCGGATTTTTTAAGAAGTTGGAACAATTGCAATTTTTCATGATTTTCGACCATTTTTGGTCGTTTATAATTCGTAAACTAATAATGATTATACTGAGTAATCCAGAAATCTTGATTAATGAATAATAACTTAAATAACGAAAGGAGATGTAATCTTCGGTCATGATTAAATCAGTAATCATTGATCACCAAGTGATTCAGTTTTTTTTTTAATAATAATTGACTCATAAATTTTCTATTATTTTATATTTGTAATATTTATATTTTGTTTACACCAAAAAAAGACTAAACTGCGGATTTATATGTCAAATAAAAATTGTCTGTAGTAATTGCATGATACAATGGTGTTTTAAAATTCTTGCTTTTACTGTTTTGCATTGGATCAACTCATTGTTGTTATATGTACATAAAATCTTCAGTTTATTCATAACTCGACGAAAAAACAAATTATTTACATAGCAATCTTAAATGAAACTATTAGATGACATTATTGTGGATGACTTGTTAGTTCACAATGAAAATTGCTGTTGCTATTGAAGGTTCTATTAAAAAGTGTTTAGCCATGTACCATGGACTTTTCAAAATTATCATTCAATAAAAAGATTAACGTTGATCTATAAGTAGATAGAAAATCTTTACCTTCGTTAAAGCGGACTTGAAACCATATTATTTTGGTTCAGCAGAAGAAATAGATGTTATTCTTAGTTGTGAGCCTAATAAGAGAGAAGAGAGAGAGAGAGAGAGAGAGAGAGAGACAATAGTTACTTCTGTGGGAAGATTAAATTCTGCAGAGGGTACAATGACGAATAGTAAAGTTTGGAAAATCTATAAATAAACAGGTTAAACATAAGTAAAAAAATTGATACGTTTGAATAGATTTAGACTGTTATGAAATCATCGAAAGCATCTGTCCTGCAGGGGTTAATTAAAGCTCGTTCGAGAATAGTGCGTTCCACGTGGACGAGGTTGCGTTCTTTCGCGTTCCGTCGTCGAAGAAGAATTTCGACAGGGGAATTGAAAAAATAACACGATACACGGTCGGCAAACCGATAGTGAATCACTTGGAGCAGGATTCAGCAGACGTAATGCCTTTGTCTGACATTTTACGGGGCAGTTGTTCGCATCGAGGCAACGCGGCACATTGGAGATCGAGGCGCAGATAAAACAGTTTCGATTCTATTGACATTCTCAGGGAACAATCATCTGCGAATCTCCAGGATGTCGGTCACATGGAGCCGCGCAGAGGTGCATGTAAGTGCAGATATTTCTGCGATCCGATCATGTTCGAGCGGATTCTTTATGTCGCGCATCTCGATACCAATCTACATTTTTGACAAGGAACGCGACACGAGTAGACTATGAATGCTCGAGCGAACGATCGTGATGCAGAACGTTCTACAGAAATAGATGTCCGCGTTTTATTCCTTTTCTTATGGCTCCTATCGCCATCAAAATAACCTGAGATTTTATTAACGCTGAACCGGTGCCCTCTGCGAGACTATTTCATTTGCAAGGTTTGTAGTAATTTGAGCAGGTATGTATTCCGATCGAACACTTTTCTTTCATTGCACCATCTTCAGAAACCCATTTTATTTTTACAGGTTAGTATTGTAATACGTCGCGACACAGAGAGATGTTATTCGAAAGAAGCGACCCATGTTTATCGATAAGATCGAGTCTCCAGAATACAAATCCACATTAGTATTCAGCTAGCAGTATATTGTTGATCGTACGTTTCAGATCGGCTCATACGGTTTACCGCAGTGCTTGAAAATTCTCACAGCGGTAACCTTATAATGGATGAGGCGACGTCCCCCACTCAGGCTTGTGGCTTTGGAACACTCAGGCTTCAGCTGAATATCGACAGGATCAAAGATATCTCCACTCTCCTAGCAATCGGTCCATCGGTTCAAGATATTCGATGATCTGCACTCTCGCCGCTATTCGATAAACGCTGCGAGATCATCCGAACAGTAAAGTACGCTTGTCCATGAAATAACCATTAACGTCTGTAAATAGTATACCGCACGATCGATTCAAGAAAAGGAAATTCAATTTCTAAAGTTCTACTGAAATGTTCTTTTTCTTATTTATACTTCGACACTAAACCACCGCCGCAACAGTGGTGCCAAATGACCGAAAAGCAGAAAAAATCGATAAAAACCAAACCATCCAACAAATTTGCTTGAAAATTTGTGGAAAGCATGCCACAGGTACAACGGTTATGTGGCAAGAAAATAAATATTTATTTATTTATTTATTTTTCTCATTAAAATTTTTTTTTACTTGTTTTACTGTTCTCTGATTTGGATGAAATTTAAATATGTTATAGATTTAAACATTTTGAACAAACTGTTTCCTTTTCCAATATAGGGGGAGGGGTCGCTTTTAGTTTGCGAGATATTCGCATTTTCGTATGCAGGAACTGACCAGGAGCCGTAAGAGCCTTGTACATACATATGTGTACATTCCAAGATTTTCACCATTTTTAACCACTTACACTTCGGTGTATGTTAATCAATTTCGATGAAATTTTCAGTATATATATATAACTAACCTAGATCTACTAAACGTATATTTTAAATTTTCTATACGGAGACAAATAAAAAAAATTTTTAAACTGCCTTTTTTTACGTAATTGTTATTCTTTCAAGAATTGTTTTGCACGTTATTTAGTAAACAACTGCATCTAATTGATCACAAAAAATCAGATCGTTTGGTAAAAGTTTAGAGGAGTTATTCCGTTTTAAAGGGCGTACACGGATACATGCGACTGACTATAGTTGGAACAAAATTGGTCGCAGAGCCAGGTTCGCAGGAGTTCGCAGCCAAAACCTGGTTGGATATGTACTTTAAAGTGTGTTGCATAATTTGCAACAAGTTTTATCTTGGCGCCTTTTGGCGCAAACAAGTTACGTCAAATTAAACTTTAATTCTACTATTCAAAATGCCTCTTTTTCAATTTGTGTTTTAGATAAATAAATGACACTTACATCAATTAAAGCTACGTTAAATAAATCATCTATTATGAACATAATCAAATTATAATATTGTTCAAGTGTTTTAATGTTTTAGATTCTTGTGGCTGCGTTTATACGTAGACGCATTTATAAGACAAAGTCGCAGGTTTCCTTTTTCCAAAATCATGTCATATTATTCATAGAAATAAGTGATACTTATAAAAATTTTTTATTGGTTTAAATACTCCAACTATATAGTAAACAAAATTGCAATGAAAAATCTATGTACCGGACATTCGAAAAATTGATTTTTTTCCTTGTTCGCACCACTGTGCGCCGCACAGTCAGGCTCAAGATCAGAATATGTATTAGGTTGGCAATTAAGTGTCATTATAACCTCATTCAGTGAACATTCCTTTTCAACTGTACAGGGTGGGGAAAAATTATTGGTCATCCTTTTGGGAGGTGATAGAACTCGTCGAGATTGCCAACATTGCATTATAAACATGGGCCCGCAAAATTAATTTTCAAGGTCATGTTCAAGGTCAAAAATTTTTATTGGCTTAATCGATTCTACTCGTCGAGCTGAACAAGAGTCTCAAAGGGACCGTTTGCCGGAAATCAATATTTCGTAGAGAAATCTTCGTTTGAAGTTTAAAAATAAAAAATTTTAATTAAAATTTTTTTTATTCCTAAATAAAAATTTTTTTTTCGACTATTTTTGATTAAATCTTCAAACGAAGATTTCTCTATGAAATATTGATTTCCGGCACATGGTCGCTTTGAGACTCTTGTTCAGCTCGACGAGTAGAATCGATTAAGGCCAATAAAAATTGTTGACCTTGAGAATTAATTTTGCGGGGCCATGTTTATAATGCAATGTTGGCAATCTCGACGAGTTCCATCACGTCCCAAAAGAATGACCAATAATTTTTCCTCACTCTGTATATCATTGGAAAGTTCTGCGATTAATTTGTCCGCGTTTTTCGCGTTTCAACCCACTGTACGACGTTTCGGTCGACCTTCTGGCATTCGATGGAGCCCACGTGAACTGTTTTCAGTATGTACGAGTTGTGTATAGGATATTTGGACTGCTCGCTTATATTCTGAGTGAAATAATGTCTGTCTTATGCCAGCCACGTGAAATTCTCTGACACGCGCACACAGGGGCATGTATCATTCAAATGATCGCTGCCGCTGCTTTGTGCGATTTGTGTGCTTGGTGTACGCGCGACCATAAAAACATTAATATTTATGAGCTCAGTGGTGTAGTCATAAGCCGAAAAGTCCTTTTAATTTTATACCGCTCCTAAATCTTCTTTTTAATCTCCTCACGATTTGAATGGCCGCTATTAATTGACAGATGCCGGAATCCTACGGTTTCCTCGTTCTATTGAAAATAACGCGGCTCGGTGGGTTATACATAGAAGTCCATAAAAAGAGAAATTCATTAATCGGACGTTCATCGAAATAACATTTCATTACTGCAACAAAATTCATTCCGAACGTTATTCGTTCGTGGAAGAATCAACCTGACAAGCTCTTTTAAAACGTACACCGAAAGAATATTTTACTTTGACATGAAACAATTTTATATTTTAACCTGCTAACTGTGGATGACGAGTTAACGACGAGTTCGAGTTCGTTATCACTAGACTGCGGATCTTTATGAATTTATAGCAAAATTGAGTAGATGAAATTCGAAATTGTTAAGAAATTAAATAAATTGAAGATGTCAACATACGATTTCTCCTCTTTTAACATCATTAAGGGAAGAAATAACAATTAAATAAATAAGAAATATCAATTTAGTTCCCATTTCTTGCAATCTACGCAGACAATTTTTATTTTATAATATTAATTATGTAATATATTACTGTTATATTAGTGACAACTAGACTGCGGATGTTATGCAATTATGACAAAAATGTGTCGGCGTAATTTAACACAGTAAAAATATTTTAAATGAAGAATGTCGATATACTTTCTGCATTATGTTATAATTATTAATGAAGGAAATGAATCTGTACGTAGCTCCTATAGTCTGTAATTGATGCTTCAAATTTTAATTTTGCTTTTAATTTTACTTTTTAATTTCCACTTCTTCGTCTGATTTCAATAAATAATTCTTCCACTTCAGTGAGTCATAGTAGTTGTCCCAAAAGTTTCTTTCGGAATGTGTTCCTTTAATGTTGCTAAATAAATACAAACAATGCGATGATCTTCATGTTAATTTTTTAGTACATCCTTAACATGAAATTGCATTATTTGCATGAATCGAAAACCAACTTTTGGGACAACCTAATATGTATTTAGCAATATTAAAGAAACACATTCACCGAAAGTAACCTTTGGGAAAACCTAATATAAACAACATTGTAATTACGTAGACTGTGATAAATTTTTATCACGTAATGCATTTATTAACAAATGTCATTGCATTAGTAAGAAATTTGAATAATTTTTTTATTAGTTAGAAGAGTATATCAATGGACAGATTAAATAAAACTTGATTCACGAAAAATCTGCGAAAAGATTCAAGTAAATGGTCGAAATGGTAAAAAAGGCAATAATATTTTAATCTGCGTGTCAGTATTAAAAACCATTATTGTTTGTAGAATAATTTGATTAGTATTATCGCGTGTCCATTGAAGCTTAACACCAACGCTTTCGAACTTCTGGCCTCATGCTTTGTCTGCATCATGATCGTTAAAAAATTCACAGAGTTTATACGTTATGTAGAGTAGCTGGCTTACTGGTTCTAACAGCAGCCATTGATCCGAAACATGAACAGAGTGCGCTTTAAAATGGACCATTGCGCGGTACAGTAGAGCATGATTTTATTATTCCACACTCCGATTAGCAAGAGCTAAAATATCAGAGGACTATCAGAGAGAAAAGTCCACTCGATAAAGCAGGAATAGTGAAAACTCTGTATGACACTAGATATCGAATGCCTGAAATATCTGAAAATTGTATTTTAATGTACAGTCGCTGCGGAAAATATGTTGACACGTCTCAAAAATGCATATTTTCTACTTTAAGTTTAGCAATTAATCGAAAATATATATTATGTGTGTTATTTAATATAGTAGAAACTAGTATGTGTAGCACCAAAGATGACAAAGTTTATAATAAAGACAGATAAAAATTGAAATAACTTTTTTATCGATTGCGGAAAGTATGTTGACAGTACAGTGATCGAAATTTCTATAAAGTCACTGTGTTTTGTGCCCGTGCGAAATCAATGCGGGCCGGTTTATGTACTTCTTTAAGGCCTGGTTTACGTTGTATTTTTGTCCAGAAGAATTTAAAAGTTGTTGCACACGTCTTGTTGTTACTGGGAGCTCTAATTCAGCTCGAAATTGTGCTGCATTTTTCCTTTCCTTAGCTGCAGACCTCATTAATATTGAATGTTGTCTCTTTGACTATTTTTTATTACTACCTTTATGATGATTTTTTTCCGTAATTTTCACGTAAATTGATATAATTATTAATCACAGTATATGACCGATTAGTTTTCTTAGCAATTGCGTGATTAGAGCAGGCCATATCTTTATAAGCATCGATTGATGCGTTTTCTTCACTTGTTAGTACTTTTCCTCTCGGCATTCTCATACACGTGAATCAAATTATAACAAACAGGATTTCTGTGAGTTCTAAAACTAATACTTTTAGAATATTTGCAGTTTTCCGTAATTCTCTGCTCAGAATACAGAGAAACATTAAGTGACTTTATAGAAACTTCGCACTTGTGTTCTGCACCACACAGAAAAAAAATTAAGAAAAACGTAAATAGTAAACATAGCGGTGTAGAGTACGCAGTCCCTCTATCCGAGTGTCTACAAGGCAGAAGACCAGATACGATAAATCAACAAAAATGGTGATATTTTGAAAATATCTATGAAAAACAAGATGACTTTATAGAAATTTCGACCACTGCATTGAAAATTCGCAATTGAGTGTATTATCAATAATAAAACGACATAATTAATATGAAGTTTGGTACATATTTTGTTTAAAAACATCACCAGATTTCTGGAAGAAGCATATATTTAGCGACGAGTCAAAATTTGTGCTGTACCGAAAGAAAGAATAGAAATTTTCTTCTACATTGCAATCTTGAATGAAACTATTAGATGACTTTATTGCGGGTGACTTGTTAGTTCAAAATAAAAATTGCTGTTGCTATTGAACGTTCCAGTAAAAAGTGTTCAGGCATGTACCATAGATTTTTCAAAATTGTGCAATAATCACCGGTCGGTAATGTGTTAAAAAACTGAAACTGATCTTCATATCTTGATAAAAAATCGAAGTAACAAAAATCAGATAGCAGCACTATATTTCCCCCTGGGAACCATGCAACATTTCTTTGAACATTTTTGTTGTAAAATAAATAACTTACGAGTTATTTGAGATCGTCACGTTACGAGACTCACCCTGTATAAACGACACATTTTGTACCCGGTACGGTTACTCAACCACTTTTGTTCCTCTGGTGAATTTCTCAAAGTTCCTCTAAGTTGTGCATCTTCCATCTAGTGGGCTTGGCAAGTCCTCCTCGGAGACGTTTCGTAATGAAAATTGCCGGGCGGTGTACAAACGACGAGAAGAAAAAAGGTGCAAAGGAGAGCCGGTGAAGGAACGGCAACATCTCATGCATGGCAAACATTATTGTTTGTAACGAGCTCGGAAAATCTGTTGTGCTACCGCGGCCGCATTAATATTCAGTGGCCGCGATGCATATTCAATCGTACATTATATTTTCCTAGTGCGACTGCATAAGGCTAATCTGAACAACAGTAATAGCACGGCTTAACTGTCTGGGCAACCGATCGAATCGACCCCTTCATGTCGCGAACAATAGACGAAAGCTCGGGGAGCCGAGGATTAACTGGCTAATGACGTTTTTTTGCACGCCTGTTGGCTTTATCAAGGTGATCACCGGGCCCTGGAACATCGTAAGGGTACAGCTCGGTTTAAAATGCTGAAAGTCTGACGACTTTCGTGATCTTCTTTCTAAGAAACGGTGAAATTGCTTCTTCCGAAACTTTTAAGGGGTTAGGATACAGTAATGTTTTGAAAAAATCGAAAATTTTTTGATAGAAAAATTACATTTTCGAAATTACATTTAGAAATGAAAGTACATATTTATTGGAGCGTATTGAGTAATATATAGTTAATAAAAAATAATATTTCGTTGGGGAAAAAGAAATCCATCATTTCTCCGCTTGAGATAGCGTAAAAATAATGAATTTCTTTTTCCCCAACCTAATATAAATATATATTATGTATATATATATATATATATATATATATCATAAATATAATTAATATATAATTTAGTCGAAATAGATAAATCATTAATTTTAGATATTCTAAATGGATGAAATTGATTTGCAAAAGGTTGAATTTGATTTGTAAAAGGGTATAATTGGTCTACAGAAAGGTGAAATTGACTTACAAAAGGGTGAACTTGGTGTGTAAAACCTATAAATTGCCATCAACAGTTTCAAAGTTTTTGGTCGGGCCGTCGACGGCCGTCGTTACTTGTCGACGGGCCGCGTGTATTTGGCATTTCTATTTCAGGCTTTCATTCATACAATTTATTCAACAACTTTATGGATTCAATGGTATTATATTGTTGAATGAAACCAGCACACAATTTGACTTTGTCGTTTACTTTATACTTTATGGAAATGTTTTCAATAAACGTTCCAAAAGAACTTGGAGTTTTCATCGTACAGATCGTAAAATGTCTTTTCAATCGGAGCACTTTCAAAGAAATCCCTGCGAATAGGATTAACAATTCTTTTCACCAATAGGATTAACAATTCTTTTCACGAATAGGATCAACAATTCTTTGCACGAATAGGATCAACAATTCTTTTCACGAATAGGATTAACAATTCTTTTCACAAATAGGATTAAGGGGGAACTATACCCTACTGAAGTTACTAGAAAGGAACTAGAATCTTACTAGATTTTTGGTGGAAACATGGGTTTGCGGGAATCGATTTTTTGTCTTTATTTGAGCATATTTTGGGCTGGGTGAGGACTCATTCTGTAGAGGAAGGTTAACTACAGGGTGGCCATCTCATGATGTAACAAGATTATGTTTATATCTAATAATATGAGTGCCCAAAGTAGAGAAAAAGTCTAGAAAAATAACCGCAGATTTCAATGTATTTTCCTGTCTCAAAGAGACTTTTTTGACTGATATGATGAGATGGCCACCCTGTGATGAACCTTCCTCTATGAAATGAACCTTTGTGCAGCTCAAAATATGCTTGTATAAGGACAAAAAATCGATTCCCGTGATTTCATTCACATTAGCATAGATTTCCCCATGAAGACAGAGGTCCTCTCTGATGCAGAGCTAGTCTAGAGCCAATTTTAGATCAGTTCATTTAGACGAGATGGCGCCTAATTAGGAGGACTGTCGATCAGTGCTGCGAGATTGTGCAACATTTCGCTGCTGCACTGGGATCATAGCAAAACTGACACAGACGAGGTAGATATTCTAATCGGTGGCACTAATAAGAGAGCGACCTGCCCTGTATAACGGCATTCGCGACGAGCTGAATAGAATATGGAAATAGTAAGCAACTCCATCTCGTGTTCGTTAGGCAGTTGCGTGTTTATCAATTGTTTATCAATGTTACCAAAATTTTTTTTTGCACAGACGTTGATAACATTGATAAATAGTTCCTTTCCAGTTACAATCTGAGGGTATAGTTCCCCCTTAACAATTATTTTCAGAAACAGAATTTTTTAAAGACCTGAACGTAACTTCATTTCAAACCCTAGTTAATACCATCATTGTGACAGTATGTACTGTGTGAAACACGTGTGGTTCTCTCTTGTTTCCGCCACATTAGCTTCGCTGGGGAATGATTTGATTCCATTAGGATCGAAGACCCATTAGTCTCCTACCGGAGCTGTGGCAGCGTCATCTTATCGTTAGGCTACTTGCCCATAGGGTTCCCGTATGGATATTACTTTCGACTAACGATGCGGGATCGAGACACTGAGAAATGGCACTGTTATTCGTGTTCAACCGACTATCGTTTTCGCCTGATACGATTCGCTGCTTGGAGACGAACGAAGTTTCTGCGTCACACACTGGGTGTCCCCAGAGATTTTCTAGAGCCCTTCAAGTTTATACGGTGTACCGAGTCCGAGAGTGTGCAACAAGTACCATAGACATTTTTCTGCGCTGTAAATACGTGCTCTAACATGTCTGTTCACTCGGATTTTCACGATTTGCAGAAGAGAAAAATTTATTTGTCATTTTGCTGGTGTGTAGCGATCGTTAGGGAGAGTAAAAATTATGTTGGGAAGCTTTAAGTTTGTCATTTATTCAAGAAAGCTTTGTAATTGACATGCTATATTTTTGTAACTGCTTCGAGTAACATAGCAAATGGATCTTACGCACTTTTTTAATTTTGTTCACGTAATTTCAACCGGAATTATCAATAAATTATGTCAGAATTCTTTGAGTTTGTCATTTATTCAGGAAATTCTTTGCCATTTCAACTAACAAATGCTATTTTTCGATAACACCTTTGAGTCGCATAGCAAATGAACCTTCGGTTAACATTTGTAATTTTATTGACGTAAATCCAAAAAGAATTATTTAACTTCGTCATTTCTTGAAGAAATCCTGCAGCAGTTCGAACTAACAAATTGTATTTTTTTATAACTGCTTCGAGTAACATAGCAAATGGGCCTCAAGTTGACATTTCTAATTTTGTTGACGTAATTCCACACAACGAGAAGTATCAGTAAATTATGTTATAATGCTTTAAGTTTGTCATTTATTCAAGAAATTCTTTGCCATTCGAACTAACAAATTCTATTTTTTGATAACATCTTCGAGTAAGATAGAAAATGATTTAATTTAACATTTTAGCTACTGAAAAACTATTAATAATTAATTCTTTAATGACTGTAGATCTGAAATCTGAAAGAAGGTTAGTAATTTCCTTTTAAATGGTAATCTCTCGAAAGAAGTAAGTTGACTGCGGATCTTTATGCATTCATGCCTTTTGAGAAAAGATGAGAAAAAGATTTGATTATTCTCACTTTCTCTCTTCAAATTTTCCTACATAATGAAAAATTGCATAAACATCTGCAGTCTAGTTAGTAGGTTGTATTACTCAAGACAATTTGTTTTTCAATAAATTAAATTGCTACGACCATTGAACAGTTCTCGTTGAATGACCTTTAATTATTCATCTTTGATTTATCAGTAAGCAAAGTATTAAAACTGACAAAGGATTTAGGTAACCAGAAAATTGTGTCTACATTGATAAGTTTAAATTAATGATATCTCTACTCTACTACTACTATATCTACTACTATAATATATCTACTACTATATATATCTATAATATATATATATATATATATATATATATATATATATATATATAATAGATATATATCTACTATTATATACTATAATATATCTACTACTATAATGGATAGAAAAGATTATGCGAATACAAAATTTAATAGCTTTCAAGCTGTTTATAAAATGTACTTGAAATGATGGCGATGAGGGGTGCTTTTCTATTTAAATTACTTTCTAACAAACTCGTTTAACCAGCACAAAAGGCCATTCAATTTTTATACGAACAATTATGTTACAACGACCACTGTTCAAAAATATGCGAAGGAAGGAAAACAGTGCATTCATATTCAAGGAATGTTTTCACTCCCCTGAGAATTACCAACGGATAGAAAAAAATTGCGTGGCGTTCCCAATTAAGAAAAAGAGGGAATTACACTTTTCCACGAGAATACTTAAATGCAGGAAGAAAATTTAAGTAATTCTTTATTAGATTACAATATTGTTATGATGTTACATAGAAAAACTAACTTGTACTGACCTATTTGATAAAACGAAATTTGGAAATCCGCAGGAGAATTAATGTGCTATTTCTAATTGTGTTATCCTGCATTTAAAAGTTTTAGTCTATATCGTAAAAAATGTCAAAAATATTTAATACAATTTGGTAATCCGCAGAGGAATTAATGTGCTACTTTTTTAATTGTGTTATTCTGCATTTAAGAGTATTATTCTATCAATATAAAAGATGGCAAGAATATTGTATACAATTTGCTAATCCGCAGAGGAATTAATGTGCTATTTTTAATTGTGTTATTCTGCGTTTAAGAGTATTATTCTATATTATAAAAAATGGCAAGAATATCGAATACAATTCGGAAATCTGCAGAGGAATGATTGTGCTATTACTAATTATGTTATCTTGCATTTAAAAGTATTATTGTATGTTATAAATAATGGCAAGAATATCGTACACGATTTGGAAATCTACAGAAGAATGTGAATGTGCTATTTTTAATAATGTTATTCTGCATTAAAAATTATTATTCTAGATTGTAAAAGATGGCAAGAATATTGTCTACAATTTGGTAATCTGTAGAAGAATGTGAATGTGCTATTTTTAATAATGTTATTCTGCATTTAAAATTATTATTCTAGATTGTAAAAGATGGCAAGAATATTGTCTACAATTTGGAAATCTACAGAAGAATGTGAACGTGCTATTTTTAATAATGTTATTCTGCATTTAAAATTATTATTCTAGATTGTAAAAGATGGCAAGAATATTGTCTATAATTTGGAAATCTACATAAGAATGAATGTGCTATTTTTAATTGTGTTATTCTACATTAAAAAGTATTATTCTGAATTACAGAAAATGGCAAGAATATTGTATAAAATCTGAAAATCCGCAGAAGGATGAATGTGCTATTTTCGATTGTGTTATTCTGAATTAAAAAGTATTATTCTTTAAATTGGATGACATGGTGGTCTCGAATATGGTACCTGAAATCCTGCTGGACTCACATGATCATCAATACAGTTGACTAATGCGACTGTCTATCACTCATTGTTTCTACTCATAATGAATACAGAGTAAAAAAAGACTTGCAACGTAAGCTCTGCCCTCGACAGACCATCAATTTCTATACATAATTTGATATTGTCAGAAACTAATGGTTTCATTTCACTGTCAACGTCTGTAAAGTCTGATGCGAGTGAAAACACTAGATAAAAGAGACGTACACAAGAAAAACAATCCTACCGTAAAATCACAATTTATTTTTATATTCAGAGTCACCTCTAAATTTCTAACAATAGAACTCTCTGCGGAAGTTCCCCTTTTAATTTTCGGACACCCTATGGACGTACAATATTAGCTCCAGCTACCCTGGGGTAACAAATTTTGTCGAATCATGGAGTAAAATGAAGTTTTACTGTAAACTTGGGATAACTCCCTATCAATAGCCTATTTGCTCGACTACACGCATTTAAGTTTATGTTTAGCAAACATGACTCTTCCAATTTCAAACATGAGAGAAGTAATCAAGCGAAATCAATTGTGTAACAAGCAAAACAAGTTAAATTTCGATTTCCCCCTACTATAACACATATTTAATGTATACGTGTATATGTATATCTAAATTATAACAAAATGATTTATACTTTAATATTGTTTTAACATTATCCTATTTATTGTAAGTTTGATCCTCTCGTGTGAATGAATATGGTAAACTGTTTTAAATAATACCTATAATATTTACAAGAAATTACAAAATGTAATTAGATCAGAAAAATATATTCATACTTACTTGAAAATGTTCAGCTTGCTCAATATTTATGGACCTAACAAAATAGAATATGTCTTACATAAAACTAAATAAAACCTAAATTGATTGTTTGTACAGAATGTAAATTATAAAATTATTTTATGATACTTAGTATTTCTGAAAACATGATTTAAAAAAGTGCAAAATGTTCGCTGAGCAATTATTGCACCAAACGTTTAACCAATTGCTTACCGTTCTTAACAAAACATCAATTATATATAGTAACATGTAAAACAATGAATTAATTTTCATATATTAATACCTGTATCAACAACAAAGAAAACGAATTCGATATTTATAAAAATGAGATCTACTTTTACAAATCTTTTAAACACGATGAAAGACTACTTGAGTGCATAAAAAAGAGAGTAACTAATCAAGGACAATACATATGTTAGTTGTGTTGGAGATTGTTTTTATAAAATTAAGAAAACGCATATTTATTGTTACATACATTTTCCAATGTATGATTATTGTGCTTGTTGAACGTATTCAACGAATTTATTTCTTTGTTCATGCATCGTGACAATAAATGCTAATCATCTGAATAAATAAATTTAATATAATAACACTGTCCAACACATTTCAACATTTTTTGTTTCCAATATACTGTTGGGTGGATCTTATAGATTTTCTCGCGCGGATTCCGAATCTGCTCTTAATTGTTCTCCTACACGCACAGTTCTTGAGAAACATGAATTTGAAAAAAGAACGTATTTTTCAACTTTAAACAAATATTGTGACGTTATGATAAAAGATATTGAATTGTTCTTTACAGCAAAAGATTCTACAGACTTTCCTGAATCCAGTGATAGCCAATACTAATATATTATGATTGTTTAAACATGTTTAACATGTTAAAGGGCAGATTCGGAATCAGCGCGAAAAACTCTATAAGATCCATCCAACAGTATGTTGGAAACAATTTTGGTGTTGGACAGTGTAACCATTGAATGCATTAAGATCAGACAGAAAATTTACAATTTTACGAAAAGTGTTGTTTTAATAAAACTAAATGGTCTGCAGCACAATAAACCGCGTTTCCCGATGCCAATCGCCAAGCGTCGAGCTTTACTACTTCCTTCCCGGAGAATGTCTCGAAGAAACACATGACTCCTTTTCGCAAATTCAACGGTGAATCCCGTTCGAAACGGTGAATGGCGCGGAGGCGATAAAAAGAAAATCTTCCTAAGATATTATGTTAAAACGACAGCGTTACTCGTTGGACGGCAGTGAAATGGAACTGTCGTTCGTACTTAAGAGTTCATTTCGCTGACCTCGCTCGTACAACTATGATATGCAATAAACGTACCTCTGATGCTTTCTTCCAGTTGCTCCTTTGCCGAGAAGACCCGTGGATATGTAAATTCTGAAATTAAAGATGTGTCCCCGCCAACAGCTGACATTCTAACGATGTAACAGCGAAAAGCCGTCGACCTGGCAAGATCTTTCACGTAGAAAAGTAGATTTCCATTCGAGAATTCTTTTAAAATGTGGCACAGAGAGGTGTCGCGGCCCCGAAAATCTGGCAGAAACTCGAAATAAATCAGAAATTCATGATCATCCGCCAGTAAATGATTAGGTTGTTGCATAAGAAATGTCCGATTTTTAGGAATGACATTAAACAAACGCAATTTTGTACCCCCAACATATTCTATCTACAAATTTCAGGTTTCTTGATTGTATTACGGTAAAAATAAGATATGGTTAGGTTAGGTTAGGTTAGGTTAGGTTAGGTAGGTTTCTTGATTGTATTACGGTAAAAATAAGATATGGTCATTCGCGTATTTCATTTACAAGATTGTTATCTTGATTTTGTAGTTCTTTTTGACCATCAATGATTAGTGAGTTAATTAATACACCACATTTCCTCCAAAAATCACTTCAAAGTTATTTTTCCTGACATATAAAAGGAATACATGACAGTCGCGTTAGTTAACGTTGAAATAAACCTGATGTAGAAGTAAACTTACACATCTAAATGAAAATTGAACATAGGAGATTAACACTAAACGTACCGAGCTGAAAAATCAACAGGCACGTGGTTGCTTTATAAAAATGACAAGAATTAATTTATTTAAACTTTGCGCGGTTCTTATAATAATATGTGTGCTGTATGGAAGCTGCAGCGGCGTATATTTATACTCATTATCATAATGAGAAGTGTCTTGCACATTTCCGAATGTTGAATTGTTATTGAAATTTTTCTGTATACGGAGCAGAAAATTTTAAGCCGAATTGATACTGCCAAAATAATTCATGAATTTGCAAGAAACAAAGCAAGACGGAAATTCATATAAAATAAAAAATGTGTAAAATGTATGTATGTTTTCTAATAAATTTATTTCATGTCTTATGGTATGGAATTTCTGATTACTTTTCTCTTTTGTTTATAACTTAATGAGAGTTTCCTTGAAACTTTTTGGTGGGGGGGGGGGCCGAAATTTTGACCGCTTAGGGCCCCCACTTGCCTTGGTACGCCACTGCCGGTAAAGTAAAGTTTACCCTAACTTTAAGTTAATGATGAGAATATCTATAATATACTATTTCTACATCATTCTATATGTTTCTTCAAAATGGGAGCCGGGAAGCGACAGCGGAGAAGAAGTAGACTAGGTCTGGCGTAGACTTAACAATGACAAAAAGAATTTCGAAACACGTATCGCTTTAGCGTCTTTATTGACATGCGTACTTTACAATTTGCATCGATTCGCCAGGAATCTCGAGTTTCGTTGGAGCCTAACGGCCTTAAATCTACGTGTCGATTCTCTGGAAAACGGAATTTCACATCGTGGATAAAGTTACTTTCAGAGACGTATCCCTTTTTCGTATGGTTGGCTTCACGGAAAGAGCAGGGGCTCATCTGTCACTATCCGTGAATCCCCAAAGATATTCCCGCTGAAGTTACACAATGGCGAACTCGTAATTGAAACGTTAAATCGTTTAAAACGTCCCTGATCAGGTCGCGATAAGCTCTTCGTTTCCTTTACGGTCACAAAACAAACGAGTAAGCCGAGCGGTTCTCGGCTCTAAAATGCTAGATTAGTAACCACACTTGTCGAACCTATTTAGCTTAATTAAATTACTCGCTCGGTGTTTTCTTTCCGTTCGGTTCTGTCTCTTCTTACAAGCGTTATGTACACGACCGTCCTCTTTACAGTGTAAGCGTAAGTTCCACAACGTTAATAACTATAAAATTGTTCACCTTCGCGCAAGACGGAGAACTTGATTCCCGGTTACGATTCGGCGAGCACCGGCGACAAAAATCAGGCAGCTCCCACGCTCGAATTAATCGCAGCGTCACGCTCGCTAATTAGGAAGATTAAACGTACGTCACCAGCAATGCTTCGCGAAACGACGCTGGCTAGATTTGCCGTGCGACAACGGCCAGGTCCGAATTCCCACGAACCGTCCCGTACACGCAACAACGAGGATACTCTCATTTATTCGGAGATTCTGGACGAATTTTGCTGCCGAAGGAGTCGCAACCTGAAATAAGAAGAACATCGTGACCACTATGGACAAGAATATTCAGCCTGGAACACCATGACATCACTGGACAGCGGATTTTTATGCAAAATAAAAATATTTTTATTTATTTTTATATTAAACTTATTTTCTTTCTTAATGTGTTTAATTGGTCGAAAATAATTGTACAGTAGGACCTCGATTAATCGGATCCCGATTATAAACAAATATGCGTTTAAATATGATTATGTTATGAAGGGAAATAAATTTTCAAAAATAAACAATTTATTTTGGAATACAATGCATATGTTAATTATTTCTCTCTCTATTATTCCTACTGTAACAGTGTTTTTAAATTCTATGTAATGTTTTCACACACCGACGAATCAGTATTTTTTTCTTTCGGGAAATTGATAACGATTAATTAACCGTTGAACTGGGGATGACGAGTCAACTCGTCAGTCGTGTTTCTTATCATTAGACTGCGGGTTTTGTGCACTTATAGCAAAATTTAATGGATGTAATTTAAAATTGTGGGAAAATTTTAAAAATATAAAGGTGGCAGTACATTATTTTTCATCTGTTCAAATTATCAAGGGGAGAAATAACACTCTGCTTGGCTTCTATTTCTTGCAATCAATGCAGACTATTTCTATTTTGTACAGTTCTTCTTAATTCAACTAATAATTCTTTCATTTTGCTGTGCTATAATATCCATATCAGTGTAAACTGTACTTATGTTAATTATGGTGACATTTTTATCGTGTCTCTAACTGTCCATTATTGAAAAATCACTCAATTAAAAGGCTAAACTTCCTTAAAATAATCGTGAGGCCTATCAAAATTCTCTTGTGGTTCCTAGTAATGTCATAGTGTTCTTCCAGGATTAGCATTTTAAATAGCAAATACTCCGACAATTGTATTTCTAATTATTCTATTTGGAATTGCATGCAAATCAATTCTTAGTGACCAAGTTGTTATTAATAGGTATTATTAACATAAGCGTAGGAGAAGCTGAATCAATTTGTTCATCGACATATCTGACGTCAATCAACGACATATTTTCATCACATCGATAAATGTTCATGTTTTCCAAACAATTTTCTGTACCTTTTACGTAGTAATTCTAGAAAATTAACTTTTAAATTGATCATATAGACATTCTTGATTGAGCACGTTTTTGTAATTAAGTGTAGCAAAGGAAAATTAATTTCACTTCTTTAAGACCACCATAAAGAAGTTTTTATCATAGTTCCTTATGGATAACTAAAAGCTGCAGATATTCTTTTAATATTTATACTAATAACTGGACTTCGGATGTTTATGTAATTGTGAATTTTTGCAGGCAAATTTTAAGATATCATGCAAATCGTGTAAATCTTATTTTCGGTGGCTTGTATTCTTTGTAGTTCTGGAATGATTAAAAATCATACTAAATTCTGTGAGTTTTTATATCCTAAAATGTTTTGAAAATTTTTAGAACCCACAAATGTAATAACTAAATCTAATAACCAGAGTTGGGCAAAAATTTTATTGAAATAAACATTTTTGCCCAACTGCTAATAACTAATGAAAAGTTGAAGTTTTGCTATAACCATCGTACTTAATCTCGGCTCTGCTCGTGATTATAAAACTAGTTTATGTTATAAATATCTATGAATACAGGAAAAAATATTGGAAGGTAGGAAAATGTCAGGAAATGTCAAAATTCGTAAAAAGAAATTATAGAAGAACGTGATTGTTTGCTGAAAAGGAAAATAGATTTGTTGAAGAAATATGTTGTACCAAAGGGAAACCAGGCTGAAAATGCTAGGAAAATGTCACGCAAAGTGCAGTCAGTTTTGCAACAAATAGAAATTAAGCCTCGCTTTCATGTTTCTGGGAGGCATAAAGAGAATAGAGGAAAACGATTCTATCATTTATTACTGTCGCGAAGGAACCAAACGCGAAGCGGCAGAGTAGAATAATCTGTCAGAGCGAGTCTCGGAAAGTTGAACAAATCTCTTTCATACGGAAGAGCAGAACTTTAAACAATTGCGATGCGAGGTAATCCACATTCGTCAAATATTAAGATTCCGATAAAAGAGCATCTGTTTCTGACGAAGAATAATATTTTCAAAAAGTCTATTGTAATGACCAGACTGCGGATGTTTATGCAGATTCCAATTTTCGTAGACAAATTCGAAGAAAGTGGGAATAGCCTTTGTAGATCCAAATAATAAATGCAAATTGTATTAAATTCTATCGATTTTAATATTGTAGCGTTTTTTGACAATTATCGTAACCCTTAAAATGCATAAAGATCCACAGTATAGTAATGCCTTTAAACGTAAACTCTTCGATTCATTATTAACAAAGTTTTCCCACGAAAATGTAGTTTACTATATTTTGGGAACTTGTAAATTATGTAAATGTGATAAGTAGACTGCGGATGTTTACGTATTTTTCAATTTTTGTAGGCAAATTTTAAGAAAGTGGAATCCTGTAAAATGTTATTTTCAGTGTTAGTAGTCCTTGCAGATCTGAAACAAATAAAAATCGTACTAAATTCAGGGGAATTTTATTTTCTAGCATTTTTTGAAGCCATAAATGCATAAAAATCCACAGTCTAGTGATAAGTATAGAATTTTCTAACGATAATTATAGTAATAGTAAAATAATCAAACAAGTATCGAAATATGTGAAAGTAATTGCATTAAAAATCTCCTTTCAAACAACTTCCAATAATTTTTCAGTAGTATTATTTATACAGAAACGTATATTTAGTTTATTTGTTGATTGAGTTTCCCATAAATATTCTTTGCGAAACGTTGAACACGATTCTTATCGTAATAATTATTAGTTATTATAATAATCTGCATGTGTACACTTTTGTTAAATTTCTATATAACTGTGTTATCTTAATAATTTTAGGATTATAACCTATAAACATTATTCATTTATGCTATACTACATATTTCCCTCTAAAACCTCACACAATCATTATTCACAAACAGAAACTTCATTTAGTTAGAGTTTTGATGAAATACTCTACAAACATATGAATTTGGATGAAATCCACTACTGAGAAGTACTACCTTGTAGTATTAACAACTAATACCTAAACAAAATGGTACAAGCCGCTGGATCGGTGTTAAATTAGAACATTAAATTGAACCGTACAATTAAGCATAAAATAAAAAAATGTATACAGTGAACATAGAATTGTTCCCCTATTTTTTAAAATTCTACACTGCTGACCAAAATTATAAGTACACTTCTTTTTCTGGCTGGTTTATTGTCATAACCATGCTTTTCCATTTTTCAGAATTACATAAAAATATATGAGAAATACATTGATGAAGCAGACATAGATAACTATTTTATCATTTGATTTTAGTTGCAAATATTATATTCATGAATGAATAACTACAAACACTATAAAGTTATTAAACAATAATTTAGCAACCATTTATCATCATATATGCATAACATACGTGTAACGAAATGAAAAGAAATCATTAATAGAATGTACGTTGGAGGAAAATAAGTGGAGAAATTACAATAATGTATTATTCTTTCCTTTCCTAATTTCTCCACTTATTTTCCTCCAGTAATTCCGTTGCTTGGTCCTTTCAACGTTTCCTAACTAAATATTGCATCTATTGTTTGTACAAGTGTTCTCCAGTATCACCCTCGAAGCCGCGAACGTCAACAGATAATATTTCTAAACATCCGAGAGGACAGGTACACCGTATTCTCGTCATTCCAGGATCAAACATCGACGAGTATCGACGAGTATCGACGAGTATCCACGACCGACGAGTATCAAGCAAAACAATCCAAAGACAAAGCCCAAGGCAGCGTGGCACACTGTATCGATGCGATAGGATATTTCGGGACAAAATTAATTACTGATCCATTTTAGATGTGAAATCTTTAATACTTTTTTAAACATATACGAAGATCTATCAGTTGATTAAAACGTTTGAATAATCTCAATTGTTTTATTACATGAAAAATTTCTCACGAAGTACTATATTGCAATTTGCTGTCGTATAATTACCGAGTAATTTATGTTTGAACAATTTTTTGTCGATTTATCGGAAATGTGTGAAAAGAACATACAGTATTGTCTCCGTAACTGTTGCTAAAAGGTCGTTTTATCGTAACTGTTAATTTCGAGAAAAATTTGAGTAAACAATAATATTCAATCTGTCCAGAAGTAATATATGCATAAAAAATCAGGAAGATAATTCTTGTGAACGTCTATTTTAAAGCTGATAAATATTTTATATGAAAAATTATGGAAATATACTGTCAATTCAACTTTGAAACATCAGAATAAAAAACAAATAATCTGCCAATAACACGTGATTAAAAATGCATTTCTTGCATGAAACTTCAAGTTTAAATTTCAAGAACAAATTAGTATATTTGGCAAAAACTGGGTGGTTTTAAAAAGTATATTTACTCGTTAACCCCTTGCACTACAATTTATTCTACGGTGACCGTGATTAGAACTTCTTTATCGATCATAATTTCAAAGAAAATGAAGAGAATGTACACTACCGCTCATGGAAATATATGGACACTGCCAAAAAGTTAAAATAATCATTCATAACTTGTATGTATAAAATATCTTTATATTGTCATCCCTTAGTACCCAAACAATAAATCAATAATATTTTATTTTTCTAAGTATAAATACATAAATGTAGTAATATAAATAAATGTAGTAATATACATAAATTTTTGTACGAGTTAGAAAAAAGTGCCCCAATTCTGAAACCCAGCTCTGGACGGTCGGTCGCACAAGAGGCACAAACTAAAATGCCGGATGTGAAACAATAAAAAAATTAATACAACGAATGCCAGAATTAACGAAAACCGTAATAAATGCCAAAGTTGAATTATTAATTTATTTCCGTTTGAATATTGTTTAATCATTTATGCATGGCCGTTTATTTTATACTTATAAAATGAAAAACTGATTAGGAGTGGAATTTATTTTGCGCTAAACATGTTCTGTTCTTACTTTTTTTTTCTTAATTCTCTTCTGAATTTTTAAGTGTCCAAACTTCCATATGCCTATATGTTATCTAACAACTATCCAATTGACAACAACAAAGTAGAATGTTATTTCGATCTAAAGGAAATTAATGATATTTATATATAGTCCGGAATTTTCATCGCGAGTCTGGCACGATATTATAGTGCAAGGGGTTAATATTTCATGATACACTGCTTCGAATCTTTTATTTTTGTCCACTGAATCGAAGACTGTGTGCCAGGGCCAAATAGACCGACACTTGCTCCCCGAAATCCGAAACCAAAATAACTTCACGCCATTAGGAATTATTATTGCTTCCCATCTTCTAAAAATAGCGGATCGGATCCGATCGGTTCGATTCGAAACGAGGGATGATGGTGGGAGAATGAAATTTTTCAGCGACCATCTTGCTCGGCGTATTACGAAAGTAGTACGTAAGTGTCGGGAAAAGTGGGCAGACTCGATGATGGGTACACAGATCGATGACGGGAAAGCGCAAGAAAGATAACCACCCAAGATGGAAGGGGCTGAAGACTCGAAAAGAGTGAAAGCAGAGACACGACGAGCCGCGCAAGGCCGCGGGTGAGGCGGGGGTGTGTGCGCGCCGCAGCCCTCTTGTCGAGCGAAGTTTTCCGCCGGTTTCACGGCTTGGCCTACTTCCGTAGAGTCTCCTAACCCAGAACCACAGTGTGGACACGTCGCATAGTGTGATGGACCGTCAATTTAGCTGGACGAATATCATTTTAGTTCCCATCGTCAAGTCTTTCAATTCAGTTATCTAATTTCAAAATAGCTATGTCCACTCTAAATCATTCCGAAATGTTTCACGCTTTTATGTTTTAACACTAAACCTACCACCGCCGCTCAAAATGACCGGCTCCACATTTTTTATTTTACAATTATTGAAACTGTTGGTAATATTGTTACGCGCAGCTTAGTAACTGCACTCGTAGTTAATCATTACAAGCAGAGTAGGGCAATAATCAACTAATATTTAAAAATGACTAATAGTCTCCTTGAATGTTAGTCACAGCAAAATAGTCATTAGTCAAAACTTTTTGATTAGTTAGTGACAACTAATCGATAATATTAATGTATGTTAATCGCATAATAGTGACTCATGACTAAAGATTGATGACTGATCATCAACTACTAATTCACTAATAAGCAAAAGCTACGATTACTTAGAGCTGTGACTAACTATTTGCCATTTAGTTATCACGAACTAATCAAAAAGTTTTGACTAATGACTATTTTGCTATGACTAACATTCAAGAAGAGTATTAGTCATTTTTAAATATTAATTGATTATTGCCCTACTCTGATTACAAGGAACAGTTACTGTATTACGCTGTTTGTAATACAGTTAATGTATTACTGTAATAATTTCATATGTAACAACCTAATACTTTAATGGAGGCCTATTAAATACTCTTATGCAAAATTCATGGTGGACACGCGAGACTTGTGTGGAATGTACAAATCCATTTGAATAAAACAGTAGATTTTCACAAATGGGTATGTTTGAAATTAATGTAAGAGATTTATTGCTTTTAACTCGTGTACAATGGACATGGACATATTAAAAAGACGTTTTTCAAAACGGTATATGTAAATAGTTAGAGAGATCTAGGTTAATCCGTATTACAATGCATTTTTACCATTTATAAATAAAGCGAAAAACGCTCAGAACTTTTTACTTCGCCTAATATAACGAAGAGAGATAAAGCCAATTTCAGTAAAAATGTCATTTTTCTGGAACAAGCATATGTCTCCATCCTGAAAACTTTGTCGAAAAAAATGGAGTTTTCAAAGGTATCGAACATTTGCTGTCCATATTACTGTCCATGGTTTTTACGATTCTGTCCCACTGGGTGTCGTATGGGGATGACGATACCATGAAATAATATCTTCTGATCAATGTCGTAAACATTCTTTCCGAGTTAGACTCCCTCTAAGGATGGCTTCCGGGTAACGGTCATCCCCATAAAATAAAGACTCGGCTTTAAATTAGTCTCTATTGAACAAAACGGCTCATGGCAGAGAGACACGAACAGTTATTTCGGGACCACTATGGCCGCTCCCGTTGACACACGACGGTGTTCGAGCAAATATTTCACGGGTAAATGAAGGGTTGGTAATTAACGCCATCAAGTAGTTCTGCCCTTATGCCTAGATACGTGTACGACGGATGTATGTCTCGTGCAAATTAATATTGTCACATATATTGAAACCGTAATTAGTCTCGTACCGTGTTTAATATAGGCAAATTAGGGGTGCATCGGATGCTCGAGCGTGTATCGTATCGAGTGGAGATTAATATGGAAAATTGAACAATTTTCGATCAGCCTTTTTCGATTTACGTGGTTGATGGCTCGTTTACCAACACTATTTTCAATTTGCTTTTCATTTGCCATGCAAATGTTGCACATCTACACTGGGTTTACAAAATATTTGTACACCTTTTTTTAATTGTACCAAACGACCTGATTTTTTATCATCAATTGGAAGCATTGGTTTACTAAATGATCTGCAAAAAATATTTCCAAAAATTATAATTTACAAGGTTACATGAAAAAATAAAAAAGGCATCCTTTTAAACTTTTTTAATTGGGCCCTTAATGAAAATTAAAAATACATGTTTTGTAGATCTATGTTAGTTGTACACACATACTGAAAATTTCATCGAAATCGGTTGACGCAGGAAAAAACGACACGCATTGAAAGATGTACGATTTTGTGGATTTTAACAGACTGATCAAAAACCGTGTAAAACTACGATTTTCACCATTTTCAACCGCCTGTAACTCGTGTGTATGTTAATCGATTGGGATGAAATTTTCAGCATGTGCATAACGAACATATAGATCTACAAAACATACATTTTAAATTTTCATTGAGGGTCCAAATAAAAAAGTTTTAACCTTGTAAATTATAATTTTTGTAAATCAATTTTGTAAATCCTTGTAAATCAATGCTTCTAATTAATTATAAAAAAATCAGGTAGTTTGGTACAATTATAAAAAAGTGATTCTATTACAAAGGGCGTACGAATAATTTGTACACCCACTGTAGATAATAATAGAAATTATCAGTGACATAAATCCATTGAAAAATGAGCCTCCAATCCAGAAATATTCTCTTCTCAAATTACATCTTATATTTGTATATGTTTCCGTTTCAGTAAACCGAAATAATTAGAATTGAATTTATCAGAGAGAGAGAGGGAGAGGCACCACTAAAAATGCTGTACCAGTATTGAAAATATTGTTTACTTGATTAAATATGTTGATATCTAATGAATTACTAAACATTTAAATATTGCACGAGGTATTATATCAATTTCACATTCATACAAAGAAGAAAATTAATATAGAATGGAATTAACCTAAGAATTGTTTCAATTTTTGTGTTAAAATAGCTCCGAGCTAAGTATTCAAGTAATTTGACAAATTTTGCTTAATTATAATACTACTAGTTCCAAAAAAATTATATTTACTAAACTAGTAACTTCAGAATTTAAAAAATGTTTCATCCACACTCTTTAATGGTTGCTATTAGTTTCTTGTGTTCCTTACAAAAACGACAAAGCATTACTGGAAAATATATATCGAGATTCACCCCACATATTTTGTATGAAGTTTCGCACGATAAAGATTCGTATCGATTGCGTCCTCCCTCTAAAACAAAAGTCACATGGTTCCGTGGGCAAGAAATACGCCGCGATATTTTTCCTAAGTATTTCTTTTTCACGGCGCTTTGAATGTCACTCTTAGCATTCCAGGAGTAATTGCACGTTTCACGAGCTTCAAGAGAACATCCGGATGAGAAATTATAAAAAATATTGCCGTTGATAAAATTATTCAAACGTTAAAAATCAAAGAGATCAACAAGTAATTAAAAACTGAAATACCCTCTGCGTCGGCAAAAAGCCATTTAATATTGATTCTGACCCACTGATTAGTAATCTTCAGCAATTTTATATCGCATCTTCACGTTTAAAAATACAAGCGATACTAATGAAAATAATCTTTTATTTTACAAAGATTGAAATCATTCAGATGCTTTCGTGAGAAATTATTAAATAAATAACTTTATTTAACGCTGGATCTTCGAAGCACTGAAAGAGACTATTTTACATTATAAAAATAACGAGTGTATTTATTCAGATGTTTTGTGAATTTTGTATAATTCCCCCGAAACGCATCTTTGCAATTTCAATAATTCTAAATAAAAAATTTTGCAACTTGTTTATTTTATTGGTCTCGTAGTTAATATTGCTATTAGACTGCGGATTTTTATGGATTTATGGAGAAATTGGTTGGGGACATATAAAACAGCAATAGATTATTACTAACATTAAGCCAGAAAAAATAATATTTTTCATCTCGGTTGCCGCACCTGACTTATCAGTCAATATCGAATATATTCGACCCATAAACAAGTCTCCACATTTATCCACACAATAGTTTTATAAAAACATTGTTCCATAAAACATTTCTTTAGGTTTGTATTAATACTCACAATTTCTTTTTAAACAATCCGATCACTGTATATGTGTACATTCACAAACTTGATGGTCACTTCCCTGCAACTCGTAAATAACTGACTAAAACTACTGCGATAACAATTACGAAGTGCAGAAATCTCCTTCTAAACAATGAAAGTGAGAGTCACAAATAAAATTTCAATTTACCAAACTATTGGCCTTTGAGAAATGCATTCATGTAATGTCGAAAATATTTGATAAAAACACGAGAAGGGTTAAGGGATGAAATCAATTTTTATATAGTTCCTGCACCCTGCAATCGATGCAGAATACTTTTACTTTGCATGAAAACCCGCAGCCTAATTGTTAGACTGCAAAATTACTGCAATTCATGCAAAATAAAAATTGTGTCCATCCATTGGAAGAAATAGAAACTAACTGAAATGTTATTTCTTCCCTTAATGATTTTAATAGAGGAGATACCATATATCTAATGATCTATCTACATTGATATCTTAAATTTTAAAAATTTTTCAACAATTTTGAATTTCATCTTCTGAATTTTGCTATAAATGCATAAAGATGCGCAGTCTACTAATTAGAGTAAAATTCTAAATAGATTTACTGTTAATCTTCGCAAGGTAATGTGGGGTCTCAAAGACCCCAGCTTCAGATTTCTGAAAAGAATTTTCATATGAATAAAATTAAATCTGTTGGTTTACTTTTTATCCTGTGTTATTCTTTAACCCAAATTTATTAAAAACGAGGTTATTTATGAAATTCATTTGTCGGGATGTAAGAGACCCCACCTTACAATTTATATGTTATTGTAGACCTTACCTTGCGAGGGTTAAGCTAGCTGAAGCAATGCTGTTATTAACCTGGTCCAAGTACAAGAAAAGAGAAACGAGCGCACGAAAAGCAGGTGGAGGGAAAGAGAAACGGTTGATTGAGGTCTTTAGAAAAATAAACCGTGAACTGGGGCTAATTCCACCGGAAGTCACGACAAAAGCAAGGCGAACGTCTAATCTATTTTTAGGTATCGTCGATGAGTCATTCGGCAGCCGACGCCGAGTACAAGCACTTTCCATTAAGCGTCACCCTACTTTTCCCATTTAGCGTTAATTCCATGTGAATTCGTTTACTGTTACCAAGACCTCCTCCGCCGGCATCTAACTTCTGGCCTCCATTTCGGCTGGCTCTGTTTACAGCAGCCAAAGACGCTTTCACGGATGAAATCGTACTATGATTAACGGAGCGACTCGAAGCAATTCGAGACGATTCAATATTGGAGCGGTATCAGGTTTTAGCACTCCTTCGGGTTGCTTTTAAGCGACACCAATCGCACGTTAACCTGTTTTCAGGAAACTCGTCGAAACTACTCATCGTTCACAATTCTTCGCGCTGCACCTAACCTTTCCACCATATTTCTCATTTTAAGGTATGCACGCGCGGTTACGATCGAGGAATAAACATAATAAGATTATACGGTAATTTTTAACAAATATTTTATCATGCTTTAGAGGATATTTGTGAATTAAGAGGTTATATAGAATTAAACGATTCAACAATAGGAAAAATTCGACAATGTTTTGATCTGTAGGATAAACTGTACTATTGCTGGCACTGCAATAGTTATTGGCACTTTCGATTTAAACGGCAAATATTAAGAATTTCTGGTATAGAAAATCATTTTTTATTGCTTCTTATTTATATATCAAAGTTCAGAGTTAATTTAAATATTCGGAGTTCCACATATGACTGTTCGCTAATGTGCCAATGACTGTACTATTTGTCTTACGATTGTTATTCACTGAATACAGGGTGTCCCAAAATTACATGAAAAAAAAATTTTGTTGGTATCTTATGAGCCCCATTTTACCATTCAACTTTGTCCTTCGAAAGACATTTGACGTATCTTTAAAAACAACAAAGATATGCAATGTGGTCAAGTTAGCTGGGACACCCTGTATATTATGGTTTTTTGACAAAACCAATACTTTATTTTCAGAATATTTTATTGAGCGATAATTAAGTACCATTTACTGAAAAATTTAGCTACATATCAGCTGTAAATTAAAGCAGAATGGTGACCAAGGTCACTGAAATATAGTGACCTTGATCACCTATTCCAAGGTCATTGAAATCGGAGAGGAGGTAACACACCGACAAATTTACCGAAAGAACTAATCAATGACGAAGTCGATTATGAAAAAGATTACAATTATTTTTGATCCCAAAGAAAAAAATGTAAACGAATAAAAAATGCACTTCTTGCTGCAAAATTTTATATTAGATGATTGCATAAGTTCGTGCCCAATTTTCATAGATGTCGCAAAACTGTACTGCACGCGGCGGAGTGTAAAAAAAAAAAAGAATTATAGAATTATATAAATAATTCTAGAATTAGAAAAGAATTGTGACTATACATATAATTGATTATTAAAGGATTAATAAATATGAATAAATTCTCTAAAATTTAACCATTGAATTTTATTTTCAAATCGGATACAAACTTATGCAATCATCAGACACAAATCCAAAAGATTTTGGAAACTTTATTTCTGGGAAAAGGTCTTTAAAGTTTGTATTAGAATCATCTGTTCCCACTGTGGAATACGACTGTACTTTCCAAGCTATAAATCCAGTAGTTTCACGAATTTCCAAATAAAACTTTGGGATAGTATTTCAGAAGAACCGTGCTGACAGAATATACCATTCTTGAAAAATCAATGTTTTTATTTAATGTCACAGACATGTTAAAATTAATTTATGCAATGTTGGATACATAGAATATAATAACATGAATAATTATAGTCGAACTCCAGTTACGTAACTTGTGGTGAATTGACTTCAAACTTGACACAATACAGTGCCAACTACCCCATAGAACTTCAACCTATTAAGGAAGTGATTTCTCAATTACGAGGACCCATTCAAACTATAAACGTAAATCAAATAAAATAAAGTTAATTAGGTAAATAAAATTAATTGTGCAAGGTTAATTTAAAAGTCTTTGAACGAGGAGATAAATGAAGATTGATGCGATTTAATCCGTTTTTTCCAGCTAAACAGCTGGCGAATAAAACATGAAAGTTTGCGACGTTCTGTAAATTACATCCGGTTGTTCGGAAAAAGTGAACTGCTCAGTGAAAAAATGGTAAAAACTCGGAATTCGAAAAGTTCCGTAATTATTCCGTCGTGTTCAATACGGTTTCAATAAGGTCCGGACAATTTCCTCGGAAATCACTACGTAACTTTCCCCGCGAATAAATTGAATGTAATTTGAGACTATTTAAAAGCACCAGTTCTGTTCCCTTTCAAGGCAACCCGGATTGTTCCATTTACCAAAAGTGGTCCCTTTGGAATGCAAATGGACCGCCTGCGTTCGAACTGCATCACCTAAAACGTTACAAACCGCTGCGCTGGCCATTGTAAATCACTACGTCTGTAAACACACCGTGCCGACAAACTCTTTCTGCAATGGTTGACACAATGGCTGCAATTAACCCTTTACATTATTTATTTTGTGGTTATAATGATTAGAACTTCTTGATCTTTCAGAATTTCATCGAAAAGAAAGAAAGCATATATTTATAAGGTTATGTATCAGCCATACAACAAAATAGAAAACATAGACCTCAGATCTTTATGCAAGATGAAAAGTTTGTGCATCAATTGCGAGACACAAGACCTAAAAAATGAATTTATATATTTATCACTAATACTTTTACTGCAGTGAAAATAATAAATTAATACTCTTAAAGTCTTCTAACCTTTTCACTGTTTTAAATTGCACCCATTCATTTTTGTCATAAATGCATAAATCCGGAGTCCACTAATAACATCGATGGAATCGGTTCAGAACCTCCATCACGAGTCTGGCTCGATATTGTAGGGCAAAGGGCAAGGGGTTAAAGGATAGTCTCGGAAATTATATTTCTAGAGAAGTCATCAATAACTAGACTGCGGATTTTATGCATTTATGGCAAAAACATAAAATAAATGGAATAAACGTCAACTGAATTTAATATTACTGATATATTGTTTACAACATGTTCAAATTATTACGAAATCAATTTGTATGTAACTCTCTTTTCTTGAAATTGATGCAGACAATTTTGTTTTGCATAGAGATCCACTAAAATAAAATCTAATATAACTGGAACATTGTTTACAATCTGTTACAATTATTACGAAATCATTTTGTATGTAACTCCCTGTTCTTGAAATTGATGCAGACAATTTTTATATTGCATGGAGATCCACTAAAATAAAATCTAATATAACTGGAACATTGTTTACAATCTGTTACAATTATTACGAAATCATTTTGTATGTAACTCCCTGTTCTTGAAATTGATGCAGACAATTTTTGGTTTGCACGGAGATCCAATAAAATAAAATCTAATATAACTGGAACATTATCTACAGCCTGTTAAAATTATTACGAAATCAATTTGTGTATGTAACTCCCTTTTTAATCGACGCAGACAATTTTTATTTTGCATAGAGATCCACTAAAATAAAATCTAATATAACTGGAACATTGTATACAATCTGTCACAATTATTACGAAATCATTTTGTATGTAACTCTCTTTTCTTAAAATTGATGCAGACAATTTTGTTTCGCATAGAGATCCACTAAAATAAAATCTAATACAACTGGAACATTATCTACAGCCTGTTAAAATTATTACGAAATCAATGTATATTGAACTCTCTTTTCTTTTTTTTTTTTTACATCCCACATAATGTACGAATAATTTGCATGTATAGATTAAAACGGGCCACCCTGTATGCGTATCATATGTTTGCTAATACATATATTAATTTTAGCACGATATACTTTTATATGCAAATAATTTCAGAAATTAGGTAATGTTAATCCTTGGTTGATAGATAGAGGCCATTTTAGCATAACGAGGGTCGTTATTGCTACATTATGTTACAGTAAATGATGGAGTACTTGAAAGAGTACAATGGCGTTGTTACACTGCTGTTATCCTCATTTAGTTATTTTTCAAATAATAAATACTTAAAATTATATCATGTTGAAATATTTGAAAATGTTATCATATAAATATGAAAAACAAATTTTATATTAAGGAAATTTAACTGTATCATTGTATAAATAAGTACAAATTTATTATGGCGGATGTAATGAAACTAGGTCGTCCAATGTTTATTGTACGTGCCAATGGATACTAAAATTATTTGTAATATTTATATTCATACTTGAAAATATGTTTGAAACATCGTACTCAACTATTTATTACGTGTTTAAACATTCAACATATATTTAAACCTTTACCGTTCACAGATTCAAATACTTTTCATATTTAATAATTTCCATATGAAATATCTCATACTGTAATATTTGGTAAATATGAATTTCCTGTAGAATGCCTGTTCCAGAATTATGCGCAGCGCACTGATCGCAGATATTTATGGAACCGTTAATTTTATATTAGAATTTATAAGAGTTGTAATTAATTAAAAGGTTCACGAGTGTCACTTAAACATTACAGAGCTCAAAATGAGATAATACTTTTCGCGGAAATTATTATTTTATTTCCGTGTTTTATAATATCTTGCAGATTTATAAATGTATGAAATTCTTGTTGCACAAAATGAATTGTCGCTACTCGTCGTTGCAAGCTAAACTGTGAATCTTTGTGCAAAATAAAAACTTTCTGCCCGAATTGCAACAAGTTCGGGTGAAATAAATATTTAATTTCATTCCGAGTATGTGTTTAATAGTAAACAAAATTCAAATATTTTTACTGTCATAAATTAGACCTACCCAATTTTATCATAAATGCATAAAATCCGCAGTCTAGTAACAATATTCCGATGCGTTTTATTATTTACAGAATTCTTTCAGATTCAGCTCAAGAGCGTCTCGAAATTTGACGAAATACAGCTTTATCGTGAATATAAATGATCGAATTATTCCTGTGGCAGATCTCGTGGTCGACGTATTCCAATAGTTGGCGTAACCGAGTGGCGATATTATGTCAATATAAGGAAAACAGCGATGCAGAATGCAGAGAGAAAAAGTTTGAAATTGTCCCGACGGCGAAATTGCCGATTGCGTAACAATTCAAGAACGTTACCAAGCGAGAAATTAAAATTTACGATGCCCGCGAGGAACTACCGTACAACCAATCGCGATCTATTAATGAACTGGCGTCGATGTAATTATTCTGCTACGGATATAATCGAATAAACACACTCCATCCCGAACACAATTACAGTTTGTAATTATTTTTATGCTTGATGGATCGGCGTTGGAATACTGAATCTCATGTGTAACTGTTCAAACGAATATTAATGCGTTTTTAATTAACTCGTTGTATTTTTAAAAATTCGTTTTTACTATGAGAAATAATATTCGTAACCTTAACAAATTTCAGAGCAATAATGGATAAATATTAATTGTCGCAAACAATTTAGTTAATACAGAAATCAATGAAGGGACAATGGTATAATTCTTTTCTCTAAAAACAAAAACCATTCTTAATATTTTTCTTTTCTAAATACTTCATTATTTCTATAAATAACATTCATGAATCTTCAAAATAAAAATTTTGCGACAAAAAACAATTAGCGAAATGTCAAAAAAATTGATTGCAATATTGTTTCATAACAATGCATCCATTAGTTGATGCAACATATTGTAACTAAAGAATGGTGTAACACTATAGTTGAATAGAAAATAAACTGACATTGATGTTCGCATTGTTCACGTAACAATTATAGCGAATTGTGGTCAAAGCCATTGCATTCTATAAATATGAATCATGGCCAGAGTACTAAACATCTGCATGAAAAAAGAATTGATCTTGAACTAGGATTTTATTGAATTCGAAAGAGGAGAATTCCTATAAAATACTGTTACATGAAAGAATATTTATTCATATTAATGTTCCTTATTCAATAATGCATGAAGCTATATAAACTAGTTGTAAGTTAAGTTAAGTTAAAAGGTGCTATTATGTAATATGTTAATATGTTCATGTATTGTATATGCTACATAAACCATACTTAGTTTAAAGCATTAAATAAATAAATAAATAAATATATATATATATATATATATGCATAATAACCAGAATGTACAAGAATAAATATCTCAATGACCTTTTACTATATTTTAATGTCTGTGACACATTTATTTTATTTATAATTAACAGTTTAATTATTTATTTGAAATGTCAAGTACGAAAATTGCAAGCTGACTCTAGAATTTAATGTTTCCTATGAAATTAGACATGAATGAATAAACCAATGTGTATGTATATCAAGGAGCTTGTCTTATATTTCGATGTGTCTATAATAGATTAATAATGTAATAATTAGTCTCAAATTTTAAGTACAAAAAAATTCCAGCTGATTCTAAAAATTAATGTTCCTTATTCAATAATGCCTGAATACATAATAACCGGAATGTACGAAAATAAATATTTCAAGGAGCTTTTCTTATATTCCAATGTCTACAGTTTACGTAAACAAATTCAAACTACCTCTAAAAATCGCTAATAATTGACACAGTAGTTGATTTGTTGACATCCGGGGGGCAATCGTGTTGCAGTGGTAAGATCAAAGGAAATTGACTCGAAGCAATTAATTGAAGTAAGTCATTAGAATATCGAAGGAGAAGTCGATTTCAGTCGCATTCCAATTTTCCTTATCGTGCGGAAGGTAGAGTGAATCGATCAACGACTCCAAACTAAAAGCCGACGTTGACATCAGCGTACCTTGTCACGAGTACATCGGCAGAGAATGGTTAATTGCATTTCCGTTTGCGTCAATCTTCGCAGAATACACCGACCTGATTAAGATTCGCTCGCGAGGGTGCGGAGTCATTTCCACTACAGCGATAATAGCACCTAGTCTTTCAATTTTCACTAACAACATTTTTCATCGCAACGCGAATGCTTGTTGACTACATCTTTATCAACAAGCGGCGTTGCTGCACTTTTATCTGGCCGTTGTAAAAGAGACGTCAATCAAGTGCGCATTCAGAGATGTAGTCGCTCGCGAAAGTAACGCTGTAACGAGTGTTAGTCCCGAGAACTAATTTTATCAAGAGCCAGCAATTTGCAAAGAGAGATCTCTAAATTGTGATATTTTATGTAATGATATACCGCAGCTATAAATCTATAATTATATTATATTATAGTATTAACTCGAAAAGTAAGATTATTAGACACGATAGGCTTTCGTCACAGTTATTGTTTACTTTTTAGAATTTAAAGTTAGTCATAGACAATTTTAGTCATCTATATTTAGTTGTTTAATCGACGATGAAAAGTTCGGGCGCAAGGAAGGATAGCGAACACGCAGGCCTTTGAACCGTGCATACGCTGTCCTCTCTTGCGCCCGAAACTTTCATGGTCCATTGAACCACTAAATACAGTTGAAGTTACACCATGTTTGGTGTCATTTTAATCAGAAAAGTGCCAGAAATATGTTGGTGAAAGTCGCATAAAAAATTATGAAAAATGAAAAAGTTGACAAATATCGCGACTTTACTGTATATTGTTCTGATGTTCTGTTAAACATAGCTTTTTTGTGTTATATATATAATAAACCTAAATAAATCAATATTATTTACATAATAGTGTTGTATGTTATTACCAAATAGAATATTTCATTAAAGTTTTAATTATTAGCAAATTTTATTCTTTAGTGACAACTTGTCCCACATCGGTCAAAAAGTTCCGCCTCGCTCAACGACAAATATATGAAAAATATTTTTAAAAATACTAAAAGCGATGGATAACCAAGACTCGAGGGACATAATTAAAATGTACGTCATATTCCAAAATAAATTTATTATTTTTGAAAATATATTTCCCTTCATAATGTAGTCATATTAAAACGTATATTTGTTTATAATCGGGATCCGATAATGGAAGTCCTACTGTATAATTCTAACGATAAATTATCCGTTAAAAATGAGAATATCCATACTATTTCTACGTCATTTTATATGTTTCTTCGAAATCGGAACGTACGATCCCGGTCTCCCCTACTGATGTTGAAGTACGATTTTGAATTTCCATCGGAATCCAACAAAGTATAAATATTATATGCAAGCTTCTACCGAATGAATAGCTCTCCTGGTCGAACTTGCACGTCACTTCGATTCGATCTTCCCTTTTTAGTGGAATGTTTGAACGCTTTCTCGCATCGTGAAATTTGAATATTCATCTGGGGAGATTTTTCATTGAAACGTCGTGGACAGAGTTATTTCATTGGCACTGTTCCCTGCATAGGTTACGTGTATGCACAAGCGAACTGAATGAAACCATACAATGTAATCTAAATCCTGTCAGATGACAAACACTTTTCTCCACGTGAAATTGATCTCGAACGTCGCATCCCACCGATTTCTGGTATGCTGTAATACGCTCACGACTCGCTCCAAGGAATCTGACAAATCAAATCCGCTGCGAACCCGAGATATCCGAAAGAATTCACCCAGCTACAATAATACCGTCACTTATTTATCGAGCTCGATGCGTCCCGCGGGATAACCTGGTATCAATATTTAATTCACGTTCTCCGTAAGGTTCTCACGCGTACAGAGAGAGTTCTCGACAAAATAATATCACACGTGCGTGCTCCCTTTTAATTGTTCCAAAACCACATACCGTGACTACCATTAATATTCAGACACTCTTAAAAAAAACAATTTTTGCCATATTGGACTAGATTTGTATTTCTATGAACAATTAAAACAATTAGTTTACTACACAATGTGGAAAAAAGCTTGTCGAATAATTGCAGTTGGGACAAATTGCAAAGAAAATGCTGAAAGTTGAAAGTTACAAGCATCGAAAGAATCTTCAGATTCATTACACTTAGAAAATCGTGAAGAACTGCCATTTTTACCATCTTCAAACGTTTGTAGATTTTGATGAAATTTTTCGAATATGTATAATTCATGCAGATCTACGAAATGTAATTTCTAAATTTTTAATATAGGCTCGCATAAAAACGTTGTAATTTTTTCAATTCTTCCAAAAATTTTTTTAGTGATGCAGCGAACCAATTGTTCCGACTTCTCAAAAAATCACATGTGTCGTGTGAGGTAATATTAAAAATGTTATCGTCTTTTTTAGTGTCCGAAAATTAATGGATAATGGATAATTAAAGACATTTCCAATGCGCGTACCAGTTTGATATCAATCTTGAAAACACTCGCTCGAATAAGTACAAATGAGAAGTAAAATATATATATCCTTTGATGTATTTTTTAAACTCTATAAGATTGATGCTGCTGAAAACAAATATTGTTTTCAAGTATCAATAAGCCGTCGTATACATAGCAAAATTTTGTAAAGACAATTAAATAGCAATTATATGAAAAATTGCCTTTCTCTATACTCAAACTTGCAATTAGATAACCGTATTGTGAACATATTAAAAGTATAGGATAAGTTGAGGTCTTGTATCGTCAAAAATTTATTTTAAAAAAATGATTGATGATATACGTAGCAAGCTTGATAATTAATAGAGTGCTAGATTAAACTGTTCTTATCTTCTCGCCTGTTGCTGAAATAGCTTCAGATAAATCAAAGTTGGACGTATTTCTTCTCTTGTCTCCTCCATTTCCTTCTCGTGCTTCTTTCCTAGCTCCTTCCCCCCTTTTCTTATCTTGCTTCTTTTCTAATTTATTTCCCTGTTCCTTTCCTCACTTCTTTTCTCCGTACTCTTGCGATTTCTTTACTTGTTTCGCATCTTGATTAACATTTCCTAAGTAAAGTGTATTATGTTCGTGCGACAAACCGTACAAATAGGTAAGTAAATGAGGTTCTAGCTAATGGAACAGGCTCCCAGGTATCAATATGTCTTGACATTGCCGGCGAAATTGTCGATAAACAAACAAGATCCCCGTGTGAAAGCTACTACGTGAAGGGGTAGAAACACAGTAATATTTTTAAAAGATCGAAAAATTATTTTATAGAAAAATTACATTCGTAAACTTTAAACTCGTTTTTCTCAGAATTGCGTTTTTCAAAACGGTGTACAAGATATCTGGAGTTCTACCTTAGCGATTACATTAAAATTTTACAGTTGTCTTCATTATAATATCTATTAGGTATTGGCGATCGATTTTTTTGCATTTTCCCATTATTATGTTCAATATAAATGAAAAATTAACAAATTTTCTACTGAAATTCAGTCGTTAAATTTAAAATATCTGCCATTTTGTTAATTTTCATAAAAATTGAAATGTGGGATCGTCAATGAATAGAGAATATATCACAGTTTATGACATTTCTGGAATTTTTGATATAGTTAATTCGATTTGTAGGAATACTGTACACCGGTTGGTCATCTGGAAGAAAAGATATTCCGAGCAAAGGCGCCGAAAGGCATGAGAACAAATTATTGTTTAAGTATTACAAGCATTTTTTTATAGTTCATAATACAGTAAACTGAAATATAAAATCGTATATTAATCGATCATTCATTTTTTTCAGTACTGTTGTTTAAAAATCTTATATTAATCGGTCATTCGCTTTTTTCTGTACTGTTGTTTAAAAATCTTGTCATATATTTTCCCCACTTGTGACTGTGTCCTAACACCTTAAATGATCGTCGCAAATTGTTCAATATTTCGCTTTACAATACTTTGTAGAAGCTCTTTCTTTTAAGTGCGTAATTTATGATATGACGATACACTTTCTTTTTAATCGATGTTCGGTTACTTATTCTTTCGGAAAGCGTTCATGAGCATACGGTGGGATTTTTCAAACATATTCGCGTAAATGAATACACACAAAAAAGTTTACTTTCTATTTTCATTCTGTTGGCGGACACACTGTGTGCCGACAGAAAATCGATAAGTAATTCTTCGAGCGGGAAGTGCAGCTTAAAAAATAAAATTGATTTTAACGGACGTCAAGTAATTAACTGTCCACGTGTGTTCCATCGTTCGACATTCGATTCCGCGGTATATAAAAGCTTCCATTTCCGCTTAAAGTTACACATTTTTCCGTCTCCCGTGATCGGTAAATATCGTTTGACGGGATATCATCGCGTGCAGAATCATTTCAACTATTTTTACGGGTCCATAAATATTACAGTTTCACAATGAAAGAAATTAAAAAGGAACAGGAGAAGATGAAACGGCGAATAACGGCTTCCTTTACGTCGACGCTCGGCCCGGTACCTCATTTTGTTTATGGCCGAACCGCCGAGATACCAACAGCCATAATATGCCTTCAGTGTCTCGCATTCGAAATCGTAGAAAATAGCCCCGTCCAATCTACGTCTACAACTGCGGCTACCTTTCGCTGTGCAGCACGATTTCATGTGAATTGATGCATTTGCCGACCGCTGACAGACCGCATTTGCATTCAAACGAAGTACTCGCGTTATCGATTCACATTTTCAATGCCGATATTTTGGCGCGCAGCTTTTTCACCATTGCGCGAGCCGCCACAATTGTTTACGCGGACTATGATTAGGTACAAGAAATTACCGTGAGTATTGCAACGACAATCGATGAATGAATGAATCGATGAATGAGTGAATGAATCGATGAATGAGTGAATGAATCGATGAATGAGTGAATGAATCGATGAATGAATGAATCGATGCATGAATGAATCGATGCATGAATGAATCGATGCATGAATGAATCTATAAATGAATGAATCGATGAATGATTGAATCGATGAATGAATGAATCGATGAATGAATGAATCGATGAATGAATGAATCGATGAATGAATGAATCGATGAATGAATGAATCTATGAATGAATGAATCGATGAATGAATGAATCGATGCATGAATGAATCTATAAATGAATGAATCGATGAATGAATGAATCGATGAATGAATGAATCGATGAATGAATGAATCGATGAATGAATGAATCGATGAATGAATGAATCGATAAATGAATGAATTGTTAAAAATAGAAAAAATTTAGTCTAATTTGATAACTACAGTTAGGAGCAAAACTGATCACACATACTTTAAATCAGAATAACTATTTTATGAATGGACCATACGACTTCAATTTCTCTGTAAGGCTAGAAGAATTAGTTTAGTAAGTGAAGTCTACAATATATGTTGAAAAAATGCCTTTGTTCGGAATGTCTGTGTGCCATAACTTTTTATATTTTGCACATTAATAGTTTTTACACACCATAAATGCATAAAGACCACATAAACAAAATTAATAGGAGAAGTCAGAAGAAAGATATCAGTCTATAAAATGGAATTAAAGCATTTTTTGTTTGCTAATTTAGAAAAGAAACATCTCCAAATAAGTCCTACAAGATTTTTATGTTCGTTTGAATGCAATGTGATTTCTATAATAGGGTAGGGATATTCTTTTCCCAAAAATTTATGAAATATTTCCATCTGCATAAAGATCTGTAGTACTACTATGATTGACGCGTTCGAGCTGAATATTGTCGTACGCGAGCAGCATAACCAATTAAAAATCGCAATTTCCTTGCAACAATGGTAACTAATGACATTTTAAATTGAGCCAATTTCCCGTGTACCGCAAAATAATTTCCAATAAGTGGGTATCGGCGAGCGCAGCGCGTTCAACACACAATTACAAATTCTAATAACAGCGCAATTACGTCATACTTGAACGAAAATATTCGCTGTCTCGAAGGAAGCGAAGTGCACGCGCAAATGCATATCTATATAAACGTATTTAACCCTTCGAGGGTGGAGCTGGTGCACTGAGTGCGCCAACGATCGAATTTTAACGAGAAGAAAATTATTTTCACTTTATTACCTCTGATTTATTTTGTGCTCATTTTCAATAATCGTTCTTTTGATAATGTCTGAATTATATTTAGTAATGTACCTACATGGATTTGTCTGAATACCTGATGATATAAAGTCAAAACTGAGTAAATCTGACCCAAAACAGCCCGGCGCACCGAGTGCACCGCCCCACCCGAATAAGGACGCGAGATCACCCCACCCACGACGGGTTAAAGGAGCTCGAAAGAGCCTTGTTGATAGAAAAAGCATCCTGGCAAATTATATGCTCCGCGGAACGTGCTCGCGAACCCTCCACAATTTTCTCCGATGAATTTAAACCACACACGTGCAGCCCCCAGCTGCCTAAGGCAAAAACACAGGGCTCGCGGTACAATTTTCTACGTGCCCCGCCTTGTTTTCACTTCACTCAAACTTTTATGAAATGTATACGGTCACATAAAAAGCGAAGCTTGCCACGACGGGAATTTTTCTTTTTCGCCTCCTCTTTGCCTTTAAATGATGAACTGTAAGACACGTCGCTGAGTTTATCACTAGTTTCACGGATTCTTCGTTCTACGTAAGTACTCGTGAAAAGAAAATCGAAAGTGCATGTGAGCGCTATCCGATTGCGCGTTATCGCATAGATTAAGCCGTAAGGAAGTCTGGAAAAGCTGATGTTAAAATTCTAGCAAATAAGCAAGGTGAAATTCTACTTTCTTCTACTTTCTTCACGCACAGAAAATGATACGGCAAGGGGTTAAAAAAACAACTTTAAAGATTCGTAAACTATGTTAGTCCATATGTGAACAGGGTATCCCAAAATGGCATAAACGTGGAGGGGGTGATGCTGCATATATATACGATAAAAAAACAATTTTGATCTTGAGATTTAAGGTGAAGGTTAATTTTTCAGATAAATATTTAATAACAATTTTTAAAATAATTATTTACACATCATCTGGTAAACTAATCCTAATATTTAAAAGAGATTCAAGCTATTTGGTTTACATTTAAATAAGTTATGTAACACGACGAGGAACGAGACAACCCCAGGGCCGCCAATCCGCCTCGGCACTACCCTGAGATGAAGAAAAGAATCGCGCCGCTACCGAATGTTTTAGAATGTTCGAGAAACTTCTAAAATCCCAGACTTTTATCTTGAGAAGCCACTCTTTAAAGTTTGCAACATCAACGTTTATTCGTATCAAAAAGCAAAATATCTTCGCCCGACATGACTTCTGGCGCATGCAATAGATAATTGATGCATGAATAGTTGACCCAAATTACTAAAAATTTTATTGCTTCGCAAATGATATGAACTGTTGTGTGAGATTTCTCTCAACGGCTGCTACTCTCTACACTCCTTACTATTATCTTGCGCCCCACGTTTTTCGTTTTAAATCTTACAAGTATTTGCGTAGCTGTTAAAAATTCACAATCACAAATTTTCAGGATTATCTGTACGTGGTTAGGAGTCTGCAGGGGGGCTAGGAAAAATTATTTTATACTTTTTAGTCCATTTTAAAAACGTGGTGTTATTAAAAAATTTATTTTTATTTCAATAATTATTTTCTGCTTTTTTATTGCAATGTATAGCCAATCGAAAACTGATCGATTTTTGTTTAACATATTTTTTGTCAGATTATCGCAAGCACTTAATTGAAAAATCGTGAAAAGTGTTATGGGGCACCCTGTATATTCGAATAGTTCGCAGTGAAAAGAATTTGGAAGTAACTTGGAACGGAATTCTTTTTAAAAACTGGCGCGGAATCGAAGGAAACAGAGGGAAGAGTACTCGAACAAGAATAGCTGAAATATCGTATTAATAGAACCGGCCTCGGGAATACACGATGAAAATGAATGGAAATTTCGCGCACTGTTTGATCATCCCGGTAGGTGGACTAATATTTTCTCATAGATATTCGTCACGTACAAAATGATCGCATTTCCATGGAAAGAAGAAATCCTGGATTGCGTGTTACGGCCGAATAACGCTCGCGATTCGCAAAATCAATCCCATTTTTTTTGCACGATAATACAGTCTCGCGCGTCGACATATTTTCCTGTAACAATGGTGCTTTTTTTCTTGTCCAGCGGAATATACATTGTCACGCCGTTCACCGTTTCTCGACAGAATCGGTGACCGGACTCGGGAAATTATGGCTTGGTGACCGGGCCACGCTCGGTCGCGCGAGACGTGGTCCTCCCGGGACAAACAATCACTCGTGAATTCGAAATTGATCCCCTTCGAATGATCGAGACAAGAACTATGGGCGCCAGGCACGCCGACGTGCCACGCGAAACAATCGAAATTCAAATCCGAAGGTTCACTCTTCCGAATGCACGAGGATTGCGCGATAGCCTGAGATAGCGAGAGGACAGTCCAGGATTCCACGCGGAGGAAGGACGGGGCATTCCCCGCGACGGGAACGTTTCTCACAGGGAAAATAAATCGAGATAGTTACGGCAGACAATGATCGTTTATTACGAGAGCTAAGCACGTTACAAGCCGCACCGGCGCGGCGCGAGCCGGCGGCAAAGAAGATGGCTGCCGGCGCGATTTCGATAGAATACGGCAGGTGTTCGGCCGATCGCGCGTGCTATTCTCGATTCGCGTCGGACTCGGCAGTCACAGGACTTCGCCCAGCGGCGCGACGTTCAAACGCGATAAATTCTCCGCCGCTGGAAACCGGGTGTCTCCAGGGAGATCGATCGCAACGCCCGCCTCGATCTGCATCGGCTCGAAAGTGACCCGGTCTCCGTTAAAGAGTTTGGACAGACGTCGGCACAACCTGCCACGTCACAACATATATATATCCAGAAACATTTTCTGGGAACATGATACTTTTCACGTTGTAAAAATTCGTGACACGAATATCATATTTAAGAACATGATATTTTCGTGACGGAGAAATTTCTGACGCGAACACGATACCTGAGGACGCGATATTTCCATGATTTAAAAACTTCCCCCACGAGCTACAATAATTGGAGCGGCATTAATTAGTTACTGGGTATACAATTCTCGTTGTTGTGTTTAACGTTTGGATACGGTGATATCAATTTTACTAAATTTTGTGTGGCCCATTTTTCAATAATGTTGAATTTGTATTCTGATTTGTATGGAACACTCGACTAGGGATTTCATGCATTTATGACAAAGGACAAAATCATACAGAGAACTTCAGAATGCTGTCTTATTATTAGACTGAGAATTTTATCCATTTATGGCAAAAATGAGTAGGTGAAACTTGAAACAGTAAAAAAATTTTTTAACTGTAAAAATGTCAAGATGTTATTTTTGATCGATTACAATTAAACTAATTACTAGACTGCGGATCTTTATGCAAAATAAAAATCTTCTACATTAATCAAGCAGGAATAAAATAAAAATTTATTTCATCCCTCACAATGATTTTTTTACTTTAGAAACAACATTACAATATTCTCAAATATTTTAAATCTTGTACTGTTTTATATTTCGCCCAGCTAATTTCTTTATAAATGCATAATGATCCGCTGTCTACTAATTACAAATCTTTATTTAGTTTCATATATTATGTAATATATATTTCCACGTAAATGATATATAAACATTTTATTTTGCATAAAGATCCGCTGTCTGCTTATTATATTCATACAATTGTTAAGCAAAGAAATAAATGTCTATGTAGATTCTGTCTTGCAATGAATACAGAATTTTTACTTTGCATAAAAATCCGTAGTCTAGTTAAAACAAATTCTTTCGGTTACAAATCTGAAAATCATAGTGGCGTATGTTCAAATTTCGAAGATATCAGTTAAGATCGTTTTTCGAATCTTAAAGGCGTAATTTATTTACAGTTACTTTTTTACTGAAAGGGAGCAGCATATTCTTTTGTCATTAAATCAATAGAATGAACAATTTGGGATCATAGTGTAAGTCCGCCTTACGCTCTTTTGTTTCCAACCTTTTTATCTAAAAAAAGGGCTATGCTATATCCCACCTATTCATCGTCCCTTTTTTAACTCCATTAAAACCGCCGTAGATGTATGAGATCATGACCCTCTTTCTGATGACGAAACGGAAGGATGTAGTGAATAATGCTGCCTTCATTGAATAGAATTTTAAACAAGAAATTAATTATTACCCTTACTAATCGAAATGTGTTTAGATATCGGTATAGATCAATCCTAATTACATAATTCGCTTGTGGATTATATGGAAATTCTGTATAATAATTTATTGTATAATAAATCTGTATAATAATTTAGTGTATAATAAATCTGTATAATAATTTATTGTATAATAAATCTGTATAATAATTTATTGTATAATAAATTTGTATAATAATAATTTCCACACACACACATACAGACATTTTTTATAGTTTTCTGAATCTATAAATGTGTTTTTGCAACCACGGTGCGTATATGGAGTTCTTTTTAAGACAACAAACGCAAAAAATGATTGAAATGATTGAACTCGAAATACCGTGAATGTGACTCACACCACTACGATTTTCCCGCTAAATATAAATGTGTGCATTTATCTAGTAATTTTATTTATTAATTTTAATGAAATTCATTGTGCAAATGGAGATAATTCTGGCTAAATAAAAGCTTCTTATAGTCAACGATTGTACAAGCGGTGGGTTGTAAATTATCTATTTTGTTACTAATTAACCCTTTGCACTCGGAATTATTTTAACTCGAAAATTAAATATTTCTTCCGAGCTACAATATTACCATTCCGCATGATTTTTAAAATTTTATGAATATGAAATGTTTAGTAGTTGATTAGATATCGATATATTTAATAATGTAAACAATATTTTGAATAATGGCACAGCAGTTTTTAGTGGAGCCCCAGAGTCACTATTCGAGTGCTAAGGGTTAAAAAGAAGATACTGGGGATTACAGAATTTATGTTACGACTCGATATTTTATAGAGCCATGGTTAGCAAATTCAAACAAAAATGTTCAAACATGTGGCATAATTAAATGGATAAAAAATGACAATTAAATAATAGAATATCTCGCAAGGAAATCAGAATCTCTGCAACAGGATTCGTGATTAAATGGGCACCTCGTTTCTTCCGACTTCACTGCAGTGCCGGTGGAAATAATTCGAACTTCGTTGCAGTTCGCAGAGATAAATTCCAGTAAAAAAATTGATCTAGTTTTTCTTCATCAACCGGTTTCATTGCGCGAGACAATACCCCAGCGCAAAAACGTCATTAGATAAGAACTAACAGCCCGCTGCGCTGCGTTATCCCGAAGATTAATGGCTGTCCGATAAAAAATTCACAGTGTTAATCTTCCCTGTGTGCTATCCCTTGCTTTACCTCGTCCGGTACAACTTTATTAACAAAAACATCCGATCGAAATTGATGTCGAACCATTTTCGTACACGTCATACCGTAATGCCTGCAATTTTAAAGACAAACGGCATCTCTTGCTCGCTATGTACACGCTCTATTCATTGCGAAATTAGAAAAATTGATGTTCCAGCAAGAAACCGAGGTTCCGTGATGGATGCGACAACGGCGAAGCAAAAACCTTCGGATCCGTTACAGACTGACTGACAGCGCCTAAACTCACTGGGACTATAGTGAAATATTGACATGAGTGAAATATTAACACTAAACCTACCACGAAGGGACAAATGATCCATTTTAGATTTCTTAGTTGACAATTATTTAAATTGTAAAGGTGTTTTCATGGGAATTTATTGAACGCGTTCTGACGCGTCTGACTATGATCAACCAATTCTACTTTGTACATATAATATATGCAGTATATTTAGTGCATATTATGTACTGAAGCTAAATGAAGATTTTTAATTAGTAGACAGCGAATCTTTATGCATTTATAAAGAAATTGGCTGGGCGAAATATATAAAACGGTACAAGATTTTAAAAATTTGAAAATATTGTAATGTTGTTTCCAAAGTAAAATAATCATTAAGGGATGGAATGAATTATTATATATATATATATATATAATATTATATATATATATATATATTCCTACTTCCCACGATTAATGTAGAACATTTTTATTTTGCATGAAGATCCGCAGTCTAGTAATTAGTTGAATTGTAATCTATCGAAAATAACATCTTCACAATGAAAATTGCTGTTGTTATTCAAGGTTCCATTAAAAAGTGTTTAGCCATGTACCATTTTTCAAAATTCTGCAATAATACGTAACGTAATGTATTACGTTGGTGTAAAAAATGTGGTTTTTGTTTTTGAATTTTAAAACTATGTAGAATGTCCCAAAAATGTCGGATCAACGTGAAAGGAGTGGTTCCTGAGGTCATCCGAACTGACTTTCTCGTTCGCGAAAATGTACTCCCTCGAAAGTGGAGATTCTTGACGTAATTTGAAGTAACTTTCTCCTTTGCGAAAATGTTGCCCGCGATTTTGTTAAGAAGTTATTAACGAAAAACGCAGAGAATCCAACTCGGCGGCACGTTCCGCTGAGCGTAGCGTTGGTGTCGAGCCGCGGTGGAGTAGTGGACAAGAGAAGGAGTAGAAATTGATTCAATTAGTTAGAACTCGGTGATTCTCTCACATGAATGACTATAATCGTATTAAACGAAAAAATAACATTGTACGCGCCTTTATGTTGAAATTTATGCAGTAATCAACAGATCTAATTTTCTTCATAACCTATTCTCCTCTACATTAATTTCTTTAGCAGTTGTTCGAACGACATCTCTTCTGGATTTTGTTCAGTGTCTATCTGCTTAAATGATCTAGCAGAAATAACCAAAAATTGGAATCTTCTACGTTTACTCCTAAAGATTTCGTGATTGTAAAAATTGAACATATTCAAAAATCAAGAATAAATAATACATCCTAAAAGACAAAAACAGATTCAATAAGGTTTGCTCTGGCTTTTATGCGATTAAAAATCTGATAAAACGTTCAGTGGAGCTAACACGTTTCTTGTTGTTTGCTGATTCTGTAAATTACTCCATAAAAGTGTACATTTGCATAAATATGAGCAATCTACTCAGCGTCGAATGTCATTGACCGACATAGCGGAAAGCGTGTGGAAAATATACGATAAAGGGAAAAGTAATATCGTTTAAACAAAACAGGCTGTTTGAAACGCGCGGATATTATACAACAACACTTTACTAGTCAATTTTCAACGTTTAGAATGTATCTACATTAAAAATGAACAACATTAACACGAAAAGGATTTCCAGAAAAAAACTATTATTATAATTTCTGCATAATTTGTACGCTTGACAAAAATCATAGTTATCAGAACGCGTTAATCACGTGATTTTTATACTGAAATAACGAATATTTACGCAAACGTCTTACAACCTAATTTATTAAAATTGCAGTCGAAAACTATCGCGCTTCTATTGCATTCACACCGAGATTCGCGAAAGCGTAAACGTTGTAAATGCCTAAAGTCAACAATCTGCTTATAATACTGCAACCATTTGATGCTATTGGTACCACGTGTACCACGTGCACTGGAACGAGCGTACTAAACAAGGCAAATTATGGATCGATTAGTGTCGACTATACTTTTCGAGGTTTATCGACTGAAGAAAACGGAATTCATTGATTTCGAACACGTGTAGCAATCGAATAGAATTGTACTCGTGCAAGAATGTTCTTTTCAAGAACAGCGGAAGGCATCGCGATGGAATGTTCCAATTCGAGGCGAGAGACGCGGAGAAGTGCAAATCGGTACAACGTACAAGAAGAAAGGTTAGCTTCCAGTTTAAGTATGCAATGGAACATCCACGGGTCGGTTTGTTATTGCAGCTTCATTCAGCGAATGTTCCGCGGTCCTAGTAAAAATAAACCATAAAAACTGAGACGTTTGTTTTAGAAGATGCAACTTTAGTATTTCTGCGTAATACCTTTCCTACTCACAGCCTAATCCAACGATTTCGTGGTGTTCTCATTTCAAATTAAACTACAATATTATTACACTCTATCGCGAAACATAAGAATGCCTTTAAAAATATTTGCACCTCGAAAGCAGTACGTAGGGGAAGTCGGGGTATTGTGAGCCACTTTTTTTTATTGCCAAAAAAACAGCTATTAAATTAAGTTTTTCATCAAATTTCAACGCTAAATGTTGTAGTATGAAGATTTACCTTTCTTTTAGACACAATAGTTTAATCGAATATCTGCAAATTAGATGATTTTAAGACTATTACAAAAAATTTGCATTTTCTTGAATTTGGAAAATCTCGGGTAATCGTGAGACACTTTCAAAATCAAATAAAAATTACAATTACTGTTATGAAATGTTTATTCGTGTATCTGAATGACAAAATAATTTTTTAATAATAAGAAAAAAGGTTAAGAATAACCACAATTATATAGACGTTTTTGCAAAGGAAAAAGTTGTTCGAAATGTGTAGATATATAACAGTTATGTTATGTTATATATAAGATATATAACATATTTAAATTTCATAAAAATCGGAGGAATACTTATATAGATATAGAATGTTTAAATAATTATAGTTTTTTGCAAATATCTCGGCAACTGTTCATTTCCGCACAATAATTCTTTCGGTTTCGTATTACCCTCCTCCCCCCTCACCATGCACGCCTAATCCCCACCACCGCAGGCGTTGTCACCAAACTAAACTTCTGCCTATGAGAGGAAACCTTATCTCCATTGTTACACTGAAGAACATTATTCCTACATTATAAAATACTAATATAATGAATAGGTACTTACAAATTTTTCAGAATATCCTGTTTCTCCGTTGGATCCGCAGGACACCGTCATTTATGCGAGAATACGTCTTAATAAAACACCACACTTCTACACACCGTGACAGCGAACGAGACAAACTTCCTCCGACCACGATCAAAATAGTACTGCGAATGTCACCTCGATTTTTCGTGAATGGTTCAGGCTGAATTTAGGTGGGGAAATGTACCGTTTGTTAATTGGACGCCTGTGTGTCGGAAGGGCTTTAGATCGAGGAGTGCGAAACTGTCAAGGAAATTTTTTTCGTATTGTCTTCGGTCGTGAATGGCGTGATTTATAAGTTTATGACCGCTCGTCACTTCGGTGGGTCTGTCACACCTATTGTCCATCTGTCGGGGTTGAAGTTGTCGGAGCGCGGTAATTGTAAAATAATCGGCAGTTCGGAGCAGATTCGCGTACGTTTTTTTTTTTTGCCTACTATAACGACCTTTTCAGGTATATTGCCTAATCCGCTGGTGGAACAGTGAAATACACTTAACCTTGGGTGTTGCCGTCGCAACAGCGATCTTAATGCGATTTCCGTGCGATAACAATGTGTTTTTCAATTTTCAATCACGTGTCTTTGATCATTTATAACTAGACTGCGGATTTTATGTGTTTATGACAAAAATGGACACGTACAATTTAAAGCAGTGGACATGTTAAAAATATTTAAGGACATCAATGTATTTGTTTCAGCTTAATAGGATAATTAAACGAAGAATACAAACATTTTTTATTTTGCATAAACATCCGCAGTCTATTTATAACTCACAAACCAATTCATCAATTATAATGTAATTTTAGAATGTGTATAATTTACACGAAGTTAAAAAATACGTTATTAGCACTCGGAGCTATTTTAACTGGAATATTTCCATCCTCTATGATCCTTAAAATTTTATGGATATGAAATTGGTATAATACCTCATGCAATACCTAAGTGTTTAGTAAACGATAAGATACCGATATATTTAATAATGCGAATAACATTTTGAACAATGCAATTTTTAGCGGCGCCTCTCTCAGAGTCACAATTCGAGTGCTAAGGGTGAAAATCTTTCGATTCATTTGTAAAAAAGTAATTCTGAATTAAAGCGTTAATAAAATTGTTTATTTTAAAACGTAACCGCTTGTTGTATTGTTTTTACATTGAATTCACTTCTTCAAATGTCCGCATACTTCGAACGCCGATATATCCGTGAACGAAGAGAAGAAATCTTTCTTCAGAGTTTTCGAAAGTAAACGAGCGACACGAGGAGCTTGTGTCACCGTTCACAGTTTAACTGTGCCAGGCAAATGAAATGATTTGTAGTCTTCGGAGCGGAATGCGCGCAATGAAACTTTTAATTGACTCGAACTTCCTCGGAAGTTTACGCCCGACAATAATAACATTCAGATTAGCAATTGTGAAGGATCTAACTTCTCCGCGAAAGGAAATCACGATCGCGGTGAGCTCTCCTTGGCGCGTGATCGATTGTGCCAGGCAGGGTGGTTTCTGCAATGGAATTCGGAGGAATTAAACGCGCGTAAACTCGATCGGAACTAATCATGTTTGCCATTGATCGATCATGTTGACACGAAATAGATGAGCGCCGAGGAAAAAACAGTGCAGCAACGGCACCGTCACGTCTGCCCCTGCAGTTTTGCGAACTGTGATTGATACACCGCACGCGTAAACAGTGATTAGGGCCGCCAATAATATTGTCCTTTCTTAAACACATAAATGACGTCATCGTTTGCGCATGCGTATTAAACGCTCGAATTGCATTCAGCAGAGACACGATTTATTTGATATTTACCGAGAAACATTCGCAAGGGAGATTACTTTTTCTTCATTTCATTGTCGATCAATGCATAAAAACGTATACTGAGAAAAAAAAGTAGTTACTTCAATAACACGCGTGTTATCGTAATTTTTTTACTTCGATGAATATCAATGTATTCTTTTCAATAGTATGAAATTTAGAAGCAAATCCTGATGTATTTGAATTGTCTATCATGAAATGATTGAAAATAGTATTTGATTCAATACCGTATATTATTATTCGTAATATTTCTTTTTTTCCTTCAATCAGATATGTTGTTAAAAAAATTTGAGAAATGTATTGATTTATACTGGAATTGGTTCGAGGCCATATCTTATTTTTCTGAAAACATTGATGGTCAAGCTATTGGCTTATACGATTGGCGGAAATGAGTTTTGCTATTGAAATTCGATAGTATTAAATATTAAAATAAGTTCATATGATATTGGCACTATCCAATAGTACATCTTATCGAATCAACATATATTTTTTTTGTTTCGACAGAATTTTTTCTCGGTGTATGTTTGTATAACTGTTCACGGTTTAATTACTTATTTGCGAGGACGAAATGTAAAGTTTAGCATGGTGCGACTGCAAAATCAATACTGTCCTATTTTAGTGACAAAATGGCACTTAACTTTATTGAAAAATTGAAGTATTTATTTTATGTTCGACACTCTTTGGAGGTTTATTTCTGCTTAGATACATGTAAGTATGGTTACACCTTTATTGTATAGGAGTGTGTCAATTTTATTATTAACATTATTATAGTTTCCTGCCGTCTATGTCTCTGTACAGGGTGTCCCAAAAATGTTGTACTTCCTCGAAAGGGATGATTCCTGAGGTGATTTGAATTGGCCTGTGTTTTTCGTTAATAACTCCTTAACAAAGCAGCGGAGAACATTTTCGCAAAGGAAAAAGTTACTTCAAATCATCACAAGAACCCCCCTTTCGAGGAAGTACATTTCTGTTTGTTATTATTTAGTTAATATTACACTCTTTTAGGAAAACGAAGACATAAAAGGAAGCTGTAACATTTGGTTTTGTATTTAATGCTTCCATATTAAGGGATAGTTATAACTATTTTTCTTTGCAGATTCTTGATTAATTTTATTCTTATTAGGTGTACAAATTAGTTCAGGACCAACCAATGCTATTTTTGTTTTAAATCCAAATATTATATCAGTCGATTTGAAGATTCAGTAATTATTTATAAGCTGCTGTAAATGCACCAAAGAGATGGAGATTAGTACCAATTGTACTATCACCTATTATATACCAATGCTATTTTTATTTTAAATCCAAATGTTTTATCAGTCGATTTGAAGATTCAGTAATTATTTATAAGATGCTGTAAATGCACCAAAGAGATGGATATTAGTACCAATTGTATTATCACCGATTATATACCAGTGCTATTTTTATTTTAAATCCAAATGTATTATCGATTTGTCGATTTGAAGATTCAGTAATTATTTATAAGTTGGTGTAAATGCACAGCAGGAGATGGAGATTATTTTCTACAGTGGTATGTATTTTGATTGTTTCTAAATGATTAACAAATTCGCGAAGGTTATAAACTAATTTGAACACTTAATATATTAAGCGTGAAGGAGTATAATGTAAATACTGGTATGATGACAGTGAGAAAATAAATTTTCTCGTATCGCTCTCAATATTGATCAAGTGACACATTTCTGTTGATGCGGGTTTGATTAAAGTGCGTTGTCTGTTTAGCGGTGTAATTTCGACAATGGCGTGAAGCACATAAACCTCGAATGACTGAATCGTATAGGTTTATCGGCTATTTGAAGGAACAGTAACGACACGCGAGTCTTGTTCCGTTCTTCAGCTTTCGAGAGAGAACTTCGCTCGTTGTCACTCCGTTTCACGCAAACGTTCAAGCAAAATAGTGACACGGAACGACGATCGAATTGATTGATTCTGCTTTACCATCACCGCAAAATTCAAAACAGTCAATTTGTTCTATTGATCAATTCTTGTTAGGCGAAATAATTTCGAACAGTGGATTATCAAAAAGAGAATTACTAAAAATTCAGCTTTCTCGTTACTGCTAAATTCAAGAAAAAATGGAACATGTTACTTTAGTACAAACTGACTTTTAATAATCGGAACGGGTGAATTAATATCGAACGAATTTCTGATGCTGACTGACTGTCCTGATGAGGAGCTGTCCCTTTTAATAAATCGGTCAATCCATTGTTCTAAGCTTAATCTTCATAGGGATGAGTGTATCTTCATCATTTCTTCTTAATCACTCTTCTTATTAATTTGTCCTCTGCATTTTGACCGGATTCGATTCCTTCTTATCATCCTCCTGGCTAGATCATGTTGCTCTGCACATCCTCCCAGGTAGTTACTCACCAGTTTATTGTTCATCCATCTTTCGTCCATTTCTTCTACGTAGAGTTTATCTTGCTTTCTTCTGGACTATCTTTTACATTCTTCAGTGATGAATAGAGGTTTTAACGAATGTTTCGTCTAATTATTCGCTCGCATATTATATTTCGGATTATCTCATTTGCTTGATAAAATACATTTCGCTGTGTTTTGAATTTGTTCAATGAAGTTCTAAATTCGAGATGAGTTCAAGTTTGAAATAAATCGCATGGGTTAGCAACCCAACCCATAACGACCGGTTTTATATTTTTCATTTCATAATTATCAAAATTATGAAGTTGCTTACGTGGAAATTGATTCGATAAAATTCTGTATCGAAGCACACATTGTTGTAAAAATTGCAGAAAATCTAAATAAATAGAACCTCGTCATTTTTGCAAACTAAAACATGTTAATCGCTTTTGCTCGGTAGGTTTAGTGTTAATTATATCGGTCGCAATGTGGTATAATATACGATAGTTTAATATTAATTATCAATTATAGTATCTGATATTTTATTTCCCGTGCAACATTATTAGAGCAGATATAGAAAGAAATTCAGAAATATATGTATATGTTAGGGTAAATGTAATAAAATGGTGATTATGTATAATAACCGGTTATTGTGGTCTCCAGAAGGTTGAAGGATTTCCCAATATAAATTACCTTCAGCCCCCGGAAGTCAGGAGCTAGCACAATTCCAGAAATGATCGTTCCACTCCGATGGGAAGGAAGTAGAATCGACGGCGCAATCACGTTGCGTGGCGTCGTTATTTTTAGCTGCGTGGAGAAAATTTGTCACAGGAAGTGATCAGACAGTACGGATTTGGTTCCGGGCTTAGTTTCGCGGCGCGCTGGGAGAAAGCGTCTTCCGTTACCTTTGCCTTGCGTTCCCGTTTTTACCGGGGCGCGTGGCCTATTCGCGTTAGCCCCAATTAATCATCTCGATTCCCTCTGACATGATTATCTCACCCCAAATACCAGCTCGTTTGTTAGATAAGCGGAGGACGCCGTTGATTTACACGTTGGGAAAGTTCCGAACGGTTCAAAAGAGTCGCTCAACTTTCTGGGGCTTTAATAGTCTTCCGTTCCCTCTTAAGAAACCGTTTTAATGTCGAACAGTGAGCCGGATCTCTCGTTGCGTCAAATGAGATTTAATCGGGATCAACGGAAGATGAGACGTGGAGATGAGAGGATTCGTTAATCTATTGAGCCTGCGTCGCCTTGATCATGGACTGATCCGAAAGTTCCTTGGTAACCGGCCAGAGCTTTTCTGTAAACTCCTGCGGAGACACTCTTAGGTACTATTCTCATTAAAACCTGGATAGGTAACCAAAATACACTTATCTCTCTTATGGTGTCTTCGGCAATGTACATTAATTATTAATTATTAATGAATGTGTGCATTGGGTAGGGTAATTTCGGGATAGATGCACCACATTTTGTTTGATGCCACATTTTCAGGCAATCGGAACAACAAATCCAATGTTCTTTAGGTGTGGTTGGTTGAATAATTATCTTCCAAACATTCGATACAATGAATCGGAATCTTCAGGACTGTTTATGATCTCAGTTTTAAGTTATCGCTTTGTAATTGAAAAAGGGATGCTCCTGACGAAAACGACTGCCCAGTATACATACTTACAAAAATTACTGGTGCGTCTATCTCTACATTGAGGGAGAGACGCATCTACACAAAAACAAGAACCAGTACGACAAAATTTTGTCAAAACACGGTGACAAATCGTGAATGAGACACCATTGTCACTATTTATAAGCCGATACTGATAGTTAAAATCATACAATAAGAACGTAATAACATTTATACTTACCATTTACAAAAATATTCGTCAGGAGTTCGGAACACTAAAAAGTGTGAGGTTATGAGATAAGTGGCGATAGATGGCGCAGAGCGCGTCAGAGGATGAGTTGCGATCGTCGACCATTGAGGGCGTTCTTGTTGAAGCCTGACCGCCGAAGAGAGTGCAGAGCGCAAAGAGTGTACAAGCAAAGAGAGATATACTGTTATACATTTATACAATTATTCTTCTAATATATATATATATATATATATATTCACAATCTTACTACTTCTCCGGTAATTACAACCAAAGAAGTTTTTATGCTTCTGTTACACGTAAATGATGTGATAGTTCTTCGAAACAAGGTTATTTTCATAAGGATAAAACGATGTAAATGACAATAAAAACTGGTGCATCTCGCTCAATGGTGCATCTGTCCCGAAATTACGTTGGCGTCCCAAAAGAAACTCCGTTGGTCAAGGAAATTGTATTTCTGCCTCGAAACCGGAAGCATTATTCGCAATTCCATGTCTGCGCGATAGAATTGCTGTCACCAAGCATGTTTGGTAATCATAAATTGTGTTTGATCATGATCGGGCACTGTCATTCCGGTATCGAGCGTCCGCATGACGACCATAACGGGGCATCGTCGCGTCGGCTAGTGATATTTCCGCGAGGAATGGTTCATGTAATCCAGTGAGGATATACACCGATAAATCGGAGCAAAAATCCTCTCCTTCTCCTCTTCGTTCGTACATTTTCGTGCTTTACCGACGCCGGAAAACGTAAACCTTGTGCGTTATGGATCCATTACTGGGCTTCGAGTAACAGCACATATAACTGTGCCGTTTCCCTGTCCTCGATAAACGACTAGGTGTATTTCGGTCCTACCGCGTTGCGTTTTCGGCTAAATAATTCGGAAACTTCGCGGAATGCTGAATTTCTGGATAATGGGCGCCACCACTGGCAGCTTGTTTCTACGTAAACGTGTTCACTTGTTCCAGCGTTACGGCGACAGGACCAGGCAATATGTTTCGAAGTTAATAAAACGGTGCTGCTGGTGGACACATGATTCGACCTCGTGTTCCCAGCTGGTATTTCATAGGCGAACTACGGATCTCGACTTTCAATAAGCAATTCCAAAGATTTTGGGTCGGGGTCGATATTCAATCGAGCGATTGAATAAGTTGGTATTAATTTGGAAACTTCATTACGTCCCGCATAACTTATTTGACTGCGTGTGTTTAGGCAAGTCCTAGTTTCCGGCAGCTAGTTCTACGAAGTCCTCGTGCGATTAGAAATTCATTCTCCATGTAAGGCTTATTACAGCAATTGTAAGAACTGTAAGGAGCCAAACGAGATCAAGTAAAATCACCTACTGAAATGCACAGTCGTCCCAGATCGTTAAAACGTAGCCAAAAAACTGGAGACGTTCCTGAATGTAACTGAAAATTTGTGAAATAAACTGGAATATACAGTTTATAACAGTTTTAAGTGTGACAGTTTATAAGGTTTCCGAGGTTGCTGATTGCCTGTCCGAACTTGATAGAGGGCAGGTCTTTCAAAAAATCATTTGATTTCCAGAAAAATTCGTAATGCAATTTTTTGCGGGATCTTTGACTAAGGTCATAGGAGTACTCGATCAAACAATGGACACACCTCCAACGAAAAATTAATTTTTCAGATTTTGATCACGGTTTGGCGACTTGGAACGACTGTGCGACGTACCGACTGTGACCGCCATAAACTAATGACCAGATGTACCGGCTAATTAAGCGATTTTAGAAAGAAGCACAGCTGATAGTCACATTTTAAACCTTCTATATCGTTGACATGAATAACTGCTGCTATCTATAACCGTGAGCACTCTATTTCCACTCTACTTAATTCTCCACCGTTTTTCTGACACATACTATAGCCAATCGAACTGAAATTCCTCGGACCACAGTTACAACCGACACTATCAAATCAGAGCCGTTTCGATCACCGATTTATCGCACTGGTGGAATGAACTGACCGTACAAGTAGAATGAATAGATCATTTTCCAGGGATCTCCTGCAGAATTGATTATGGTTAAGAACAATTATGGTTAAGCAGTATCATGTATCTTCTACGTGAAATTTGCAATGAATTACACGAGCATTTTGCTCACCAATACCCGAGGTTTTTCGTGAATTGTTTGAACTGACCGTACAAGTAGAACAAACAGAACATTCTCCAACGATCTCCTGCAGAATCACTTCAGTTCTGTTCTTATGTAGGACAGCATCGGTTCACAAATCATCGAAACATCTACGATTCAGATATTCGTCTTTGTTTACCCACTTCTGACTCCCAAATTGATGGCTTCCCTTCGGAAGCAAACAGGGAGCAACTTTTCACGTAACAAAAGAGCTCGCTCTACTCGTGCTTTGGGTACTAGTTTCGTGGGAGTCGTTGTTACCAGACTGCGGATCTTTATGCAAATTTCAACTTACATGGATTATTTTCTAAAAATCGGGATGAGGGATGTTGGACATGCCTTTATGTTGGCACGTTATTCTAATAAATAGACTGCGGATCTTTATGCAAAGTAACAATTGTCTGCATCGATTGCACAAGAAAGGGAAACTAAATCGAACGTTATTTCTTCCCTTAATGATTTTACTAAAGGAGAAATCATATATTTACATCATCAATTTTAAAAATATTCCCACAATTTTTTTTGAATTTCATCTATTCAATTTTTTTTTTTAACTACACTTTATACCGTATATACTTTATTACCATTATAAAGGTGTTGCCCTAAATAACGACATCACAGTGTTTCCGCGTATCCTGTATTTAATTTATATGTAAATAGTATAAAAAAAACTTAAAAAAAAAATTAAACCGACTTCAAAAAAACGCACTAAAAAGTATAAAATAATTTCCATTTAATATATGTGTGTACACATGAACTTAAATACAATACAATCTTTTATGGAAATTATTTTATACTTTTTAGTGCGTTTTTTTTAAGTCGGTTTAATTTTTTTTTAAAAACGTTTTTTTTATTTCACACTTTTTTTATCTCTGTCAGCCGTCACATTCCAAATCGTAATTTATAAATATCTGAAAGCCGCAATCGATAACGGTAACGGCGTCGCGTCGTTACTGTTCCTAATGTCTAACATTCAGCGGAGTTCACAACGGTATCACCACCCTACATTTTCGCAAATAAAATCGTAATTAAAAAAAAAATGTAAAATTGTTTTTACACGGGACCATCCTGGGAACATACTCTACAAGATGCAAAAGGTTTCGTTCCGATTGGTTCATCCATCTCGGCGTAATCAGTGAATATACATAGAAAAAAAAGCGAAAAAGGCACATACAGATCGAATTGAGTAACCTCCTCCTTTTTCGAAGTCGGATAAAAAGAGTGAACGACGGTATGCAAAAGATAGAGAGCTGTGTTAAGGGCGTAGACTTGCGTTTCCAGGATTGCAAGGGTGCGGGATGCGCCGTCTCATTTCTCGATAATGCAAAGATGGGGTTTTGCAGTAGTCGAAAGCGCTAGATAAAAGATCAATCTAGGCCGCGGTCACCCTGGAAAATTTTATTTTTACGTTCACGCATGTAAATATTTTCATAAAGCTGCGACTGCTATATGATGCCGAATAATGAAACTAAACTCAGCTAACATCTGTAATGGCAAACATTTTACAATGATTTTTAACAAATCATTTTATTCTCCACCGACGCGTATTTAAAGCGTCGGACGAAATGAAATACACGTGGGCCTCTTTTTTGCACGGTAGACGCGTACAGTGTAAAATGAAACAGTTTGAAAAGAGTACAACAAAGTACAGAAGCGTTAATCAAAAGCAAACAATAGGGGAAGTAATTAAAAACCGTGTATTCTATAGTAACATATTATTCTATAAACATGTGAATGAAGATAAAACAGATATTTTTCCGAAGTCAATATTTCGTATATTGGAAATTGCATGAAAGTGAACAAAACGTACTAAGAACCGCGTAAAAGTGAATAGAAAAAACAACGTGTGAAAAAGCACCGTGTAAATAGAGTTTCGCGTGTAATAGGAATCTTTGTAAAAATTTACATTACCGTCTTTTAGTATTAGGTTGGCAATAGGCTCGCGACCCACACATTTTCTCAAACGAAGTAATTTGTATATATTTTTTTAGCACGAGTATTTTATATGAAATTAATCGCAAAATTCAGAGCTTTCCAATGATGTACAGCTCAAAAGGAATGGTCGCTGAATCAGGTTATAATGATACAATAAAAAGGTCGCGAATTTAGTTGACAACCTATAATACATATTAACATACGAAGTAAATAAAATTCAATGGCACCGAAGTTACCATTTATTATTTAACTTATCGTTAATATAATCTTGGTACACGAGACACTTTGTTGGTAATATTTGTTGTTAATAATATATGTCATTTTACTTAAACGTGCACAATATCATATGAAACGCATGACGCATTTCTACGTCAAGGGGTTAATCCAGCGTCATTTCCATTGTGCAACAGCTCCTCGCTAGATATGCTTTTTATAAACAGTTTTTGTTTCATTACGTTTATATACCCGACATGCTACCTCGGCATAATATTTTTTACTTTTTTCAGTGAAAAGAAATCACGGAGATTTGAAGAATGGAGAGACGTTCAGGGATAGTAATATTAAACCACGCTGAAATCTCGATACGCAGTCTAATTGGCAATTAATAATTTGAAATTGAATAATCCTGTATATTTGTATAATAATATTCCTATCCACGATCACTTTTCCATCATATCTTGTCCTTAGAGGGTTAATAATTATATTTTTTATAAATGAACAAAAGAACATTGTGATTTCCTTGAAACCTATCTAATTTTAACGCTTTGATTACTAACAAAATAGTCATAACCTAATTTAGTCCTAACATAGTCATAATCCTTTCTTTTAATTATGCCATATCTTTTTATTTTATCTATAACATTCTTTATCTAGAATCAAACCTAACCTAAAACGATAGCCTGAAGTGAACCTCGTTTCTCATGGTAATTGCAATACATACCGCAGTATTAGACACATTTCTAGTGATTTTTTGTGCCGCAGTAATGAGCTCCTTCTTCACTTTAATGTAGGTAATACTGAGGGCTTAATTTTATTAGTAAAAAGGCAAAAGAAGTTTCTCTTTAAAATTATTATTGTGTCGAAGCATACCTATAGAAATCTAAATAGTAATAAAAATTTCTCCTACGCAATTTAAGCAATATAAAAAATATACAATTATGTGAACAACAGTCCTATGGTGATGGAAGAAAAATGGTCTTATTTTTACCTTTTATGAAGAATACTTTTCAAATCCTGAAATTATCAAAATGATTAACCGATTATAAACAAATATGCATTTAAGTATGACTACATTATGAAAGGGAAATAAATTTTCAAAAATAAAAAATTTATTTTGGAATGTAATGTACATTTTAATTATTTCCCTCGGTTCTCGATTATCCGTCGGGCCTTAATTTATCCGGGCTGTTTGTCTCCCAATCAAGCCGGCTAATCGAGGTCCTACTGTATCAATTTTAGGTATTTTAATCTCGTTGGGAAAGAATACCGCAGAAAAACGTACATTTACCTTACTAAAAATCTGTCTGGTGTTGAAAGCTTTGTACGAAACAAGTTCAACGTTTCTAGACTGTAACATTTATGCAGAAAGCATCGTTTGGCAGCGGCGTTTGAGCACAGCAGCGGAGAATTTGTCCGAGGTCTTGTCGCGAACGATGGTCGTTCCAGCGATTAAGCACTGGGAACGAAACAAGGCTGTAATGAATTGCGAAAGAGCGCAGCTTATCTCGACCGAAAAGATCCGTAACGGGAAACAGATAAGACGCGAATAGGTGCATTCCTCTTTCTCTCGCAATAATCCCACGAAAGGTCCAAGCAGCCAGAGAAACAGTACTTCTAAAATTAGCACCATTCTCTAGCCGGCTTCATCCCTCTCCGCCACGGCTTATTATTTTCTAGCTTGTGAACTCTAAAGCAGGATTGCAAAGGTTGACCTGGTATCCCGCCATGTTCCTTTCTATCGCCTACAAGAGCCGACACACACCTACTTTCGCATTCCACTCATCGTACGCGATCAATCACAACGATCTGATCGGGCTTTGATAAGGGTGTCATTGCTACCCCTTCACTGCATTTCATTTCGCCTAGCCTTCTCGACGCTAGTGATGTATGAACTCTAAGTATTAAAAAGAGACGTCAACCCACTACTACCTGTATCAGGTTGTCGCATATGCAGTGCCCGATTTTTAACAGTAACGCTGAACAAATATATCTTTTTTATTAATAAAACTTATTCATCAGAGTAAACTATTCGGTTGGCAAGAAAGTAATTTCGGTATTTTAAGGTGAAAAAGCCGAATTTCTTTATTTAAGCGATGAACTTTCATCAATAAAATATTTTTCTTCATTATGTGAAATATTTTCTTATTTATTCTTCTTGGTAAAAGATTATCGAACAAAAGGGAAAATATCTTATTCATTAAATTTCATTGCTTGGATAAAAAAATTGGACTCTATTTCACCTTAAATAAAATTAAAAATATTCTTCATTGATCGTGGGAAGCAGGAATAAAATAAAAATTGATTTCATCCCTTAACGACCTCACATTACATCAAAAACAACATTGCAATATTCTTGAAGTTTTCTAATCCTTTGCTGTTTTATATTTCACTCAGCCAATTTCTTCATAAATGCGTAAAAATCCGCAGTCTAGAAATTGCTTTCTTGTCAACTCAATATTATATAATGGTCAACATTTATGTGCTACTACATTTTGACCAAACATCATTAAACTTTGGATTTTATGGATTTATAACAAAATTGAGTAAGTGAAATTTAATATACGGTAGAGCGTCAATTATCCGAAAGGCAATCTCCGATGCTTTCAAAAGGTTAAAGGTTACTTTAACAAATCAGTTTTTTTAACGTTGAATGTATATTTATAATTACATAATATATTTATTTAATAATTACAGCAGTAGTACTCTTGTGTATTTAAGTATTTTCTTCACTTTTTGATCTAAATAATGGCAAATGCGATTCATATATGTAGTACAAAATAAAAGTATATATCGTGTACGAATAAAAATTTTAAGTCGATATTTTTTATTCGACGAACTTTCATCCCCTATCCTGCCCTATTAATTGCGTGGATTGAAAGGGATCGATTTAGCCCCAGGAAATCAACGAATTACGTATGCATTGTATGCTAATCAGAGCTATAAATCTTCCCTTTTGGAATACTCGCGGACTTTTCAGTGGCTCAAGAAGTTGCTAAAAGTTTTCACTTTTGCCTCGGAGCAGACTAATTTCTGAAAATTAGTTTTTTTAGGAAAAAAACGTCACAAGTGCTCGCTTTGAAAGCAGCACTCTGGAAAGTAGCAAAATTATTTTAACAGTTCGTGGATTCGAGGATTTTCAGGAACTGGTTTCATTCAGCTGCTGTTGAACCAAATGTACTAACATTTTTGTAAAAATTAATTTAAATTAACCTTGAAAGGGCCTAATAATGACATAAAATGCTTAATCCTCATTCGTGTTTTTGCATTTCTTGATAGAAACGATTTATAAGAGTCGCATTCTAAAATTGGACATTTCATACGCAACAACTTAATACTTCAAAGCACAAATTAAAGAGATAAATGTCCCAACGCGAAGCTATTGATCAGATCGAAATGGTCATGAAAAATGATTGAAGAAGCGTCGGTATTGTATGCGAAGAATGGATGGGACGCTAATTTATCCGAAACTTCTCAATGTCCGACGGGTCACCTGGTGCCCCGTTTCATCTTCGTACTCCGTTCCCATCACCGCGCATATTTGAACTGGCTCGCTGTTTTTATCCGACATGGAGTAAATCTCTTCTCGCGTCCATCACCGCGGAACGAAATTGGGTGGTAGCACTCCTCCTTGCTAAATCCTATTACACCGCTCAGGCCATTTTGATACAAACCGTTTTTCTGTGCGCGACCGAAACGCTGCGCCAATGCAATTACACGTTGCCCCGAAACGATATTGCCAAGACAAATTCTCGAATCGCAGGGATTCTCTCCGCATTGATTGACCGCCATTTTCTCCTATACGTGCTGCAGGATTTATATGTAGATTTTCTCCTATACATGTTGTAATAATTTAACCCTTAGCAGTCAGGGGTAACTCCGAGATTTTATTTGAATAATCTTTCATTTTAATTACTAGACTGCGGATTTTATGCATTTATGTCAAAAATGGGTAAGCACAATTTAAAGCAGTGAACATATTAAAAAGATTTGAAGACACCAGCGTATTGGTTTCAGCTTAATCAGATAATTAAAAGAAGAAAGAAATTTTTATTTCACTCCGATGTCTTGCAATCAATACAAACATTTTTTATTTTGCATAAAGATCCGCAGTCTACTGATCACGTTACGAAACAAATTTTTAGAAATTTTTTTACTCTAACTTTCTGCTGTGTGTGTATTGTACGATAATTAAAAATATTAAGACTCTCCAACTTTTTTGGAACTTTCTTTATGAAAGATTCTTGGTTCCCTATTACGAAAAACTTTTATCCTAAATAATACTGTTATGAATGACTGCGGATTTTTGTGCAAAATAAAATTTTTTAAGTTGATTGTAAGAAATGGAAGCTAGTTAACAATGTATTTCATCTTTCAATAATCTTAACAAGTCGAAAATAATGAAATAACATTCTTAAGTGCATCTAATGTACATTTACAATTTTATTTTTCACCACAGTCTAGTTATGTGAAATGCCTACAAATTGTTTAATAACTTCTGTGTTTGTTCTATAACTGTTATTTTTTAAAGTTTGTATCAATTCCAAGACAGTTGCAGAACCGATTCTCCAATTTAATACAGAGTGCCTCAAAAATGTTGCATTTCCTTGAAAGGGGTGATTCTTAAGGAACAGAATGGAAAATATTAAATAAATCTACGTATAAATCTCTTAATTGTAATTTAAAAACGCGCTACGGATTTTCGTTCGAACGTATTTCCGTAATTCCCGCCAGAAAAGTTTTCTTGAATGCATTCTCCTAATTTGTAAACTAAAATGTTACCACTTATTCTTACCACCAAGTGTCTAATGATGAAAATAGCGGGGTATTAATTTCGAATCATCGATTAGCAGTTAGAGGAGTTACGTGAAGCGTAAAATTGTTTTAGAGCGGGTTCTCGAGGCGCTTCGGTGCAATTACGGTTCGTTTTTCAGAGTTCTAGCGTAATCTGATGTGATGTCAAGTGTTCGGTCCGATTCTGATTTATAGCCCGGCCTCGTTCCGTTAGCATCAGAGTAAACTGCTATTCGATTCCCAGACGTTTTCCGCGCCAAGAATTTCCTCGCCTGTCTGCTGACCGACTTAAACATTTGAAAATTCTTATTTACGAATAATATGCCACAGATTACCATTATTGGATGGAACCGTGGTCTATTCCCCACATAGGATATCGCTTATACTCTAAGGGATATTGTATGGTAAGTCGCAATGGTCCTCCGTGTAGAATAAACTCGGAACGGCGAAATTCCGGAACTGATCCTACACACTCGTTCCCTGCGCTATCTCTCGATACGTTTAAACTTATGCTTTGCGTACAGTGTACCCTTTTACCATTTGTACCGAGCTTCTTTTGATCATTGCCAGATACCTTGTATTTCTACGACCTCATTTTGGGATTCTTGCTGCGATAGCAGACATAATCTGCTACGAATAACGAAATGACTCGGGCGATAAGATTCTGTATTAAGGATCTTACATTTATTCTTTTGTGGGCGCGTTTAAATAAAGTAAAATTACACAGCAAGTGAAACAGTTGCTGTTGCTGTTGGTACGCGTGGCACAGAACGTGTTAAAATTTAAAAAATTGTGCCCTTGTTAGTTAACATTTATACCAACCTAGAAGTTAACACTCATGCCAACGTGAAAAATTACTCCCGACAATAACAATGGGAAAGAACGATTTCTGGAAATAGAGCAGACAGACGTTCTCTCTCTCTCTCTCTCTCTCTCTCTCTTTCTCTTTCTCTCTCGTTAAAAGAAAATCGTCGCTTCCGCCAATCTCATTAAATTGTAACTCATGCTTTTACATCTCCTCTTTCCATCAATATGCGGAGGAGACGACCCTCATTTTCATTTCAGACACGTTAATTGAGTCAGCACAGTTCGCGCGTTTCTTCTTTTTCATTCAAAGTTGGGTGCCCTATAAGCAGTCGCGTATGGCCTAATGAAAAAAGTTTCGAACCCCTTCGTTCCGGAGACTCCATTACCATCAACATGCAGACGTGACGCGTTCGAGAAATCTGCACCTATTTATCCCTTTTTCTCCTCACCTAATCCCGAATATACCGAACTTCCCAAACACCACTGCTGCAAAAAAGCAATTCAGCACAAATCTGTATGTACACTACTGTGCAAATGAAATAAGCACCCAGTACAATTACAAGATATAATGACTAGACTGCGGATTTTATGCATTTATGACAAAAATGGGTACATACAATTTAAAACAGTGGAGGTATTAAAAAGATTTCAGGTCACCAGTGTGTTAGTTTTACCTTAACAAGATAATTAAAAGAAGAGTGAAATTTTTATTTGGCTCTTGTGTCTTGCAATCAATGCAAACATTTTTTATTTTGCATAAAGATCCGCAGTCTAATAATGAAAAACAATATCTTTATGTGGAAATTGTATTGTACAATGATCGATTTATTGCATTTAAAGTATTCGATAATCCGCAGTAACACATATGAACCGTTTATTTTGAAAGTAGCCTAATTCTATTTTCGAGAAAAATGAAGCTGGCGATTTTAATATTTACATTTCTACATTATCTTTTCATTCTGAAGTAAATTGTAACTAATATGTTTAAAATCACAATGATTTTGTAAAAAGGAAATTAGCTGGTTAATAGAATGACACAAATTTTTATTTTGAAAGTGGCCTAAGTCCATTTGTCAGTTGTTTGACAGAACATAAATTCTTAGTATCAGGACATTCGTTTTTACCGAATCACAGAGATTTTGGTGTCGTAGAAATGTCATTAAAGAAAAATAATTTACTCTTGTTTGTCCCCCAAGATTATTGTGCTGTTACCAAGAAGTGCCTGAAAGGTATTAACTTTATTTTAAATGAAATAAAACAAGAGGATTTCACGTCAACAAGATTTTTGGAGGATGCAATTTTTAAAGGGTCAAGAATTCTAACGGAGAAACAATAAATTGGTTAAAAATATGCTGGATGCGTTTCTTGAGAAACGAACCATATAAAATTTTCTATAAGATATCCATGGATGGGAATGCAGAGTTTAACTCTAAACCAAGTCACATTTCTTAGCTGTGAGGCTGAAATAAAGCAATAATAATAATAAATAATGTTTTCAATAAAATCGTTAAACTGTTCGTATGAAAAAATTCTACAGTTGGGAATACATGCGTAACAAATTTGTATTGTTACAGTAACTCGTACAAAATATTTCCAACAGTCTACAAAGACTAATTTCCAGAAGAATCCTATTCTATTTCGAGCATCCCTCGATTAATCAACATCCAGTTATCTACTTCAACGTGATCTAATTACACGTTAACCTCAGCCGATCGCAAACACAAGAGGTCTTTAAATTAGTTACACAATAACTTCGTTAATGGGAAATTAACAGAGCTGACGCTAAGCTACCGAAAAACCGGGGACTTCCCCGGGATCATAAACATAGGTCGCATCATTAATCAATGTCCCCGGTGTTATGGGGTGCAGAGAGGCGAACAACAACCGTGCAACAGGCTAACAAAACTCTCCGAAAATAGATCTTTATCAGCAGAAAAGGATCGCGGAAGCTCCCGTCTTCCTGACTTTCCATTCGATGCTCCGAATGATCATGACACGACTTGCCGACAGTAATTTGCCGAGTAAGAAGACAAATGTTCCACCGTTTTACAAATGTTCCCGAGCGTAGCCAAGAAGCGGCAACGCTTCCTCGTCGACCGTCCCCTTGCTTTTAATTTCGTTCACCCATAAACACGCCGCCCATTTCTTAAACCTGTGGGAGCCCTTTACTCGGATGTCGCGTTATTTATGTCCGGCGCCTATGTCCCAGACCATTCGAGCCGTCACAGTGCACAGCGCGACTATGCAGTATGCACGCGGTACGCTTTTCTTTACGGAACTGAGAGACTATTCCGTAAACCCTTGCAATCATGAAAACGTTGCTATCGCGAAAATTGTTTCACTTTGAGATCGATATACGGGACGTCTTCTTTAATTTTGACAACGTAAACTTTTTTATGTGTAATTTGAATGGCATCAAGAGTTCTTTTTCAAACGTTGTTTCTTCTCGTTGTTTTCAAGATTATCGATGTTTCTTCCTTTAAATCTGTGGTTGCCAGGAAAAACAATTTATGCATTAATTGAGATTTATATAATAATATAGGATTTAAGTCTTCATTAGAGAAAAAGTAATGGAAATAAATTCGAAAGGGCTAAAAACATAATGCAATTGAACCGATATTGAAATTATAACCGAAAGTGAAATTATGTGATATGCGATATGTGATCTTCCTGACAACCACAGAAATAACTACACATATTTTCGTGTCGCGTCGCGTAGCTCATACAAAATACTGTGATATGACCTTCAAATGACCTTTAACTTCCTTGATGAAGGTCAAACTTAAATTTCGTTTGTAAGGAGAATGCAGGCTTTGCGAGAAATGCTAACAGAAAGTGTCTTTTGTACGTTCCTCATTTAAAATGGTGTCATCTCGATTTTTGAGTTTTTCTATCATCAACTTGTAATTTTATTAGTATTATAATAGATATATTATAATGTACGTTAACTATTTTCACATCGATTGATATTACAATCAAGTTTGTTTAAAAGTACAATTAGAGATGTAAATAAAAAACTGAAAATAGCACCTTAAAGATCAGCTTTATCGAATGACATATACAATACAATAAACTTGTAGATTAAAACCCCTTTTGTTACACACAAGGCTTCATAACATTTGCATTCCGAAATTGAATATTTCGCATGCTACAAATATCGTGCACATTGCTTGCACATGTATCGAGGCATTACTGTAGTATGCTCTGCAAGTTGATTTATTATTTATTTATTTGTGGACGATGCAAATGATTGTTTTCAAACCTTATCTTATCTTGTCACTGTTCTTCATTTTCAAAAAAGGATTTTATTCGAAGAGAAAGTTCTACATAATATATTTGCATCGATTGTTTACTGTTGTGCCTATTTGACATCAAGGATCAAATTAATATCGGAAAATGAGAGACGGATAAGAGTTAAATAGATTGTGAGGTCAATTTTTAAACACTCACGTCGTCCTTATTGAACTGAACAACTTTTGTTTGAAACGTTTTCCAAACTTTCGCTCGTATTGAAAATTTCTGCTGCATGAATCAAGTCATTATAACTTTTGCTATATGTAACATTTCGGAAACGGCTTGAAACTTGAAACAGAAGTTACTGACAACGGAAGTTATCGAACCCGCATACTAAAACAATTATGAAACTTTTTACACAAGAGCAGAACAATGTTTAGAGTATCTTTTTTCGTGCTACTTCGCGCATTAAAGGGGTGAAACCAGCCCTTGAAAAAATTTCAATATTTCCCTTTTATCCGTGAAATATTTCAAGAACAACACAAATGATATTTGAAAAAAGTCAACACAAAACTTGCATGGTATTATTGTATCTACCGAACTGTGTCAAAAAATTTTTTCAAATGCATTCCTCAAAACAAAATAAGAACAAATGCATTTCAAAAAGTTTTGTTTACAAAGTTTGGTGGACACAAGAATACCTTACAATTCTTTCTTTTTATATCATTTGTTGTTCTTGAGATATGTCACGAAAAAAGCAAATATTGATATTTTTTCAACTGGTTTCACCCCTTTAATGTGTACGAAAAAGGTTCATAATTTTTTGAATTTACGAGTTCGATAACTTCCTTTGTGAATTTTATATAATATTATAATATATATATAATATATTACATTATAATTACATTATAATATATTATATTATAATATATTATATATATAATATATAGCAAAAGCAACTCTGGCGGATTTTATGCATTTATTGCGAAAATGAGTAGGTGTAAATTGAAATAGTAAAAACATTAGAAGAATTTAAAACTACTGTTATATTGTTATGAACGTATTTTAACATATTTTGAAAGAATATAAATTTCTATTTCACTCCACTTTGTTAAAACGCAGGTAGAAAGTTTTTATTTTGCATAAAGATCCGCTGTCTAATCACTGAATAAACTGCTTCGATTTTATATGAGTTTTAGGAGCAGTCATGTGGCAGTTCATGTGTTAATGATCTACATATAATCTAGAAGATATTTCTACTTCACCAGTTTTAAGGAACACACGATATACGAAGCCATTACTAGCGAAGAAGCTGGACAGTAAGCGAGAAAAAAGGGAACTGACAATGAGTCGTTCGAGTTTATTCCTCCGTCGAGAGAAACAAAGCTTCTGTGTGCTTGCCAGCCAACAGGGTGCTCGTCGAAGCTTTTGATGTTTCATGAAAATCTCACCGCGGGAGATCGATATCGCGAATGTCGCGGAAAAATCTGGCTCGCGGGAATTAGAGTCGCGCGGCTCTGGGGTGGGAAAACTTGGATTAACTTCTTGCCGCGTTCGGGGTATTTTTAAATTAATATTTTATAGATTAAACTCAGATTAATCCATTCGCAGCGTTCAGCGAATTTTTGGATTAATACTTTAGGACTTGACGGGAACCTACGTCGTCGACGAATCGAGGGACGAAACTGCTGTAATTTTAATACAAAATGTGGCTGAACTGAAAAAAATAGGTGACAAATCTCGAGTGAAATTTCATTTTAATTTTCTCTTTGTATCTGAAAAGATTGAATTAGACTTCCATAAATTTTTATATTTGGATGATTGAAATTGTGGAAATTTTACTGAATGAGAAATATAGGGTAATATCGATGATTGGTTAATTATTTTCTTCCAGACAAATCTAGAAGTATTGAAATTGTATCAAATTTTATTACACTATGCTGTACGTCTTCTTTTACTTTTTCTTCAATGCTTCGAAATGTTAATGGGATAAAAATATACAGGATTTGTTAGAAGTATTTAATTGTTATAATTATATTGTGAATTTTTGTTCCTTTGATTGTATTCTGCGGCAAAAATTTCTGTAAGACTTCTATAACAGTAAATAAACAATCAGCATGTAAATTAAAAACCAATTTATGGCAAAATGATTACTAGACTGCGGATCTTTATACATTTATGGCTTCGTAAAATGTAGAAAAAAATGCTAGAATATAAAATTCCACAGAATTTAATACGATTTTTACTCATTTCGGATCTATGGAGGCTACTATCACTGAAAATAAGATTTTATTTGTCCGCTCCTTGCTGATTTTTGCCTGCAAAAATTAAACATTGCATAAACATCCACAATCTAGTAATTAAATTTAATTCGTGTCCTACTCTTTTCAATCAGCATTTCATCAAAAATCACAACTAAAATAAAAAATTTGTTACACGTTCATTCATTAATTTGAATTAATCACAAAATGTGGAGTCCTACAGTTACATCTGATATGATCAACGAGAGAGTGAACTATCTGGTGTACAATTTCAATATTTATCGATATAATTGATTATGTCATACTGCACAAACTTGAGAATTCGAACGTTTTTTAATAGAGCACTCCACCGCATTCATAAGACTGCAGCAAATGTAATACACGAAAGAGGTAAGAAAGTGGGAAGCTCGGGAGAACAAGATGGCAAACAAGAAAGAGAATGAAAGGAAAGTAGTTGGAAGAAACTAGTCCACTCGCGTTTGTAGCTCGTCTGCTGTGGAGAGACGAATGCGTTACATTCACGAGCATTGTCTACTAGATGGACAGTGACGTTTATAATTGTACTTTTGGGTGTAAGAATGGCTCCAAGTCACGGAGAAATTCTTTTTTTCCTAGGTGCTCAAATAAATTCTCCACTCTTTCCTGCACATGGCATGTTAATTTCGTTGCAGTGATATGAAGATTGACGGAGTGATAGCAAATTTTGTGAATCGATGTTGGGCTAGCGAACCGAGCGTGCATTTAGGTCAAATGTAAATCATTCTGTTTAAAATATCCATTGTACGATCAATTAAACAATTGTACTGAACACTTCATCCAAAACGTGAAATGCATAAACTGAGTATTTATATTTGAATACAAAGGAACTTAGGAAAACTGAACTTGAGTAGCAATTTATTTCTTTGATTGGGATTGAATTGGAGTTCCATTAATTAATGATATAAAAATTATTTGAAATCGTAGTAAAATTGATTACTTTTTTATGTTTCATATCTATGGTATTGCTGTAAATGCACAAAATCAGAATAAAATTTAGAAATAACTCGACGAAAATAAAATTATATTTTTTCTAATTATACGTAATACTGAAGAAATAATAAAAAGTAGCAGCATGAATAGATTCCGGAGTTTATGCATTTATGACAGACAGTAGGTGCATTTAAAACATTGGAAAGATTGAGTATTAATATATTATTTTCATCACATTAAAATTATTCGCGAAAGATATAAATGTCCATTTAGTTTCTGTGTCTTACAATTGATACACAAACTTTTCATTTTGCATACAGATCTGAAGTCTAGTAATGAACAATATTCTTTGATGTATTCTCTTTCGTCCTGTACAAGGTATCGCCTACTTCTTCAAGATAAAAGCGATTAAATAATTATGATCTTTTCTAAGAAGATTACAGTTACAGTAAAATTGATAATTGATATATTATAAAATATCTCATAAAATAATAAAACTGTGAATAAAAAGTATGAAGCAGATATAAAAATCATCAAATTCTTACTTCTAAAACAATAATGTTATCGGTATAAAAAGATCTAACATAAGTGCTAGGTACTTGCATGGGAAATATCTATAATATACAAAAAGTAATCAAAACCAGCACTTGGTCCCGAGATATTTTTTTTATCGTACTTGGAAACGGGTCCCATGGAAATCATCGACACAGATTTCTCCGACACGGTTTTCACCGACACAATATTTCATTAATTTTTTATTAATTAATTAATTAATTAATTAATTCTCAAGAACACTGTGGTTATTGGTTCAGTTTCGATGCTTACTGTATGTCGATTACAAAGGATCATCGACGATTACAAAACATCATCGACTATGTTGGGAATTTGTAGACAAAATCACCAACCATAAATGCTACTAGGTTCAAAACGAGAATATCCCCAGTACGAAGATTGATGACAGGCAGATTTCGACGACCATCAGCAGCTATGCAATATGAAACGCGCAACGGTCAATGGGGATTAATACCGAAGGAAACGGTCAACGCACTATCTTCTCGACGCTGTTTATCAGTATGTATGTCGTTTACAAAGGATCATCAACGAAACTCCCAGCGGCAATCGTCCGGCGCACAAGCGCCAGGGCTCGTTTGCGACACAAGATGAAAAATATAGGAAATCGCACTTGCACTGGAACGAGGAGTGTAATTTACAGCGGAGCTGAGTAGCCGAGGCCACTGTAGGCTAGACGATGCCTATGAGCGCAACCCGGATGGCCTTGGATTTTCAACTTGAGAATCTACGCCTACAGCGACACAAGTAGCGCTCGGAGAAGAGGGAAAAAAAGAAGGGAATGTGTTTTCAAAGCCCTCTGGCTCGTCCAGGAAACAAAGGAAGTTTTTTTGGGAGGTCGAAGAGCGAATAAGGTAAAAGATGTGTTTCACTCTGTCGCCATTATGAACGTCAAATTGCCTACGAAGTAATTAATCCTATCCTAAAACTCGGAGCGAAAATATCGGACCTCGGGCGAGACGCTAAAGTGAGAAAAAATCCTGATCCGAAACGTGGAAGCAGGGAAATGTATTCCGATGCCAAAGCAATCTTTCTTTTTCATTACAGTCTGTAAAATCGGAGACACTTCGACGTGATCGGAAAAGCGTGCAAAATTTTAATCGTTTCTGTTGCAACAATCAAGAAATTTTATGACGATTTTTGAAGTGCTTCAAAAACATGAACTTTAGTATTGGACATAATTGATACTATCCGAAACATAACACGGAAATTTAAAAAAATAATAACTCGGTATAGTTACTATTTAAAAATTGTTCATTTATATTGTAAAATCGACAATTAATTCAAGCGTACTGTATAATTAATAGTCTCTGTTACAAAACAATCACTTGAATCAATTTCCGATTTTACATATAAATAAACGATATTGAAATAGAAACGTAACTACACTGAATTATTATATATTTCATGAAGTTTTAATCATTTCAATATTAATCATTTCAAATTGCAAAGACGTGCTTGGCAACACTATAGGCAACATTATCCATAATCAGGAAAAACAATATTTTTCGTGTCGTATAAAATACGTATAAATCCATGTTTTGTTTGAAACTACGACACAATAATTGATCTAAAATTGACTCATTTATAATTTCTTATAAAAATTATACGTGAAGGTACCTTCTTTAACACAACTAGAATTAAATTATTTAATAATTTTCTATAAAAACGATTTCATGCTTTCCACAGTGGTCAAATAAAAAATGTGTATGATGCCATTTTAGGAAGTGTGGTGGTTCTACTGTTTAAAAAAAATTAGTTTCGGAGTATCTCGGTGGAAGAGGTGAAATCTGAATTTCATGAATGCAAAAATATAAAAATGGACCTACCTATAGTATGTCGCCAGTACTGGAAGCTCTCGTAGTCCTCGTCAATGGTCCCTGTCTGTTCTGATCCGGCCGAGGCGTGCAGTATATTATTTTCCGGAAAGCTTTCCGGAAACTATCGCTCAGGAAGGCGTATAGGAAAGGGTTGATGCAGCTGTTCATGTAGGCCAGGATGTGGCTGGCTATTTGCACCATTATCGACGTCGTTGTCAACGGGTACACGTCCAACGACTTCCTCACCAGGATCACCTTTATTAAAACACAAAAAGAATCGAATTAATTAACACTTGGACTCTTTAAATCATTAATGGAGGAAACTAGGAGATTTTTAATCGTCATTAAGTAAAATCACTGTAAAATAATTTTAGCGAGGCTTGCATAAGACGTAATATGCTTCGATATTATTGTTAATAGAAATTTTACTTAATTATCCAATGATTAACTGTTTCGACTTGTACTGTTTTGACTCGATGGTTAGAAGTTTTAAATTAACTATTCTACAGCAATTCTTCTAAAATTTGATAATACACTCCTGGAGTGTGAAACAAATACATGTTCAGTTTATTTGCTAGTTAAAAATTTTATTATCTCATTATCCCGTAATTTCCAAAAATTAACAATATATATTATATGTGATAGTAGAAAATTTTGAATTCATTATTCCATAGTTCCCAAAACTGAATAATAATTTTCTATATGTATATAGCGTATAATAAATCTAGAATAAATAATGTATAATTTTCCTGTAGTGCAAAAAAATATAGTTTATTTGATAGCTAAAAATGTAGAATCCATTATTCCGTAGTTCCCAAAACTTTTTGCATCAACTTGTCCTTTATTTTCCCAGTTCAAACTGTCGAAGTAGCTCTCCACATTTGCATGATTTTGAAACAACCAAAGTGCTTTCCGATAACCGATTTCGAATAAGGTCCTCTGCTGAAGTAGTTGTGTAACTATGTACATACATATCAGCATTCTTCGATCAAAATTGAGATTGCCGAAAATACCGAGTGACCATTTTATTATATTTCACGTATTCACTAAAATATTTGACTACGATCATTGATCTTCAACGACGTATTAGAGGTCCATATCGAAGTAAAAAAGGAGAAGTAGGTCCATTCAATTAGGATAACAATTCTTCGTCCAAGCAATTTCGATAAATGGCCCCGTAAATTATGCTACGCTTTTATTACATCACTAACAGAAGCTGGGGGAAACGTTGCACTCAGCAATATTCGCGATATCGTCCGACGACGATTGGATCATTTAATGACGCAGCGAGAGGTGATATACATACAGAAACTTACTTTCTGTCGCGATAAACAAGCTTCTTGTCTTGTTCCCGGGGACAAACATGTCCCGACAAAACTCAATCAAATACGTCAAACGCGTTCGAGAGGCGAGCGACAATCCGTTGTGTTCATAAAACGTTGCATTAATCTAAATGGTCCGGGCGGCCGATCTAGAAAAATGACTTGCTTCATATCGGTATTCAATGCATCTACATTGCTTTCTAAATGCTCAACAATGCCGAAAATGTAGATATTAATAAAATTTAATAAAAATTATAATTAGAACTAGCATTTAAAAGTGATCATTTGGTGAATGTGATTTTCGATCGAAAAAAATTACTAACTTTCTAGTGAACCCTGGCGAACCTATTCAACATTTATAAAAAAAATTTTTTTTTCAATGAAGAGCATTCTTTTACCTTGAAGATGCATACCTCAAATTTAGAATTACAGTTCGTCATTTACTAAATAAGTAATTCTTAATGGACTAGTGAAAGTTGTCGAAGTTATTTCCCTTTGACATGGAATATCTATTGAGTTCCAAATAGTTCCAAATAGACGTCGTCCTTTCATTATTATTGTTTAAAATGTCACAGATGCTTCAGTGGATGTTGATGTTTATCGGGCCGTGTCGGAAGCGTGGGGGAATAGCGTCGTAGAAGGGGAAAGGTAGAGTGGGAGAGAAGTTTGAAACTGGCAACTCGAGAGCGGGCACGGTATTGCATGCGGCAACATATTTTTTTGCGACCCGATTCTACCGTTTCAACACTTCACCTTCCATTATCGTACCGGAGCTTTCACACCCACAATAAAACAAAGCATCTAGACTCGTGGGTTCAATATTTTTCAGCAAAACATTCATACTATCCGCAGTATCGTTCTTTACACGACATTAATCCTATGTACATGAATCCTTGTTTATTGTTCCATGGTCTATTTTTTGATAGTAAGGTGAATGTACCAGTGAGTGACCAATTAAGAGGAAAATCGTGCTATGAAGTGGATGCATATGAAATGTACGATTAGTAACAGTAAGTTAAACACTCTTTATATAATATACATATACAGGGTGAGTCACGAAAAACAGGACACCTGAATTTCTCTGATGGTATGAAGGATAAACGAAAGTTTCAAAAGTGAAATGAAACCGTTCAAATATGATGATATCACCAGATCTTGTGATTATATATTTTTACTGAAAAACATTGCCAAGTTTCTCTGAAACAAAAAAAATTGAAATAGTTTTATTCAAATAAAGTAAACTTGAACAAAAGACAACATTTGTACGTATGTTATTTTATATGTGTAACAACAATGTTAATAAAAAAAAATGTGTTTCCTTTCTACTTCGAGTCTGCTTTTTTCTATTGCGGCCCTCGAATTAATTTATTATACTGTATCAGCGTACAAAAAGACCTAGTTTCAATCGTTTTCAACATGAACATTTTTGAACTCATTCGATTGTGCGCCGATTGTTTTTCACGGTAGATTGATCTGACCGGTCAGATTTGGAAAAACGTTCCGCGATCCGTTCGGATCGAATGGTGTCGCGTAAATAGGATTAAATTCTCGACGATGTAGACAATAATCTGTCGGTGTTATCACGGCTTCGGTATCACGCAAACCGCTGTGCTGCCCATTGAGAACTGCCGCTTGGGGATTGAAACGTAGCCCTGTGCTTCGAACAACATTTCGGGGAAGGCATCGCTGCGGAAAAATTTGCGGACGACACCGATACAATAGCAATTAACTGCGACCCTATTCGTGTTAATGGGGATGGAAGATAAATCGCTGCTAGGAAATTACGTACGGTGAAATTCGGTGATTAGACCCGTTCGACGGATAATTAGGGTTACTATGGGAACAATGACTTCTTATTCGAACAACATGCAGTATATATGTTAAATTTATCACAACGTAGTATTCAAAATTATGAACGATTTACGAGGCTCTGCTTTCATTGCCGGAACACAAATAATATCAATCATAACTGTGCTTTATTTATACCCTAATGGAGATCAATGAGAGAGTTCGGGATAATCTAATCTAACAATAAGCTTTATCCTTGATTTTACTTTACGTTGGTTATAATTTTTAATTGCAACTGTAATCGTGAGACAGTGTTTTGTTTTAGGAAGTGATTTCGTAATAAGTAGGAGAGCATCGTTTAACGAGTTGAAAGAAGAGGGTGTGATGCAACTAATAATCATTTAATAACAATTCCAATGCTAAATTTTGTTCAAGTTACGGTTTCTTCTAATTTCTAGTTTTTATTCGCTTAAAATTCAGATCAGTAAAATCGTAACTTTTATTAACATCAACTCTTTAACTATTTACTGTTTCAACTTCTTACAATTAAATTGAAACAACCCCTATGAAGGTACTTTGTTATTCTACTATATAACTAATTCCGGAATTAGATTCCATGATCCCAAAATCCACTAAAACCATACTAATTAACAGAGAGATAAATTTTGCCGAGCTTTTTATAATAATGTCGTGAAATCATGACTGTTTTATTTGGAGTCCTATCGACGCGTTTTTATCTATTCGAGATTGCATTACACTGTTGTACCTATGCGTTCTTACTCTAAGGCTTCTTATTCTAAGTTGCTTCGATATAACGATTCATAATTTGCGAAAGAACCGCTGGAACGTGCGGACAATGTTTTCAAATCATGCAGCACGTGTTTTATATTGTGCCACTAAAGGCTAACAATGTTGCTTTGCTTTCCACAATTCAATCCGAGTGGTCACTCTATTGTTATTTAAAAAAAAAATGATATTTATTTATAGAGATACTGTAACACAACAACGGAGGATAACATAACATAATCATCTCGAAGAAATTCAGAAAAAGAGATTGAAGTTTGCAGTAGAACGTGTCGTACCATTTTCTGCTTTCATAACATTTCAAATAAACCCAGGTTATGCATTGTGTACACATTTACCTAATTGCGCATTTGTTTATAAGCGCAGGCACTTCAGAGATATGGATAGATGTAACAATAGAGATAAATCAATATTATTCGAGCTTTTATATTTTCAAATTTGAGATAAATGTAGAAAAACATTTCCTTAATTGCCTGTAATATTCATCAAGGCTTTTTCGTTAGTATTTCAAATGACAAACTGAGCAATGCAGTACTTTCTTGTAAAAATGAGGTTGGTCTTCAAGTTTAAAAATATGCATCATGCTCTATGTATGCAAGTATAAGAAGCATTCTTGTGCATTCTTTGTGTAATGTATTCCACGGAAGTATCTAACTTTTATGTACAGAATGGTCACATAAATAGGGAGACCTAAAAATCTCCGCTGTTTACGTATACTTCAGAAAACTGGTTAAAACAGTGTCAAACTTCCCGAAGAGACGAACGCAATGGTAAAAAGTAACCTCTCTCGGAAAGTTCAACTCCACACAAGCGAGAAAAATATCGATACATCTGAATAATATTTTCGAGCAGCACAGTTTTAATGTTTTCTGCGGAACAACGTTTTCAGTAAACAAGGAAAATATTTATATGTTCCATTTATATGTCTTTCGCTGTATAACTTTGAAAATAAAATATTTTAGTGGATGCAATCAATTCTTTAAATAGTATTTGATTTCTTTTAGAAATATTGTCTGTACTTCAAATATTTTTGATGGAAATAATGGTTCGTGTTTAATACATTTATGAGTATAATTTGTTTTCTAATGGCAAAATACTTTGTACGTTTATATGGTTTATCAAAAAACTGCAGTAGGATCCTGCTGCTTATTTAGAGTACTTGTATGCAGATTAGTTATCACTAATGCGAGTTATCAGAGTATTAAAACGCAGCACGAAAACATATTCAGCTTTATCACAACTTCTACCATTATTATCACAAATCCCCTTAAACTCTTAAAACAATACTTTGGATAATTCAACGGTTTAAGTAATATTACAATAGTTTGTGTTTTAAGCCAGATGATTAAAATTAAATATTTTATTTTATGCCGGATGATTAAGATAATATATTTTATTTTATGCCGGATGATTAAAATGGAGTATTTTATATTATGATTCATAGTCTTGACATAAAAATATGTTGATAGCCAAATAAAATGTACAGTATTAAATAGAAAGATAATGTTTGAATTCTTATATTATTATATTGAATTATTATATTGAAATATTATGCTCGGTTCTACCACCAGTTACGTACGGGACACCCCGTATATTGTTCTGATGTTCTGTGTTGTCTCTTTCATTAACAAACAATATATTCCATTGAAGTTGTAATTATTATGGAGCAAACACAATGGATCAAAAGGTTCCGCTTCGCCCAACGACAAATAAATGAAAAAATATAAAAAACCTATAACGATATTTTAATTTTAGAGTTAGAATTTTCAAATATAATAAAGCTAATAATAAATTACTCGTTAAAGATGAGAATATCTATACTATTTCTACGTCATTTTATATGTTTCTTCAAAATCGAATTTGCATTGGGTTAGAACGAAAGTTCGTAGCGTTTATAAATTAAAATTGTAAGCTAAAATTCAGATGTTTATTCATAGATTTATTGAATACCATATTTTCCATTCTGTTTTATTACTTTTTGCCATTTTCGAGGTAACTTCTCGTTGTCATTAAATAAACATATGAATAAATACCTTAATTTTATCTTGGATTCTTAATTTGAAAACGCTACGAACTACTTTCTTCCCAACCCAATATTTACAAACGTTTGAATCGGAGGCGGGACAAGGAGGAAATTTATCACGCCGGGTTCCTTGTTAGACAGATGAAAGTGGTACTAACCTGGATAGGACACCAACAAAATGCAAAAACGCCGACGACCACGAGCACCAGCCTCGTGACACGTCTCCTTCCGCGACGACTCTCGGCGGTGACGCGGGACCGACGCCACAGCCTGACGAGCATGCAAATGTAAAAGAAGCATATCAGCAGCAGTGGCAGCAGGTAGCTCATCAGGAAAAACGAGACTTGGAACAACGGCCAATCATAGTGCGGTAGGACTCGACAAGCCGTCAGATTCGTCGACGACGAGTTGCCTTCGTCCTGAAACTAAAGCGAAACATATATGAAGGAGCAGTCCCTGGATTGTAGCTACGTCGGGGAATAGATAGCGCGTGTACGTGTGTGCATTCTACGATTTCGATCGTGATCGACTCAGTCGCAATACGGAAAACATTCTTTGCCGAACGTGAGCAAGCTTCGAATGGCTCCGGCGACAAGTTTTTGGTCGCGAAGATTTAGGGGTCTATCAGGGAACGGAGCAACGTGTGTGATTCGAAAATATTAGGTTCGTGCGAAACCGATTGTAGCTTTGAAGCAATTTTGAAAGAATACTTATGTTTAGATAGCGGATATTTATGCAAAATAAAGCCGGAATTGCAACGAACTGGAGTGACATAGAAATTTATATGTTCAATAGGTTGAAAATAATGTAAAAATATTTTTAAATTCGTCTATTGTTTTTCATGTTTTAAATTACACCTACTCATTTTTCTCATAAAATCGGGAATCAATTGTAGGATTTATTAAATAAATAGGAATTACCTGTGTTTTACTCTTGTGAACTTTGTTGTTGTTCATTGTGATAAAATTTAAACATCTGTACGCTTTTACTTATATATGACTGCGGATCTTTATGCAAAATGTTTTGCATTGATTGTGACAAACAGGAATAACATAAAAATTGATTTCATCCCTTAACGACTTTGTTACATTAAATGCAGTGTTACAACATTCTCGAATTTTAAAAATCTGTTATTGTTTTATATTTCATCCAACCAATTTCTTCATAAATGCATAAAGATCCGCTGTCTACTTATAATTTAAAAAGCTTGTTTAATGGTACTTAAGGTACTTAGTAGTACTACCTACAGCTGAAGTCGTACCGAACAAAACTTACACAGACATAAGTAAACCCTATATTTCTTAAGTAATTTATTTAGATACAAATGTTTGTATCATATCATTGTCACGTATTCAATCAGTACGAACGTCACAAATATATTTCTTTGTTTTATTGTTAACTTCCATTGTGCTAGAAAATCGTTTGACTTTCGATGAAGTATGGTACTTCGTGGGTGTACGAATAAAAAAAAACAATACTGAAGCTTTATTACCACGTTTTTATTAGCTCGCTTTCTTGTTTGTTTGTTTGTCTGTTTGTTTTTCAGATCTTCAACTACGTTGGATAGCAAACATGTTGTGCGTCGTACGGTCTGGCGAAAACAAAAATTACGCCACAGGGAAAGATAATTCGCCGAGTCATGGAAGTATTTGATTTTCACTCGAACCGCTGGAACTGCCATTAGTGAGTATTAGCTCCACATTTACAGGGAAGCGTGGCGGGTGTTCAAGCTCGAACGATTTCAGTTTCTTGGCCGACTTTGTTCCTCTCATTCGAAGGTAATTACGTCGAGAACGGTCATTGGGGGATTACAGGGATAGATGGTATCTGTAGATCTTCCGCCCATCAACTCCAATTTAAACTAGATTTATATCAACTTGCCGGTCGCTTTCTTCCCGGTCATTTCGAAAGTATTAATTAGAACGAAGCGCCGGATAAATGATCCTCGCGGTCCTCTATCAGCCAGGCGAACGGATGTGCCTGTTTGGAGCCACATTTTTGCTCTTTTCTCACTCCCTTTTTTTGTAGCCCGATTCTCGATAGTACAAAGAACAAGCAGAGTATCGAATGGTGTGCTTTTCGGACTATTGAGTTTTTAACCATTTTACGGTATCGAAATCCAGTCGGAATCAATGCGATCCATCATAACGAGTAACCGGATTGAAGGAGACCGGATCAATCAAAAGAGCTGCGCGCAACCGACAGGATTTTTCGCGTTTTGCGTGACATGGCCAGAACAAACCGAATCAAAAAGCCTTCAGATATCCCAACGGAAGTATCTATAGACTCCAATTAGAGTGCTCGATCACGGAAGGAAAAGCGAAAAATACCTCCCGTGATTAAAGCGTTGCCTGCCGAATCAGCAGCCATCGAGATTTCACAAATCGAGCTTATTCATTTGACAGTTTACCTGTCGCCAGTTTGCCGACAGGCCCCTCAACGTCGCGATTTAGTGATCCAGGATTTCTTAATCCTTGTGCCAATATCTTGCATTTTATACAACATTCGATAACTTGTTTTTTAACATTGTTTATTCGTAAAGGTCGCTTTAAGGGGGGGGCACCTTACGTAAATGGCCTGTTTTTCAAGAATTCTTTTCGAAAAATGTAATGCGTTGATTGATTTAAAATTTGAGGTATCATTTATTAATGTTATAATGTAAAAAAAAATATTTTTTATAAATTGTTGATAACAATGGCGCAATGGCGGCTTGAAAATGGCATCTTGTAAATGCGCCGTGCAGCGTACAATGCACAAAAATGATAAGAAACAAAAAAATCATAATGGAATCGTTAGTTTATGCAAAAACGCTCAGAATGACGTTCTTCTTTTATTAAAATGTGCAAAATTGCAAAAATGGCGAAGTTTTGACAAAAAAAACGGATTTTCTGTTATTAAAAATCGTTAATAACAATATTTTGAATAAAAAATTAAGAAATCGGAGCTCGTCATGCTGAGGCGAATTATTTATACAATATATAGGGTGAGTCGGGAGGAACGGACCAAACTCCAGGAATGGATTGTACACAGGATGGAAATCTCAGTGCTCTACATTCTTATTATTAGACTGCGGTTCATTGTGCAAAATAAAAGTTTCATAACAAAATAAAAATGTATTTCTCCGTCTAATCATTTTAATAAGCCTAGAATGTTGTAACTATATTCGGCAATTCTCCTCAAATCTTCACACTTTTGTATTTCATCATGTTTGACTTAAATGCATAATCCGCAGTCTACTTATTATTATTCCAATGATTGCCATAAAGCGATTGCGGTACACGTAATGTTCAAAATTCATTTTTATAATTGCGTTAACGCGTTAACTGCGCTTTAAAGAGCCAACGACAGATTAATATCGGCAATAGAAACGGAATATACGAGCTCCTGGGCAAACGTAGGGTGCAATTAACCATCCTTCAAATAATGGAACCGTAGCGATTTCACGTAATTTTGAATTAAGCTTGCTTTAATGTGCGCTAATATAATTACTTGCGAAATTTATGTAACGTTTGTTAAATTCCTATTGTCAAAGTTTCAAAGCATATTAATTTTCGTTTATCAGCCCACAATAAAATTTAACGTTAAAGGATCGGGCAGATTTTGGAATTTACGATCGTACAAAGAATGAAATATTCGTTGATATCATATTCTATAATAGAATAACAAAAAATCAGGATTTTGAAGATGGAGGATGTTCTGGCCGCAAGGCATTTGTTTCTTTTGGCAAATTTCTAGATTAAATTTAAAATCCAAACACTTGCAAATGACTTACCTCGCCATGAACAACGAGGGCAGGGGTAGAGACCGCGAAGATAATCGCCCACGCGATGCAAATAGCAAGGATCGCACGACTTTCGGTCCTCCATGATATCGAAGTGATTGGATGAACCACTGCTAAATACCTGTAACAATTCATAGACATTTTTCGTTATAAATTGCTATAGTATTCCTACTTTAACACGTTCGCTACCTTCCTTGTTCGAAAGTTTTATTAAATGCAACGTACCCAATTTTGAATGATTGAAACAGTTTAGCAGAAGAAAGTCACAGATTCTCTGAAAATTGTGCATTCTACTATGACTTTAAACAACGAAGTGCATCAAATTAATTCGACTGTTTTTTAAGTGAACTGTCAGATCATGGATGTCACATATTTGTGACGGTGGTAGCGAACATGTTAAGTATGCTAAATATGAAAAGACAGGATCAGAATTGAAAACGATTTCAAAATGCAGAAGCAATCATTATAGAAATTCTGAAAAATTACATCTTACACAATTGGCGACAGAAAGGTCTCGAAAACCAGAATACTGTTTCTTATTTTACGTACAACAAAAGAAACCTAATGCAAAATCTTCAATGGTTCTTCTGGAAAGAATTCCTAAGAATCGGTGAAGAAACGATGTCGAAAACCAGAAAGTATTTCTTACTTTACGTACAACAAAAGAAACTGGAAAGCTGTTTCGTTGATTCCATTTACAGAAAAACTATTTAGTATTGCTGTAGAATTCTTTTCACGATCAAATTAATAATCATACCTGAAGTTGACAGAGTATTTAGAACAACAAGATGAACTATTTCTGAACAATTATTCATGAATGCTGTGTATAACAATTGCAATCCTCGAGAAACGAAAAGTGGAGTTAATAAATAGGTTAACTACGGTTAAAACAAATGATACATGTGTGTAATGTACGAGATTCATGCGACATTAATGGCTGTGATTTACCGATGTTGCTATTTTTGGGTGCAGTAGTATGTATCATACATGATTTGCGGATTAACTGTGACGAACATGTTTACTCCGAAAATGTTTTACGTATCATATACCCGGCAAAATGAATGGACAATCGTTCACGGTAATCGACTTGGATGAAAGCCAACAGATTGAATTATGCAGGTTACTGGGAACTCACGATTAACCTAGTTGTTAATTGCAAGCTCATGACACGAAAGCTCTGTATCAAGGATAACACTCATTCGTAAATGGTTTGTCATTAAATGTTAAAATAAACGCCTCCTGTGCACATAAAAATTAAAGAAGCACATGTGTATTTTGTCTGTGTTTAATTAAATTTTATCAAATTCTCCTTTCTCTAATCCTATCATTCTGTATTCTAATAATTTCAATTTTCTCTACAAATCTATTGTGAACATGTTCGCTGCCGAGCGACATTTTCAAAAACGGTTCCACCACGCCAACAAATTTTAATTAATTGTAAAATAAAAACACAAAACATGTATTTATGGAAAAGATATTGAATTTAGATAATTTTTAATTGCTTTATTTTATTATACGAGTTATATCGCAGTCGGTTTCTGCGATAAAATGTTTTATGACAAACCGAAACACAAACTTCGACCTACCAGATAACTCGTTGTTGGCAGCGAACAAGTATTTGCTCTTTTTGTTTGCAACAAACTGCACTCTTGATATGAAACGTGCATTGTCAAATTGAATGCGAATCGCATCACACCGAAGTGAAAAAAAACACAAAACTGACAGTAATAATAAATAAAAATAACGAACACGATATTTATCGCAGATAAAACAAAAAATTGCAAGTTTCAGCACAGGATTTCGTAGAGTATGCTGTTATTTCATTTCTGATTTATCGACACCATTGAAGATGTTTTAATGCAAACTTTCATAGAATTTACAATATTTTCATCCGCAATTCATTGAAAGCATCATTCCAAAGTGGAAGAAACACAAAACTGACGATAATAGTAAATAAAAATGACGAAGTGACTGTTTTAATGCAAGCTTTCATAGAATGTAAAACATTT